>OY856187.1:98998025-99254025 GCA_963693315.1 Diogma glabrata
ATAATGCACCGTGTCACAGATCGATGAAAACGATGGCAAAATTGAATGAATTGGGCTTTGAATTGCTTACAAACCCACCATATTCTCCAGATTTAGCCCCCAGCGACTTTTTCCTGTTTTCAGATCTCAAGAGAATGCTTGCTGGAAAGAAATTTAAGTCCAATGATGAAGTAATCGCTGAAACTGAGGCCTATTTTGACGAGAAAGAGAAATCGTACTATAAAAGTGGTATAGAAAAGTTGGAAAATCGCTATACTCGTTGTATCGCCCTCGAAGGCAACTATGTTGAATAAAAAAATCGAGTTTTGTCAAAATGTTGTTTTTTTCTTACTTATCCTACGGACTTATTGAACGACCTGTTATATACGTAAATTAATTCTGTAATTCCTTTTATAATAACACTAATATCACTGATTATAATAATTTATCTGCATAAAAAGTTGCAATAATTTTCTATCGTTTTAGAGCGTAATAGCTATGTAGAGGAAATGTAGATTACATTTTTTAAAACCAAAACATTTTAATCAGTTAATAAAAAAATATTTAGGGAACTTTTAATAGTTGTAGAAAAACCAGAACTTTTATTATTTTTTAGAAAAACGAGAAGTTTTTAAATTTTCGGAAAAATTAGAATGAATAAATTTTGTTTTCTTTCTAGTAAAGTTACGTAAAAAACATCGCCAACTAAATTTGAATTTTTAAAAGTTAATTTCGATGTTCGCCACAGAAGAAACAAGGATAGTGAGAGTGCAGAACCTTGAGGAACTCCAGCATTGGTTGTGATAATATTGGATGTGATACCATCTAAATTAACATGAAATTGGCGACCTGTAAGAAAACTATGAATCCAAGAGACAGTAACGGTCTATGCCATAAGATTTTAATTTTAATGTATTATAATGTATTAATGGATTAATGTAATGTATTTAATGTATTATTTTTTGGTTTGTTCAAATCTAAACAAGATAATATAATTTTTTTTAAATAATGAATGAAAAAGCACTTTATCCATGTTTTTGAGTTTTGTTATATTTTTATTTTTTACTATATACGCATTTCGAAAGCTATGCTTTCATCATCTGTAGTATATAAAACTAAATTTTAAAGTAAGATATATTCCATTATATACATATCAGTATATAATGGAATAAATAATAATTATAAATAATGAATAATGAATTATAATAATAATAATAACAACCCATTTTTTAAAATTATTAATCTAATAACAGAAAAATATAACATATAAAGCAAAATGAATGAATCTAATAAAATAATAAAACAATTAAACCATTAGAGAAAGTTAAAAAAGAAATTTAAAAAAAAAATTAAAAAGTAAAAATGATTTTGAAAAAAGAAGTAAAACTAAATAATAAAAATTTTATAGTGCGTTGCGTCCGAAATGGGTGGATATATCATAATAGGATAGTCATAAATAGTGGATAGTCATAAATAGTTTAGATAGTCATAAATAGTTTAGGTGATTTATTTATTGTGTGTCGTTTTGCGGTCTTTAATTATTAGGTTAAATAATTTAGATTTTATGTTTCCTTCTTTATTGTTCATCAGAATACCGGGGCTTAATTGATTTTCTTTTTCAATGAAAAAAGAGTCGTACGCTTCTAGGTGATTTGGGTTGTTAATCTCTTTATGAGCTCTAAATTTGATGGTGACGTGTTATGGTTGTTTTCCAGCATATGAGCGGCCACGCTAGAATTCTCAGCTCTTTTGTATTTCATTTCCGTAAGGTGTTCTTTCTGGCATTGTCCTTTGCGTTGCGAAAGGCCTACCTAAAATTTTTCACAGTCGTTGCAGGATATTTTATAGATACGATGATTCTCATTTGGCTCAGTTTTGATTTGGAGATTAAATTTCGAAGCTTGTGTTGACTTCTATTAACAAGACGAATATTAGAATTCTTGAATGTCTTCTTTAATTTATTGTTGACGGTATGGTTAAATGAAACCGACACCCTACATAAGTTTTCTTTTTTATCACCTTGTAACGTCGTAACCGCTTCGCTCGCTTTCGAACGTTTTTTCTTATACTATAAATTTTGTCAATGAAGCTGTTGTTATATCCATTTTTGCGTGCTATTGTTAATATATTTTTCAGTGCCTTGAGATGGTTTGTATTTGATAGTGGAATTGAACATAATCTTTAGATCATTGAATGAAAAGCAGCTGATTTGTGTTGTTGGCAGTGGTAAGAATTACTTGTGAAGTATTATTCGTTGTTGGTTGATTTCCTGAATATTTCAAATTCTATTTTATTGTTATTTCTTGTCACCACAAGGTCCAGTAATGAAATTCTTTTGTTGACTTCTGTTTCGTGTGTGAACTTTATACTGTTATATTGATTGTTTAATATGCTCAAAATTTCTACTATCGAATTTTGTTTTATTATGGTAAAAACATCGTCTACGTATCGGTACCAAACACGTGGGAACTGTTTGTATTTTTCTTAAGGTTTATTTCGAAGTTGGACATAAACAGATTTGCCAAAAAGGGAGAAAGTGAGTTCCCGATTGCCATTCCTTCTGTTTGTTGATAAAATTTCTAATTAAATTGGAAGAATGTTTGTTTTACAGAAAAGGATGTCATGTTTGTGTACTTATAAGCAGCTTCAGTTGATATATTTGATGTAAATAGCCAAGTTTCCACCATTTCTAAAACTGAGTTTATTGGAACTGATGGAAACAAAGAGGTAACATCAAAAGATTCCATAACATCATCTACTTCTAATACAATATTGTGAACTTTTTCTGTAAATTCTACTGCGTTCTTAATGTACAATCCATTTGGTGGTTTTAGGGTTGAAAATTGTTTGGCCAAACAACTTGAAAGAGTATATGTTGAGCTGGAAATATGGGACACGATAGGTCTCATCTTGTTCCCAGGTTTGTGGATATTTGGAAGTCCACAAAGCACCAGTATCCTATAGGTATTGAAGGGATGAGATTTCTTAATGGAGCCTCAGCGAATATATCCGTATGATTCGCTCTTTTTATGTCACTGGTTTTCTTGATAAGTGTGTTTAACGAATTTTTTACTTCTCTATAGAGACCTTTTGTGATCAAATCTGTCATCCGTTGATAATAGTCGATATTGTTTAAGATGACGATCGTGTTTCCTTTGTCAGCTTTTGTATACTGACAGTCTTTCGCGTAGGCTCTTGATTCTTTTGTATTAGTCTTGGTTTTTGAAGCTACTTTTAGTGCTTCTTCGTTATGTTTTAGTAGATCAGAACACTCAGATCTAATTTTTTCCTTTTCTTCCTTAAGATCCTTTACATTGAATAAAGCAGACTCAATTTGAGCTACAATATCCAAAGTAGGGTTAATAACAGGTGGAAGTGCATAATTTAGTCCTTTATTTAGAATTTGTTTTTCTTCTGAACTGAAGCTGATATCAGATAGATGGCAAATGAGATTTGTTGTTTCATGGCTTGTTATCCACCCATTTGGGACGCACTGTAAAATTTTTATTACTTAATTTTACTTCTTTTGTGAAAATCGTTTTTACTTTTTAATTTTTTTTTTAAATTTCTTTTTTAACTTTCTCTAATGGTTTAATTGTTTTATTGTTTTATTAGATTCATTCATTTTGCTTTATATGTTATATTTTTCTGTTATTAGATTATTAATTTTTAAAAATGGGTTTTTATTAAACCACCGATATGTATATAATGGAATGTATCTTACTTTAAAATTTAGTTTTTATATACTACAGATGATGAAAGCTTTCGAAATGCGTATATAGTAAAAAAAAAAAAATAATAAAACTCAGTAAACATGAATAAGGTGCTTTTTCATTCATTATTTTTAAAAAATTATCATTACAATGTTTCTGATACCAAAATTTTTTAGCTCTACGCACTTTTTCCAAATCGTTATCAAACAACGGTTCCATCAAACTTTTAAATTTAAGAATGCCTTTTATAAATGTGAAATAATTATTCTTGAATTGCAAATACTCCACCAACTTTTTATACTTCCTGTTCACTGTATTGGCGGTCATGGTCTGCATACATTGACCCCTTTCCCTTACCCCAAAGAAAAGAACTCATAAAAAAGAAAATACATTCATGGTTTTAATAACCCTAGTCTATATGGGTAGGTATATTCTTTTGAAATTAAATTACTTTGCAGATATTTCAATATTAATTAATTTACGAACATTCTTTTCATCAAAAACTAAAATATTTTCCCAATTAGTAACCAACACCGAAGAAACGCCAAATTGAAAGTGCTTAATACGAATTCTTACAACTTCAGATCTACATAAACTCAAATCTCAAATTCAGATCTACATAAACTACCAATAAAATTGCAGTCATTTTTATGATTTCTAATTTAAGCGATCCATCATTTTTTAAAATATTTAATTTTATAATCTTACCTGATAAACTGATTAATTTTTATTTATTTTTAAACGCTTTAACCACATTTCAACAATCAATCTTAAGTTATATGTACAAACAATTGAATCAAATTTCCCACACAACTGAGCAAGTAAAATAATGACATGTGTCTAAACTCCAAAAGAATTACATGCTAAATTCTATAGGGAATGCTAAATTTTGGGGGAATATAAAGTAATTTTTCATAAGATTATATGGCACAAAAATGTTTTGCTCTGGAAAAGTATATGTATTTGTTACAACGCCGAATTTGGATCACTTGGACCACTAAACAACAATTTTAAGTTTAAAATTTGGTTACAGTGGAACAATAAATACTTTAATTGTACTTCTTCGACTGTTTTTACTTATTTTTAATTTACTCTGATATAATTTTTGAAGTGTTTTACCAATTCGTATTATCTATCTACCAATAAACAACTTTCGTTGATAGTAGTTTTTCCCTATTATATCATGTCTACTAAATTTATTTCGGTCAAGTTAAATAATATTTTCCAATTAAAAAACTACTGAACGGTGATGTCCATCATAATAAAAAATGTGTTACTTTTAGTAAATATTTATCAAATTGAAATGAAACATTAAATTATTAACTCAGTTGGGCTTAAAGCTTCCGGCTAGCATATCCAACAATCAACCATTTAAAATACAGAAGTTAGTTCTAACATATTTCCAATAGTTAAAAAAGTTTTAATAATGGCTAACCTAAAAGTGTTGTGCAAAAACTAATTTTATAAGAAACTATCAAAATATGACAAGTTCTGATTGTGATTTAGATAAAGTTTTGATAGAAATCGGTGGATTCGGAAAATATCAAATTAAAAATATTTTTTTGATATCACTACCAATTGTATTTCATGCAATATTTTCATTTTCATATATATTTACTGCAGGTGATATTAAGTATAGGTGTTCTATACCCATTTGTGATGAAAATGTGACTGAATATAAACCTGATTGGTTGCAATATGCAGTTCCGTTTCAAGACGGTGTTCCATCTAAATGTGAGCATTACGAGTTAGTAAGTGAAAATTGCTCGAAATACAGTTTTGATGAAACAAATGTTCAGATATGTACCGATTTTATTTATGAGAATCAAGAAAAAACAATTTTAAATGAGGTAAGTGTAATATAATTCATGTATAATTAATTCTTGTTTATTGCATTTAATTAAATATATAAATACGTAAATATAACTAGATGCATTTGAAAAATAAAAAGGCACTAGCTAGTTTCAAAAACTTATATTACAAATATTCTTTGACATCTTGCACAGCAATATAAACAAACAATTCTTGCGTCAATATTTTATTTTTCTTAAGGGGTTAGGGGCAGTCAGAGAGAGATTTGAAAAAAAACAAGTATTTTATAGTTATTTAGGTATCAAGGGAATTATAAGGATGTTAATTACCGAGGGAAACGTTTACTTCCCGAGGGCCTCTGGCCCGAGGGTTAGTAAGTTTCACAAGGTAATTGACATCTAATAATTCACGTGATACATAAATAATTTTATGTTTTACTACCTAAAACATTTATTAAACTAAAACATTTATATTTATCAAGTATTTGATAGCATGATTTTTCGTTTTAATTGATCAAGTTAGTTGTTTTTCATTTCAAATTGTATTGCTGGGTTATTGTTATTCGTTACTATAGCTTTATGTAAATAATGTTGTTTATAAATAAACAAAACAAAAATTTATAATGAAAACTAGGTCTATTATGAATCCATAACTCCCTGTTATAATTCCCTTGGGAATTAAGAACGTCATTATTATGTCGGTAACTAAGGTCTAAACAACTTATAATAAATCAGTAAAACATAAAATAATTTATTTTGTCAGTAATTTAATTTATTTTAACCTCTTCCAGCTCTAATATCAGTATTATTTGTATGTTTTTTCCATAATAATAGTATGCAATATTGTGCTGTCTTCTAACTTATTGCATTATGAACTTAATATATTACATTATGAAAAATTTCCTATAAAGAATTATCATTCATTATTCGATAGGTTATGATTGTATTAATCAAATTGTTTTGATTATATTAAATATTACTGTCCAAATTTTAATCGCAGTTCACAATAGCTTTGTATTTTTTCTCAACAATCAAATTAATTTTATTTCTCTTATTTTTACTTCGGTCTGAAAAACCTAAGTATTACATTCTCAAGCTAAAAGTGAAATTCTTAAATTGAATGCCTGTCTGTAGGGACGGCCGACTGTCACAACCTACGAAATCTATACAACCACTGGATGGATGTCAAAAATTATTTCTAAAAATAGGTATACTCAATGGAAAGGACCGAAAGGACATTGTGTTCGAAAACTGTACCGGAAGTGTGTCTAAAGAATCGTTAAGTGTGTCAAATCAAGGAAATATGCATATTTTTTGCTTAAAAAACGGTCATTTTAAGTGATAATGAGTAGTAACCTTGAATTTAAAAAAATCTTGATGGTGGGGATTGGTATGTGAGACTATAAAAACTAGATAGTTGTATTATAAGTTTGTCAAAACATTATTGTCAAGTGTGTCAAAAAAATGATTTTCATTTATTTTTGTACCCAATTTTTGTGAAAAAAATAAAACTATTTATTTGAATGACATGAAATTATTATTATTGAGAATATCTGCATTACAAGTTTGTCAAAAAAATATTGTCAGGTGAGTCAAAAAAATGATTTTCATTTATTTTCTTAGCCAATTTTTTGGTAAAAAAATTTAATTATTTGTATGATATGAAATGTTATTGAACATGAAATTGGACATGGAAATTTTTGATTTTATTATAAATTTTTAAATATTTTTGAAATTCTGAAAAAAAGTTTGTATTTTTGATTTTATTATAATTTTTAAAATTTGTTAGAACTTTAGAGTCTTAGAGTTTTGGTAAAAGTTTAAATTATTGGAATATTATCAGAATTTTAGAAAAAAATTTCAATTTTTGATTTTGTCATAATTTTTGGAATATATTTAGAATTTTGAAAAAATGTTCAAATTTTGTTTTTATTACAATTTTTAGAATATTTTTAGAATTTTGAAAGATTTATGATTTTTGATTTTGAAATATTTTCTCGAAAATCTAAATGTAAAGAATTTTTAGTAGTTTGATGATTGTGTCATCTTTTCACTAAATTATGTTTATTTATGATCTGTTATAATTTTCCGGTAACGTATTGATGTATCGTGTTGTTTTTGTAATAAATTTCTAAACAGAGATAAAAAAAACACATATACTTTAACAAAGAGTTTTATGTTAAATATATATCGCTGACCAAAACTAAAATCATTGTCCTCATAAATGTTTTTTACCGAAAACTATATGAAAATCCTTAACTTAGACCGAAGTCTTGATATCTCAGAGCTTGACATTTCAGCCCCTCCATATTTTTTAGTTGAATTTTGTCGATTGTATGGAATGGGTTTTTTTATCATCAAGGATTTTTTCAGTTGTAATTTCCCAAGGGCGGTGATAATTCGAAATAATTTTTAGCCAAAAATTTCGAAAGCAAGTACAAATATTGATAAAAGCACGAGGTCGTAGGCCGTAGACTGAGGGCTATTATCAATGCCAGTTGCTTGAGGAATTTTTCAAAAAAAATATGAGAATTTATCAACGAACGAAGGGAATTCGTTTAGAAAATATTTGCCTTAGTTTTATTTTAATTTAAACCAATGAAATTCTCTAAAATGTAATGACATCATTCAATTTCACCAATAACTTTTGAATTATACTAATAACAAATATTTATACGTCTGGCCTACTGGGATATTAAAAATTATCAGTCTAATTTTGAAATAATTAACTGATATCACAGTAGGCCAACCTATAATTCATAAAAAATATATAAATAAATGAAAAATGGCAAAACATTTTCTAACCGAATTCCCCTCGTTCGTTGATAAATTCTCATAATATTTTGAAAAATTCCTCACGCAAGTGGTATTGATAATAGCCCTCGGCCTACGGCCTCGTGCTTTTATCAATATATTTGCTTTCGAAATTTTTCGAAAAAAATTATTTCGAATTATCACCGCCCTTGGGAAATTACAACTGAAAATTTTTTGCCATTTTTCATTCAGTTAATTATTTCAAAATTAGACTGGTAATTTTTAATATCCCAGTAGACGTATAAATATTTGTTATTAGTATAATTCAAATGTTATTGGTGAAATTGAATGATGTCATTACATTTTAGAGAATTTCATTGGTTTAAATTAAAATAAAACTAAGACAAAAAATCTTCATCAACATTTATTTTTTCTCAATTAAGATTTATTGTTTTAATTCAGAAGAAAAAGTTTCTATTTTATATAATACTTCCTCCTCTGTCAGAGGATAAAGTGTTGTAATCGATTCATGTTTAATGAATTTTGTTCTCTCACAAATTTAGAATTCTCGCTCGTACCTCACTCTTTTGCTTGAGAATAAACTATTTCATTAAAAACTTATTGGTTAAAGTACTATTCTAAGAAATATTTACGAAAAAATTCAAACAAATTTGTACAAAACCGCCTACTAAGCTGAACATAAATTAAAATTTTCTTGTTCCTTAAATGATTAGATTTAGTTTTCAATATCATAATTATATTGTGATCGTGCAAAAAATAATAAATACACATCAGGAGAGAGCATGTCATCTCCCCCAGTGTTATATAGCCATCAGGCTTGTCCCTCGGGTTCAAACATACCTCGGGAGAAAAACATATACTTCTCTCTCTTGGTTTAAACTTCTATTTTTATATCTTTTCTATACTTTTGCATTTTTACTTGAGAATCCGGAAGTAAATTATCAGACGCCGCTATTTTATTTTTGCTAAAAAAAAATGCTGCGTTCAGGCACTAGATTAACTATTAAAATAGTATTGTTTTGTTATTTGAATGATTTGCCAACTATGGAAACATCACAAATTTCAGCTTTTACATATTAAGCTAACTCTGCATTAGTCTTTTTCATCTTTTTTTCTACCCAAATAGAACGAGGAACCATGAATAATTTTCTAAAGAGAGAGTGAGGTCAATTTCTCAATTTTTCATGGGAAAAATATTTTATAGGATTGGATTTTTGACATTTCACTATTAATTTTAAAAAACATCTAATTTTATTATATATTTTCAACAATGTAGTATCCAATATACACTGTATGGTAATTTTAAATATATTTTTTCAGTGTAAAAGACGTCTTTTCCATAAAAAAGTCTTGCTTTATTGACTTTTTTTTATAGTAGAACACTTTTTTTATAATATAACACTTTTTTTCAAAAACAGTCATGGAAAGTAAAAAAGTCATTGAATAAATAAAAAGTCTTCATCTCTTTTTCTTTCGCACTTATAATATTTTTATGTCTTCTATTCACAAAATAAAAAAGACGAGAAAAAAGACTAATGGAGAATAACCTTTATTCTTTTTGAAATAAAATATTATTTTGGCACACAAATGTTATCATGTAATATAATTTTTACTATATACCAAAATATTTGATATAATGAAAAATGTTTTAACATGTTTTCTAAATTCTATTGAGATCTTTTATTTTTGCAAAATACATATTATATTATTTTGCGTTTTTGCGCGTGTGATAAAACAACTGATATTATATTATTTTATTTATAACAACTCAGCTCTCTTGTGATTCCATTTTTTTAAAGTCAAGCAGTATTGAAATGTTTATACTCAGTAGTACTATATAGTATATTGTGTGTTTAATCATATATTTTATTCCCGAGCAAAAGTTGATTGCAATTTTGCGAGAGAAAAAAATTCATTAAACATCAACCCGATGCCATACTTTACCCTTGCAGGTGCATTTTAATTTCATTACAACAAGTGTTTAATTAAATGATATCATGCGACCTAGAAAAATATTTAATCTTTTTTACACAGCTCTGATAAATATCTTAAGATTAACAAGTGTTTATGATATTGAAATTCAATATGTGTGTTTTCAAATTGACATAATGCAAATATATTTAAACAGTAAGCTATGGCTATAAAGCCGTTTATATTTTGTCTGTCTATATTGGACAAAATTTAACTTGAAGAAAACACAGACTTTACTACAAACGAAAGTCGAAATTTAATGCAATTTAGGCAGTAAAAACCCGTCTTCAAATTGACTGGACTATAAAAGTAGCTGGAAAAAGTCCAAAATATTGTTTATCCCTAATTAGCCACTTTTCTGTTGGCATTCATATGGTTGTCATATGGAAGGTTATTTTAAAGTATGTTTGCAATTTTATTTTTGAGTTTGATCTTTAGATTTTGACAAAATCCCTCTTGTTTCGCAATTAACTGTCTAAATTTCTTAATCAAATTTAGTGGGATGTAGAACAATTACTGGAAATAGGCTACTACTTAAATCTGAGCTAAATTTTTCAATTAAACATTTAATGTTTCGTTGGAATTGGAGTTTCCTTACATGTTCACAAATTTGGGGGCGATTAAAGTTTTTTATTAACTTTTTTTAATTTTTAACAATTCATCATTACATTTTACTCTTCTTAAAGCGTTAAATTCAAGAAATTATATATTATTTTAAAAAAAACAAAAAGAGCTGTGAAATACTTCAACGTATAAAACGCAAAACGTATAAAAGAAAAACGTATCAGAAAAATGAACATTTAATTTTTCATAATTTTTTCGAACAATTTTTACAAACAAAATATTTTAACCACTGAAGTTTACAAAAATGATGAAAAATTAAAATTTTAGTCGGACAAAAAATCTTTAAAATTAAATATCTGAAGAAAACGAAACAACGTTTACAGCTCTTTGTAAATTTTATATATTTTAGAGTTTAGGCTTAAAAAAACTAAAACTAAAAAATTAAAATTCACTTGCTCTTTGACCTTAACGCCTTTTGTTAGTTACAAACAAAGACAAGTTTGTTGAAATCGGTAAATTACCTCAAGAGAATCAAAAATGGTCAAGTTTTCACAACTCGGAACACTTTTTTCATATGAAACTATACGGCACAAATAAAAATTATTTAGGGGAAGAAATTATGAAATTATTTAAATTATGTAAAATCATCTATTGTCTCTCATTTATTAAAAAAAAATGCTAAATTATAAAACAAATATTCATCTTAAAGCTGACTTTAAACTTTTTTAAAAATAAATACATAGATTCGTAATATAGTAATTTATTAGATAATAAGATAATAATTTAATAGATGATAATTATTTAATAGATGATTTTACATAATTTATGCTGTAAATTCAGATTCTGTAATACATATCAACTACATCTGGCGTTCTAAAATTTTTGGAATTGGTAATGAACAATAGTACATTCCTGATGAGTGAGTCATAATCAGGAACATTCGAGGAGTCGCATGCCTTGATATGATTCCGACTAGTCTCAGTCTGTGAGTAGATGTCTCCTCAGCCAATCACAAATGCTGAATTGCACGCAAAAGTTTCAAAAGAAGACAGACTCAAATGAACAAAGAATATGGACACTGATGACCCCAACAGCCGAAGGAACTAAGACCATCACCACTACAACCACATGAAATATAAATATTACATTTAAAATGTTGCACTCACCCCATTGTAACTGATCCGAACCACTATACTTCCTTAACCGTAATCCATAATGACTATAATTTAATTTTATGATAAAAATAAATCGTCACACCAGAAATGTTGTACCTAATCAAACGATTTTTGTTGAATAACAGTAATATAATATTATAAATCAATCATTGCGCCAAACGTACAGGCGATTGTTGAATAAGAATAATATAAATCAATTGTTGCACAAAATCTACAAGCGATTACTAAATAATATCACAAAAAATTATAGATGTGCCAAAATAAACCAGCAATTGATGATAAATAATTACAACTATAAAAGTTGTCAAAACAAATTGTGTTAATATGTTGTTATAAAATCAAATATCTAATTTAAACGATGATCATGACGACAAATTTTACCCTTTCTTTTAAATTGCTTAAATTAACTTTTAACATACGACAATATTGACTAAAATTTGCAATAAAAAAAATGATCTTTATTCCACCAATCAACCTTGATTGATTTATCAATCAATATAACAAATATTATGTTACGATAAAATGTAAGAAAAAAATATGAAAGTCCACAAAAATAAGATTCAAATAAGTTGTTTTTTTTAATAAAAATTTTTCTTTTCCATTATCAAAAATTACAAAATTTAGATGCTTACAACAATTTTTGTTTAAAATATTAAAAAACCAAAGTATTGGATTCGTGAGCCAAAAGTGAAATTATTACCCACTTTTCTGGTATTACTCGACGTTTTAGGACCTACTGATTCTAAAAAAGCCAAAAAAATGTATGTCTGTCAGCCGGCCGGCCGTCTAGACGTCACAACCGACGAAAACCGCTGGAGGGATTTCAAAATTTTTTTCTAAAAACAGGTATACTCCATGGGAAAAGCCAATAGGACGATGTGTTCGATAACTGTACCGGAAGAGTCTCAAAAAAATCGTCAAGTGTGTCAAAACAAGGAAATTTGCATATTTTTGGATTACGAATAGAAACATTGAATTTGAAGAAATTTTGATGGTCGGGATTGGTAAGTGAAACCAAAAACTAGAATATTGCATTATAAGTTTGTCACAAAAATGTTGTCAAGTGTGTCAAAAGAAAGATTTTTATCTATTATTTTACCCATTTTTTTGGAAAAAAATAAAATAAATTATTTGTATGCATGAAATTTTATTATTATTATTGAGAATTATGGCATTGTAAGTTTGTCCAAAAAGTGTGATCAAGTTTGTCAAAAGAAGGGTTTTCTTCGGTTTATTTATTTCTTTAACCAATTTTTTGGATAAATAAAATTAATTATTTGTATTACATGAAATTTTATTATTATTATTGAGATGCCATAATTATAAGTTTGTCAAAAAAATAAAGTCAAGTGTGTTAAAAGAATGATTTTCATTTCTTTTTTTAAAAATAATAAAATTAATTATTTAGATAAAATGATATGTAATGAACATGATATTATTATTATTGAGAATTTTATTGCATTATAAGTTTGTCAAAAAAATATTGTCTGGTATGTCAAAAAAATGATTTCATTTGTTTTTGCAGCCAATTTTTTGGAAAAAAAAATTTAGCTGTTTGTATGAGGTAAATGTGACATGAAAATTTTTGAATTTGTTATAGTTTTTGAAATATTTTTGGAATTTTTAAAAAGTTTGTATTTTTGATTTTGTAATAATTTTTGCAATATTTTCAGAATTTTGGAAAAAGTTTTACTTTTTGATTTTGTTATAAGTTTTGCAATATTTTTAGAATTTTAAAAAAAATAGAATTTTTGAATTTGTGAATTTTATATATGCACTCAAAAAAATTTTACCATTAAAATTTACAAAATCGTTTTGTAAAAGTGCTAACAAAATGTTTTTGTGAATTTACCAAAAAATGTTAAACTTTATATAAAATTTTGTATAATCTAATTGACTTTTTTAAATCTGCAAAAACATTTGTAAACTTACAAATTGTTTTTGTGACTTGGATTAAAAAAGTACAAAATCATAAATATTTCTAAATACAATTATTTTTCATTGTTTTAACAAAAATGTTGTTAAGTTTATATTGAGTTTTTTCAATTTTAAATCATAAATAATGTATCCGTGACAAAATAAAAATCAATTGTACAAAATTTTGTGAACATAAAAATGACATTCTACAATTTTTTTTGTAAAACTTAACACGAATATTGCAGATTTTTTTTTAAACTTTACAAAGGGACTTATGCATTTTAAAAAACAAACAACTTTTTTACAAAAAATAATTTCCATTTTACAAATGTTTGATAAAATTTCATAACTGAAGTTATAACCAAAATTGATATTAAACAGTTTCAGTTTCAATTTGGTTGTCTAAGTAAAATTAATTTACAGAATTTTTTTAAGATTGTGATAATTTAGTGGTTCATTCATGATTAATATAAAATAGTTGTAGTGATACATGATAGATTTAGCAGACATATTTGGAATATATCAGGTAAGAAATTTTACATATTTCGATATTAATATTACGTTTACCGAGTGGAATTGACTCCTAGAGATAATGACCGAAATAAATTTGATAATAGGGGGATCTGTAGTTTTCGAACTGCATATCTTTAAATAAATAGAATGATCAGATATATTACATATTTCAAAATCCACTCAAGAGGAGCTCACAAACAATCCCATATACAAGCTTCAATAGGTTTTTGTTATAATTGTTCTTAAAAAAAATTCTAATAGTTTCTTTTTTCCAGACATCGAAAAAGAAAATAACCTATGTTCTAAAAGCATGGAAGCAATAAACTAGATAATTGTTAATGAGCAGAATTAGAGCAGTATTGGGGAAATACTTGCGTTACCAGGTTAAAATTAGTCAAATTGTGCGGCTCGACGAAAAATATTTTTCTAAATTGGGCTACTACAAATGGGTAAATATAAAAATGCAGCATGCAAGTTTAATAAAATAGTTGACAGGAATTTTGTTTTAAATTTGTTTACAGATCGGAATATATTTTAAATCTCAAACTAAAGTTGAAAGTATAGAAACAAGGTTTCCTTAATTTTTAGAAAAAATTACGCCCTTGATCACGGAAAAAATGAAAACAGGGAGTGAACGAGGAATCTTTGCAGTATTACAACAGTAGGAGAATTTGAATGAAAGTAAGGAATTTGTTTATTTCTATCTATCTATCTATATGATATATACATATTTTTATTATCAATATTTTACAGATGGACACTCCGCAATTTTATTATATTTTATCCACCGCATAGTAGTTCCTACATCACGTAAAGTAAGGAAGAAAATGGCAAAAAACTTATATAAGATTTAGTGTTTATAGATGCTCAGAAAAATATCTTTCTTGTTGGTGAAACTGCCGATGATTTAGAAGAGAAACTATCTATGGTTTACATTGAGAAAACAGAAGTCCACCCAACCCTGCTCATTTCTGATACAATCAGCAACCCGTCGCAAATAATAGTGCATTTTGATGGTATAAGATATAAATTATTTTCGATGTTACGCGGTATAGAAGTGTTGTTTGCAATTTTTAATTTATTCAATTTAAAATTCCTATTAGAATCACTTTCAGTTTAGATGTTTGTCTAAACTTATTTTTACAATTTGAAAACTAAATATTATGTAAATTTTCCATCAGTTAGGTATTTGATTGAAAGACTAGAAAATTAATTTTAATGTTTACTTTTACGATTATTTTTTTGGATTTATTAGATACGGTCTGAAAGGATTTTATTTAACTTCCTTAATATTTATAATATAACTTAAATAATAACAATAATTCAAGAAATAAAAATATGACAAATATTAGCAAAATATTATCTTTAATTTATTAACGAAGTCCCCATATAGCAGATATATATATATATATATATATATATATATATATATATATATATATATATATATATATATATATATATATATATATATATATTACGTTTCGGCAAACATCCTTTGCCATTTTCAAAAAAATTATTACAAAATTTTTTAAAAAATTAACAAACAACATCAACAACATTCGTTGAAGAAAAAATTATATATACAAAAACAAAAAACACTACAAAGAATATAATTTTAATTTTCAAAAAATAATAAAATTTGTTTGTTGAATGGTTACTAAATTCAAAAAACTATAATTCATACCCTGATGTAAAATATTCAACAATATTAAATTTTTTAAAAATATTAACACAAAATAAATAATTCAATGCAAAAAATATCAATTGTTTATAATATTATTATAAGAATTTCCTATATACACCGAATCATTCTGTTTGTTTAAACAATTAGGATTCTTTT
Organism: Diogma glabrata; assembly: GCA_963693315.1. Taxonomy (NCBI): domain Eukaryota; kingdom Metazoa; phylum Arthropoda; class Insecta; order Diptera; family Cylindrotomidae; genus Diogma; species Diogma glabrata. The sequence goes on from OY856187.1 coordinate 99,014,287, forward strand.
TAATGTATATCATCTCAAGAATTTTTCGTTTTTGCAAATTTGATTCCCTGGCTAAAATTTTAATATTTTCATAGTTGATTTTATGATTCATATTGTATAAATGATGTGAAAGAGCACTATTTTTGTCATCATCAACAAAATTAATTTCTGGATTGACATGTCTTGCACCATTCGAATGCTGATATACCCGTTTTTCAAGCCATTGCTTAGTTTGTCCAATATAAAAAGAATCACATTCACAAAAAATTTTATAAACTAACTCAGATTGTTTGCCAAAAGGAACTTTGTCTTTTAATTTAGTGAAAAACAATTTATAAAAATTAATATCGCTTCTTCCAACAATTTTTATATTATAAGGTTTTAATAAATTTTGAATTTTTTCAAATAAACACTTAATATAAGGAATGGAAATATATTTAAAAGTGTCACCATCTAAATTAACAGGAGTTGATAAAACTAAAGGATCCGCATTATTAGAAAGTTTGGTAATTGTGTTTTTAATAATGTTTGTAACTAAATAATAAGGATAGCCATTTTTTCTAAGGGTCGATTTTAATAAATTAAAGTTTTTTGAATGGAAAATTTTATCTGATAATGTCATAATTTTTTCTGTTAACATTTGAATGGTATTTCTTTTGTAAGAGAAAGGGAGACAAGAATTGAAATTTAGATAGCGTCCAGACCAAGTTTGTTTGTGAAACCAATCGGTTACTAAAGAACCATCTGGATTTCGAATAACTAATAAATCTAAAAATGGCAATTGATTTTGAATTTCAAATTCTATTGTAAACTTTAGTCTATCATTAAATAAATTGAAAGCATTTAGCAAATCATCAACATTATCTTTATGGATAATCAAAAAAATATCATCTACATATCTTAAAAAAATAACAGGCGTAAAATTTAAAGAATTTAAAACTGTTTCTTCAATATGTTCCATAACAAAATTTGCAATAATCGGACTTACAGGGGAACCCATTGGCGAACCAAAAATCTGTTTATAAAATTTACCATTAAAACTAAATTCACAATTATTTAATACGAAATTAATACATTTTAAAAATTGATCTTTTTTAATTTTGGTTCCACACTTTCTCTTAATTTTTTGCCAAGAATCTCTAATTAAATTTATTGCTAAAACATTATCAACATTTGTGAAAAGTGCTACTGCATCAAGTGAAACCAAAATATGATCAGGAGGAACAATAATGTTTTTTAATTTTTCTTTAAAATGTAAAGAGTTTTTGACAAAAGTGGATGTGTTACCGATACTAGGTTTTAAAATATCCGATACAAGAACAGATAAATTATAGGTAGGAGAACCAATAGAGCTAACTATTGGACGACATGGAACACCTTCCTTGTGAACTTTCTGCAAAGCATACAATTTTGAAATAACACAATTTTGTTTCTTAAAGTTATTAAAAGTTTGAAAGTCAATACGATTATCATTAAAAAGTTCAGACAAAATTTCATTGGATTCTTTTTGTAACCTAACAGTAGAATCTTTAGTTAACAATTTATAAGTTTCTTCATCGGATAACAAAACATCAATTTTTTGAAAATAGTCAATTTTGTTCATTAAAACAGTAACATTACCTTTGTCCGCTTTGGTAACTAAAATATCCTGGTTTTCTTTCAAAAATTTTTTGGTTTCCCTAATATTTGATAACATTAATTTATCAGCTGCATTTAAATTATTGTTATTATTTTTGTAATTAGTTAGAACATTAACTAATTTGTTTCTTATCTCAAATTTTGTATCTGGTTCAAAAGCTCCAATACAACATTCAACATCAGTTATGATTAAGTCAAATGGTATATGTTTTTTAGATATAGGTGGATTAAATTTTGGACCTAAACAAAGAGTGTTATAGACAATATCAGGTATATCAACATTTGTTAAATTAATAAGCCATCTATTATCAGTTAAATTATTTACAACATTTCGATCAAAATTAGTTGTAATATCGTCTAAATTGTTTTCCGAATCTAACAATACTGAATGTACGTTATTGTTATTTGGTAAATCAATTATATTAGTCGTAATAAAATTGGGAAATAAAATCAAATTGAATTTTTTGCATTGAATCACCTTAATTTGGTTGTAAAATAAATTATAACTTACGTCTACATGTGATAAATATGTTGAAAATAAATTACTTTCTATTGTTGAATTCAAGGTATCAAATATAGTACCTATTTTTCTTTCAAGAAGACAAATATTTTTAAAAATTAAATTGATTTCAAAATTTAAAATGGAAAATAAAAATTTGCTTCTTAATTTTTCAAAAATTTTAGGATCTATGTTACTAAAATTCATTTTCATATTCATACATTTTGGTAGAACATGATGTTTTCTGCATTTCAATAAGAAAATTTTTTTGTTATGTAGTGTTGCTAACTTCAATTTTGTGTTTTTTTGTTTTTGTGCTATCCTTATTATTTAGTTACAAACATTATTAAAAACACAATTACCAAACTTTCTAATAATGCGGATCCTTTAGTTTTATCAACTCCTGTTAATTTAGATGGTGACACTTTTAAATATATTTCCATTCCTTATATTAAGTGTTTATTTGAAAAAATTCAAAATTTATTAAAACCTTATAATATTAAAATTTGTTGGAAGAAGCGATATTAATTTTTATAAATTGTTTTTCACTAAATTAAAAGACAAAGTTCCTTTTGGCAAACAATCTGAGTTAGTTTATAAAATTTTTTGTGAATGTGATTCTTTTTATATTGGACAAACTAAGCAATGGCTTGAAAAACGGGTATATCAGCATTCGAATGGTGCAAGACATGTCAATCCAGAAATTAATTTTGTTGATGATGACAAAAATAGTGCTCTTTCACATCATTTATACAATATGAATCATAAAATCAACTATGGAAATATTAAAATTTTAGCCAGGGAATCAAATTTGCAAAAACGAAAAATTCTTGAGATGATATACATTAAAAAGAATCCTAATTGTTTAAACAAACAGAATGATTCGGTGTATATAGGAAATTCTTATAATAATATTATAAACAATTGATATTTTTTGCATTGAATTATTTATTTTGTGTTAATATTTTTAAAAAATTTAATATTGTTGAATATTTTACATCAGGGTATGAATTATAGTTTTTTGAATTTAGTAACCATTCAACAAACAAATTTTATTATTTTTTGAAAATTAAAATTATATTCTTTGTAGTGTTTTTTGTTTTTGTATATATAATTTTTTCTTCAACGAATGTTGTTGATGTTGTTTGTTAATTTTTTAAAAAATTTTGTAATAATTTTTTTGAAAATGGCAAAGGATGTTTGCCGAAACGTAATATATACATTTTAATTTAAAATAATTAATTTGTTTTTTAAATAGGCTCTTTTCCCAATATATTTATAATAAAATTAATATAAAAGCCTACAATATACTATTATATATATATATATATATATATATATATATATATATATATATATATATATATATATATATATATATATATATATATATATATATATATATATATATATATATATATATATATATATACACATACAAAAATTGCATTAAATCTATAAATACCTTTTGTTCATACTATTAAAGGATTTGTTCTTTTTCTAAAACTTTTGTGAAAAACACTTTAATAAACGGTGTGAATTCCACAATTTCTCTGATAAACTAATATTTTTAGTTTTGAGGATTTCACAAAAATTCATTAATCTAAGAAATGTTGTGGATATTTTTATAATTCAATTTCTAAACCTTACAATCTTTTGTTGGATGTTAGTAAAAGAATTTGTTGTGTTTACAAATAATTTTTTTCATATTAACAATAATTATTGTAAAAATGTAAATTTTACAAACATTTTTGTGAGTTGTATATTTATAAAAAAATTGTAAAATTTATGTAGAATTTTATTAGTTCCACTTAGTTTTTTTTTTGAGTGTGGGACGATCCACGTCAAACGGGCCACCGCTGCGATCAAGATTTGGAGAGGTTTAAAAAAACGTGAAATGGCTCAACATTTTTGTATTGATATTTTCTTTTTAATGACATGTGGCGTTTTTGAATTTTTCAAAATGGCGTCTTCAAAATGAAGGATTAATTTCGGAAATAAATAAAATTAAAATGTTGGCCTCAAAATGGCGTCAACTCATCAAAATTGCATATTTGACTATAAAAAAAAAGCTGCTTATTTTTACCGTTCTACGGCTTGAAAATTATGTTTTAGGTTTCTAAACAGCTGTAACATTAATTTTTCAAAGAATTTTAAGAATCATTCAAAATGGCCGGAGCGAAATATGGTCTTTTTTATCAAAATCACAGTTATATTAACACAAATAAACTTTTTTAGATAAATAAAACTCTCTTCAGAAATAAATATAAAGAAACATAAAAAGTAAAAAGTCCAGCGGCAGGTATATCCGCTAGAAATAGATATATTTCGAGGTCAGACGGTTTTGTGTACAAATAAAATTGGATGTGTCAGATTAGTTTAAATGAAAAATTTAAGTAGAAACAGAATAATTCAAAAAAAATTATCGAACCAAATTAAATACATTATCCGAAATAACTTCATCAATGCAATTTCGGAACAGTTTTATTTAGGTTGGTTAACACTACTTTTAATAACATATTAAATTCACAATAATCTAAGCTAAATGGAGAGGTTTTTGAGTAGTTTGCTGATTGTATCATCTTTTCACTAAATTATGTTAATTTATGACATTGACTATATAATACTATAGATACATCATATTTATTATGTGGTGTATAAATCAGGTGGCGTTACTTGTATCAAATTGAAAGCATATGAATTTAAAATCTTTTTGGTTATTCGAAGTTACGATTAAGTCTTAAAAAAACGCTAGAAATAAGATTAAATTGTATTAAAGTTTATTTTAAGGTTAGTTTTTTATGTTTTTCATTCATAATTTAGTTATTTAAATTTTGTATGGAGAAATTAAAGGTTTTAGTATGGTTTGAGTCTCGCATATGTCTAATACAATTGTTTTTTCTTTCGTCAAATTGTAATATTTTAGTGTGAGTAAGTTTTTATATATGGTTAAAATTCAATACAAACACAAACTATCTCGTTCACATACAAATTTCAAAAACGGTAGTTGGTTTTAAATTTAAATTTACTTGCTCAAAATCTATTGTGATTGAAATTTTTTGGCGACTTAAAAGTTATTTTTTTCGATTTAAATAAACTTTCTGTAAATCATGTCAAGATTTTGTTGTGGTTTTAAGAATTGTAATAGCCGATATGCTCCAGGTTCATTTTTATCATTTTTTGAATTCCCCAAGAATGAAAATATAGGCAATGTGTGGAAGAAACACTCCGGCGATGTTTATATTCAAATGAATTTAAACCAAAATAAAAAATTATATATGTGTGATAAACATTTCTTCGAAAAAGATTTGATCCATCGTGCTGGCCGCACTTGTTTGAAAAAGGGTAAGTAGCATGGAAATAAATACCACTGGATTTTTACATAATTGAACTGCTTATATTTGATAGGAGCAATTCCCAAAACATATTCTTCACAAATATGTAGTTGTTCTGGAAATAAGTTAGATGAGTTATGTGATAAAATTTTATTAGAACATACACCGGTAGCTCAGAATTGCTAGAAAGCGCTCTTTTCAAAAATCTGGTTTATCCACAAATGAAATTAAGGGTGAAGCAAGTGATAACATAACCAATATTGATGAAAATAGTGAAGAAGAATTGCTAGTGACTAGATCTGCAAATCCTAAAACATATATGCGAAGCCCTTTTTATTTAAAAGCCCCAACAAATCCTGTAAATGCAGAAATTTGTGAAAATCAGTTTCCATCTTTCCATATTCTTAAGAATACCGCATCATCGTCGAACGCATATTGTGAAAAGATTCCAAGGTGTGTTAGCCTAATATAATAAATACACTCCTGATGAAAAACGTAAACTACGCAGGTGAAAAAGTCGAGATTTGAACTTGACCATTTTTGATTTTCTCGAAACATGGCATATTAGTAGTATGGACAAAATAAAAAATACAACTTATTTTACAATTTTTTTTAAGTGCATAGTTTGAGCATGGGGCACCCACCCCAACATGCATGAAAACTGAAAATTCTGCCAATCTGATGTAACTTTGAAATTAAATTGCTCAAGAACGACTATACCGATTTCATCAAACTTTCTTTTATTTGATAGATGATTAGTTAGCCGTTTGAAAAAAAATTAATTAATATTTTTTGTAATTAATTTTTAAATAAAAATTCGAAGGGTCGAAGAGCAATTGGAATTTAATTAATTTTTTCCCTGAAAATAGTTCTTTATTCTAAAATATATCAAATTTACAAAGAGGCTAAAATTCTTCTTCTTGAGATATTTAATTTTAAAGATTTTTAGTACGACTCTGAAATTCGAATTTTTCTTTATTTTTTCAATCAACTTCCATTAACAAACAATTTTAAAATGAATTAAATTTTAACTTTTTTTTATATATAGTTCTAACCTTACTTTAAAATATATCAAATTTACAAAGATGTGTTAATTCGTGTTCTTGAGATATTTAATTTTAAAGATTTTTTGTCCGATTAAAATTCTAAATGTTCATTATTTTCTCGAACTTCAGTGGTTAAAATTTGTTGATGATAAAAATTGTTCGAAAAAATAATGAACAATTAGAATTTTAGACGGACTAAAAATCTTTAAAATTAAATATCTCAAGAACACGAATTAACGCCACTTTGTAAATTTGACATATTTTAGAGTAAAGATAGAACTGTTTTCAGAAAAATAATTAATTAAATTCCAATTCATCTTCAACCCTAGCGCCATCTTTAAAAAAGTTTTTTTAATATTTTTAATTTAAAACTTAATTACAAAAATAACAAGTTAATTTTTTTCAAACGGCTAACTAATCATCTATCAAACAAAAAAAAGTTTGATGAAATCGGTATAGCCGTTCTTGAGCAATTTAATTTCAAAGATACATCGGATTGGCAGAATTTTCAGTTTTCATGCATGTTGGGGTGCCCCCTATGCTCAAACTATGCACTTAAAAAAAATTGTAAAATAAGTTGTATTTTTTATTTTGTCCATACTACTTATATATATGCCAAGTTTCAGGAAAATCAAAAATGGTCAAGTTTTCACAACTCTGTCTAGAACACGTTTTTCATCTCCTGTGAACCTGTTTTGAATGTGCTAATAAATATGTATAGTAGAATTTTTTTGCCAGCGAATTTTTGACAGCTAGGACGCAGCAAGAGATAAAAGATGAGACAAAAAGTAAAACAGAGATGTATTATTTATTTTGGGATAAATTTGCTTTCAAAACAATTATATTAGTTAAATTTCTACTTCTAGTTCGTACCATTTGTTTGTTGTGATATTTGTTTCCATATGCGTCGTTATTTTTATTATAATTATTTTTAATTATCAAAATTTTGATATATTGCCTACAAAATCATTAATATTTTTACTAGTTTTTGGTTTTCTATTATAATTGGTTGAATTTCAATAGTAATTTATTAATTTTTATGAGTTTTTTTTGTCCATTTCAATGGGACCCCAATAGTTTTTTTTAATATTTTAATCGAGACACTGAATGTGCAAACAATATGCGCATGTGCATGCGCATGTGCAAAAAATATGCGCATAACAAACAAATTTTGTGTTCGCTGGCAAAAAAATTCTACTATATTCGTTTGAAACATTTTTAAGATACATTTTTACAACTCCTAAGAGAAGGAAGCTTAGTAACAATTTAACAAATCTGAAGAAGAGAAGATGTTGGGTGATTTGCTGAAAGATAAAAGTGCAGATGTTAAAACTTTTTTTAAATCACAATTTATGCATAAAAAAATCAACATTGGACTGATCCCGAAAGAAATCTAGCATTAAAATTTTACTATAAATCACCGGCACTTTATTAACATATGCAACAGACTGGGTTTAATCTACAAGCCGTTAGCACCATACAGCGCTGGCATTCGGGTATAAGATTTCCAACGGGCATATCCGACATGGTTCTTAAAGTTCTGGAATCAAAAGTAAAGGATCTGAATAAAAGAGATCGCCGGTGCGTATTTTTATTGGATGAAATGAGCATTAAAATTTGGACTATAACATTAGAGATGATTGGGTGTATGGATTCACCGATCTCGGGCCACTGGGCCGTAGTGATCGTCTCGCTTCCAGTGTTACGATATTTATGATACAAGGGCTCAATTCAAATTGGAAGCAGTCAGTTGGTTATCTTGCTGGAAACGTTTCTGGTACTGATTTGAGCATAATAATCAATGAAGCAGTGCATAAAATAAATAAAACAGGATACGATATTATTTGTACAACTTGTGATCAAGGTGCTAGCAATAGAACTTGTTTAAAAAAACTTGGTTCCTCAATTGAAACTCCGTACACAATAATTGATGGAAAAAAAATTTACAATTTGTTTGATCCAGTACACCTAATTCAAAGTGTTCGTAACATCTTATATAGTAAAGATATTCAAATAAATAGGGTGAAAAAAATTTTTGTGGGGAATTATTAGAAAACTATATAATTGTGATAATGGCAATATTCGAGCTATGCATAAATTAACCAAAAGTCACATTGATCCCGTGCTGTTCCAAAAAATGAATGTCTCTTTAGCTACACAAGTTTTTAGTCATAGCATTGCTTCAGCTATCCAATGTGCTGTAAGATTAGAAGTTTTCCAAGATGCAGAGGAAAAAAATGTGCATTAGACACTGCCGAATTTATATCTAAAATAAATGTCCTGTTCGACAATTTAAATAGTGTGCCGAAATTTTTAAAAAACCCATTTAGAGCTGGAATTTCCAAAGATTCGACAATTATAAGAAATTTGGAGGAGTCTAGAAACTGGATATTATCATGGAAGCATACAGGAAGAATCAAAAGTGCCGTTCTGTCCATAAATGCAATAATAGACCATAAATGCAATAATAATGATATGGGAAGATATAAAAGACGAACAACAATTTTTAATGACGTCATGCTTATCTCAAGATCCATTAGAAAATCAAATTTCAATGATTAGGTCATTCAAAGGCAGTTACGAGAGGAATCCATCAGTATATAGAACATACTTAAATTTAAAACAGATCATGTTTCAAAACATGGATTCTTCAGAATTTTCTAGTTACGAGAATTCAAAATCATCTACCCTACTTTCGTTTAAACCTCAGATAATTCAACAATCATCAAATAATTCTGTTGTACATTATTCGGACAACATTGAACAGCAGTTCAACGCTTCTGAGATTTGTGATGATTTTGACATTGATTTTGACGAAAATTTTGATATATTGAGTCCAAATGAAAAGTTAAATTTAACAGCCAAATTATATTTTTTCGCATACATATCTAAAACAATATACAAAGAATGAATTGTAATAACTGTACAAATTTTATGATTGAAAAAAATCCAAAACATTCTGAGAGATATGACTTGCTATATAAAAAAAAATATGAATCAACATTTTTAGCTCCTTCACCTGCAAAAGATGTTTGCTATATAACGAATTCACATATTTATTTCAAACAAATAAAGCAGCAAAAAATTTAATCAACGGCATTCTGTTTCCAGCCATAAAGAAAAAAATTCAGAAATGGAATTGTTGTGATCATCATGAAATAGTTTTGAAGTCTGTTTTAGTTATACTATTAATGGTTACAATCCGAAACATAAATAAATCATTCAAAGACGCTAAAAAAGGTGATCGAATAACAATATTACAAGGAATTTAAAATATATAGTTTACACTTTTTGCCTTATGCTCTTGGCGTAATTCGTTGAATATAATACTTGTTTAGCACTTGTTTTATTTGCACCTGAATATAAATTTAGAAAAATAAAAGATTTATATTCACGTGCGTATAAAACAAGTGCTAAACAAGTATGATAATTCAAAATATGTAAAATATAAAGCGGCTGAAATCTCACAGCTCTGAGATATCAAGACTTTGGTCTGGGTTAAGGATTTTGATATAGTTTTCGACAAAAACTTTTATGAGGACATGGTTTTTAGTTTTAGGCAGCGATGTATATCAAATATAACTTTTTGTTAAAGTACATGTATTTTTTATCTCTGTTTAGACATGTATTACAAAACTAACACGAAACATCAATAGGTTGTCGGAAAATTATAATAAACCATAAATTAATATAATTTAGTGAAAAGATTATATAATCAGCAAACTACTCAAAACCTCTCCATTTAGCGTTTTGAGAAAATATTTCAAAATCACAAATTCATATTTCTTTCAAAATTCCAAAAATATTGTAAAAATTACATAAAATCAAAAATTCAAACTTTTTACAAACAAAATTCTAAAAATATTTAGAAAGTTATTACAAAATCAAAGATTAAAACTTTTTTCAAAAACTCTAAAAGTATTGCATAAATTATAACAAAATCAAAAATTGTAACTATTTCCAAAATTATAATAAAATCAAAAATTTTAAATTTTTTAAAATTCTAAAAATATTCCAAAAATTCTTACAAAATCAAAAATTGACTTTTGTCAAAATTCTAAAAATATATATAAAATTCTAAAATTTTTTTTTCAAAATTCTAAAAATATTCCAAAAATTAGAATAAAATCAAATATACAAACTTTTTCTAAATTCTAATAATGTTCCAAAAATTCTTAAACATTCAAAAATTTAAACTGTTTCCAAAATTCTAAATATATTACAAAAATTGAAACTTTTTCCAATATTATAATAAAATGAAAAATTTTTAATTTTTCAAAATTCTAAAAATATTCCAAAAATTAGAATAAAATCAAATATTTAAACCTTTTCTAAATTTTAATAATATTCAAAAAATTCTTAAAAATTTAAACTTTTTCCAAAATTCTAAAAATATTGCAAAAATTATACCAATATCAAAAATTGAAACTTTTTCCAAAATTATAATAAAATCAAAAATGTAAAATTTTTTAAAATTCTAAAAATATTCTGAAAATTCTTACAAAATAAAAAATTGAAACTTTTTTCAAAATTCTAAATATATGTTTAAAATTCTAAATTTTTTTTTTCAAAATTCTAAAATATTCCAAAAATTAGAATAAAATCAAATATTTAAACTTTTTCTAAATTCTAATAATATTCCAAAAATTCTTAAACATTCAAAAATTCAAACTGTTTCCAAAATTCTAATTCATTCCTGTGCCGCAGGAGGGATCGATTTTGATCGATTATGATCAATGTTGATCTACGGGTCTGACTACCCTGCGTACTCCAGTCCCTGCCATTGACATATGAGTTAGCGTGAGATATCACATACCACTGGCAATGGCAGGAGATGTCATTAGCCAAGATGATATCTTAGGGTGCTGGCGGACGAACTTTAATTAGTCAACGGCAGCACTTCCAGTCTTAGCTGGGCAGCGTTCCGTAGCGGTACCGCTCATTAGCTCTTCCGAGGAATCGAACCAACACGTAGTTATGTGTGGGCTTTGTGCCTCGATTGAAGTGGTGGGCGGTGCGTCTGGGGTGCGCTGCATCAGCTGGATTATTGGCATTTAGTTTTGTTTTGTTTTCTGCAAATTTCTCACAATTTGTTTTTCACTTATTATTTTGTTATTATTTCTTCATCTTATCATGAAATATTGGCATATGTCATATTTTGTAGTATGATAGGATTTTTTACTTAGTTATGCATTTTAAAATAAAACACAAAAAAATAAAATAAACATTTTGATATATATATGGCAGTACAACCGAAAAAAAATAAGTCTGCAAGTGGTAAAGCAAATTTGCGCAATCCACCCGCCCATAAAGCGGCATGTCCACGGAATTTGCAGGGACAAAACATATATGAATCAATAAAAAATTTTAAAATCCATGTTCAAAACATCTGCGGATTGAACGCTAACCATGACCACGTGCAACATCATCTTGAGCACGACAAACCGAACATTCTATTCCTTACAGAAACACAAGTTTCTGAAAATTTTCTCTTTATAGAATCGCTTAATTCCAAATATAGGCTCGAATCAGCTTTCAAACTCCATCAGGGCGTATGCGCATTCATTCATGAGAGTGTTGCGTACACGCGCTTTCCAAATTTTGAACTACACGGTGACGGCTTCAATACAATGGTTTTAAAGATTTGTCTTCCAGAAATGACTTTTTTTACAATAGCTTTATACCGGTCCCCCAACAAACGTAACCCAAACTTTTTTAATATACTGACAAAAATTATGGACGAGATTAGAGCAAAGTCCCCTAATTGTGAAGTTATCGTTACCGGTGACTTCAACGTCCACAACAAATCATGGTTGGAATTCTCCAAATCGACCGACGATGTTGACAATAGTGGAAAACTGGCAGAAATTTTTGCCGCGTCTCAGGGCCTATTCCAAATTGTAAAAAGCCCGACTTTCACTCCCCGTAATGGCGGTGATAATAGTTTTCTACTAGATCTCTATCTTACCACAATGCCAGATATTACGAGTGTCGATGTTGCGAAAGGTAGTATTGGAAATTCTGATCATTATTTAATCTCATCAGTTATCAAAACTGATTTACTTAAAACTACAGCTCCCAAACCCCGTAAAATATTTCACTACTCAAAAATGGATAAGAGTGGTCTTCAAAATTTTTTCCATGGTTTCCCTTTCGACCGTCATTGTTTTTACACTGACAATGTAAATGTTTCTGCTCAAAACTTTACAGAAACCATCCAATTTGCTATAAATAAATTTGTCCCTTTCTCCATAGTAAAACCCAAACAAAAATACTTGTATTCGAAAGCTGCCAAAACGGCACTTAGAAACAAACGTAGATCATTTAATATTTGGATTCATAACAAAACTCCCACTAATCGATCCCAATATCTAAAGGCCAACAAAATATCTAATCAGATTATCTCAAACGAAAAGTCCGAAATTGACAGAGCGAAAGCCTCAAAACTTACGTCTATGTCTGTTTCTGACAAGAGTTTCTACAGTGCCATTAATTCTTTAAATTCTGGTACAAAATTTTCTATTCCCCCTATTATTGATGGTGATTTAATCGTCAATGATCCCGCAAGAAAAGCTAACTTGTTCGCTGAACGCTTTGCTCTGAACTCCACTGTTTTGGAAACTCCTAAAGAAATACCCCAAATCCAGTCTTCAGGAGTTAATATGAATGAACTTCACTTCAAACCCAAAATAGTCGCTAAACTTTTAAAGGGGTTAAACATCAACAAAGCATCAGGAATGGACAATATTCCACCCATTATTTTAAAAACCTTTTCCAAAGAACTTGCACCAACTTTAACTAAAATATTCTACCAATCCTACAAATCTGGTATATTTCCCTCGTGCTGGAAGTTGGCAAATGTCCAGCCCGTCCCCAAAAAGGGACCAAAATCCGATATCTCAAATTATAGGCCAATAGCTTTACTATCGGTCCTATCCAAAGTCTATGAGCATTATATTAATACACATATTTCAAAATTTCTGGAAGAAAATCATTTAATATCCGACAGCCAATACGGTTTTCGAAACAAAAGATCAACTACCGATCTATTAAACTATGTAGCGCATTGTTGGAACAGCATACTTGATAAAGGTGGTGAAACATACGTTATCGCTTTAGACATCTCCAAGGCATTCGATCGAGTCTGGCATGCCAACTTAATCAACAAGCTCGTTGCGTACGGTTTTCATCCCAATGTTGTGAAGCTGATTCAAAATTTTCTATCCGGCCGATACATTTCGGTAACCTTAGACGGATATTCTTCTGAGTCTAAACTAATTAACGCTGGTGTACCCCAAGGCTCAGTATTGTCCCCAACCCTATTTTTGATTTATATCAACGAATTGTTGAAAATCACCAGCAACCCAATAAATAGTTTTGCAGATGATAGTACTCTGCACAAGTCGTTCGAGCCCCTTCCTTCAAAAGGTAAAATGCACGAACGAATTAATCCTGCCCGGAGAGACGCTGCCATAAACGTGAACAAAGACCTGAATAAAGTCGCCGACTGGGGTGACCACAACCTTGTCAATTTCAACTCCACCAAAACACAGCTGTTGATTGTTTCCAGATTAAAGACCGAGTTCCCCAAAGATATTTTATTTAGTATGTGTGATGAACCAATAGGTGAATGTAAAAACATTCGTTTATTGGGTGTCACAGTTTCAAATGACCTACTCTGGAACGATCATGTAATGGCGATGGCAAAAAGCGCGTCTAAAAAACTCGGCCTCCTAAATAGATGCAAAAAATTTTTCACTCCATACCAATTGCTCCATGTTTATAAGTCCTATATTCGTCCCTGTATGGAGTACTGCTGTCAAGTTTGGGGTGCTGCCTCTGTTTCCATCTTGGCCCTCTTGGACTCTGTTCAAAAGCGAGCTATACGAATTGTAGGTGATCGAACTTTGACATCACAACTTGATTCCCTACAACATCGTCGCACTGTTGCTGACCTCGTTGTTTTTTACAAATATCGTCATCAGCAGTGCTCAGATGAAATCAGCGGCATCATGCCTCAAACTTATTCTTACCCCCGTTCCACTCGGCAATCGGCTGCCGCAACCAGTGAAACGGTAAAGATCCCGCGCTGTCATACTGGCAGATCGCAGAGAGACTTCTTTGTCCGAACTGCGTACAAATGGAATAGTTTGCCGGAACACTTAGTCTCAGGTGGCTTCAACCCACAGATGTTTAAAAAAAGCGTTAATCTACACCTCAGAACGCCAGTTGTTGTGGGACCCAGGTCTAGACCTAGGTCTTAAAAGGTATTTATGTGTTGTTGTGACACATATTCTAAACCCTATTACACAACACATTTTATTAAAAAAAAAAAAAAAAAAAAATATTGCAAAAATTGAAACGTTTTCCAAAATTATAAAAATTATAATAAAATCAAAAATTTAAAATTTTTCAAAATTCTAAAAGTATTCCAAAAATTCTTACAAAGTCAAAAATTGAAAATTTTTTCAAAATTCTAAAAATATTCCAAAAATTAGAATAAAATCAAATATTTAAACTTTTTCTAAATTCTAATAATATTCAAAAAATTCTTAAACATTCAAAAATTCAAACTTTTTCCAAAACTCTAAAAATATTGCAAAAATTATAACAATATCAAAAATTGAAACTTTTCCAAAATTATAATAAAATCAAAAATTTAAAATTCTTCAAAATTCCAAAAATTGGGTACAATTGGGTAAAAAAATAAATAAAAATCTTTCTTTTGACACACTTGACAACATTTTTTTGACAAACTTATAATGCAATAATCTAGTTTTTGGTATCACATACCAATCCCGACCATCAAGATTTCTCCTTATTCTTAGTTCCTACTCATTATCACTTAAAATAAACGTTCTTTAAGCAAAAAAATGCATATTTCCTTGTTTTGACACACTTGACGATTTTTTTGACGCACTTCCGGTACATTTATCGAACACATCGTCCTTTCCGCTCTTACCATTGAGTGTACCTATTTTTAGAAACCAAATTTTTTAAAATCCCTTCAGCCGTTTTCTAGATTTTTTCGGTTGGCCGGCCGACAGACAGACATACATTTTTTTTTGCTTTTTTAGAATCAGTAGGTCCTAAAACGTCGAGAAATGCCAAAAAAAGTGGGAGTACGAATTTCACTTTTAACTCATGAATGTAATACTTAGGTCTTGCAGACCGAAGTAAAAGGTTTTTTTTAAATTTCTATCCCTTCTTTCTGTGGTTCTTGATTTATTTTAATTGTCATTAACCCCGTAAGAAGAACTACTCTAATCGTGTAACACAAATGCCAAAACTGCCAGAAATTCAAAGGAAAACCTAAAAATACCACCAAATAATTTAACAAAATTTGGTTTATTTTCATCAAAACATAGATTACATGTCCCAGTTCAAAAACTGAGTTTCCCAATTTCCCATTTCAATTATTATTTTTAATGTAGTGCTTTTTATTTAAAAAATGAAATTGTTATTAATTGCGGAGCAGAAAACTTATATTTTCATTATTTTTCCTTAAATCTAAAAATAAATTACCAAATGAAAACACACATACAAATGTGATTCGATTACGCATGTATTTTGCAGTATTCATATAAAAAATTTACAAACTACATTGTTGTCATTTATATTCATTACGAACAAAAGTTTGTTCAGTTTGTTTTATTTTAACATATTAAAAGCAACAGTGTGCAAATTCAAACGTCAAACACGAAATCTTTTAGTTAAAAACTTAAGAAAGATTCGTTAAATAGAAAAAAATTATTTCGTTAAGCTAGCCAATATAATAACCAGATTTACGTTAGGTTAATCCGTGACTCAACCCTTTTTGTGTTGATTTTGCAGCGCTTGTTGCGGATACACCACATAACAAAAACATTTTAAAGTGATGTATCTATAGTATTATATAGTCAATGTTTATGATTTGCAGCCAAATTCTGTAACTGTGAAGCGGTGAAGTGATAAAAATTTCTTCGTTTCTTTTCATTAAAAAACTTATCACTTCATCGCTTCCCAATTACAGAATTTGGCTGCTGTTATGATTTTGCGGAAACGTATTGATGTTTCGTGTTAGTTTTGAAATAAATTTCTAAACAGAGATAAAAAAATACATGTACTTTAACAAAGAGTAATGTTTGATATACATCGCTACCCAAAACTAAAAACAATGTCCTCAAACAAGTTTCATGCCGAAAACTATATCAAAATCCTTAACCAACACCAAAGTCTTTATATCTCAGAGCTTGAGATTTCAGCTCCTCCATATGTTCCTAATTAAATCACCCAAATATATATGTATTTTTCTCACACACAAGAAATTGAAATATAAATTTTATGTGTAGGCCAATAGAATTACGGATTGTACGTGTTGTTGTCGGTAACAGGTCAGAAATTTTTTTAATCTCTGGGGTAGGGTACTCACATAATGCACATGCCGAGTCCACTCACCCGGCACCTGGGGACTGGAGTTATGCAACAAAGTGTGCTGGAAATTTTTTTTTGCTTCCTTGTAGGCGATATAACTCGTAAATGGTGCACTTTAGGATACTGGTGCCATGGAACTTTTTTGTTACTTAAATGTTTTTCTATAACTTAAAATAAAAAAAAAACAAAAATAATTTGTTTTGTAGCAAATTTTTGCGAAAAATGGCGAAAAAATGTCTAAAAAACGATATTTTTCAATTGAATTTAGTTGTTTGCAAATAATTGTTTATAACACAATTGACCCCTGTATCTTGTAGCAGAAACCTCAACAAAAAAAGGAAGCTTCAGAACGTTTCATTCGGCCTGATAGTTTTTGCACAATTCCATTTTGCACTTAATGCCCCTAAAAAAGTTGTTAACTTTGGGCAGGCCGCAAGGTCTGAGTTTTCATCCGATCGCAATCTGCTTGACGGGAATTGAAAGGGTGTAGTATCAACTTTAAATAGCATCTATGTTGCTTATACCCATATTCAATATTAAAACAATTACAGTGGTTCAAAAAACCGCGAAAATTTCTTAGTTGCAAAATTAAATTTCTCAACGGATTTTCAACATAACGAGATGCGTTTTTAAAATTTGCAAAGCGCTTATACCCTTTCAATTCCCGTCAAGCAGATTGCGATCGGATGAAAACTCAGACCTTGCGGCCTGCCCAAAGTTAACAACTTTTTTAGGGGCATTAAGTGCAAAATGGAATTGTGCAAAAACTATCAGGCCGAATGAAACGTTCTGAAGCTTCCTTTTTTTGTTGAGGTTTCTGCTACAAGATACAGGGGTCAATTGTGTTATAAACAATTATTTGCAAACAACTAAATTCAATTGAAAAATATCGTTTTTTAGACATTTTTTCGCCATTTTTCGCAAAAATTTGCTACAAAACAAATTATTTTTGTTTTTTTTTTATTTTAAGTTATAGAAAAACATTTAAGTAACAAAAAAGTTCCATGGCACCAGTATCCTAAAGTGCACCATTTACGAGTTATATCGCTTACAAGGAAGCAAAAAAAAATTTCCAGCACACTTTGTTGCATAACTCCAGTCCCCAGGTGCCGGGCGAGTGGACTCGGCATGTGCATTATGTGAGTACCCTACCACAGAGATTAAAAAAATTTCTGACCTGTTACGAGCAACAACACGTAAGCCATATCTTTTTCCGTTATTCTATTGGCCTAGTGTTTTAATTAATTTTTTACCAAAGGGTGGCCCTTCAAAACAAAAATTTTTATTTTTGTATGGCACGCTCCCATTTTGTGTGAATACCCATAAAAATATTATTTGCAAAATCTGATATCAATTGGTCAATTCTAAGACGTGATTCCAGCCACTTAAAGTTGAGAAATTTTGTTCTGGACCTTAAAAAAAATTTTTTTTGTGCGACACCCTCCCATTTCGTGTCAATACCCATAAAACATTATGTGTAAAATCTGAAATCAATCGTTAAACTCTAAGGCGTGCTCGTAAGGCCACTTAAACTTGAAAAGTTTTGTTCTGGCCATTACAAAGAAATATTTTTATTTTTTTTACGACACCCTCCCATTTCGTGTGAATACCCTTAAAAATGTTATTTGCAAAATTTGAAATCAATCGTTCAACTTTAAGGCGTGCCCCCGGCAACTTAAAGTTGAGTGGTTTTGTTCTGGCCATTACAAACAAAAATTTAAATTTTTTGTACGACACCCTCCCATTTCATGTCAATACCCGTAAAAATATCGTTTGCAAAATTAGAAATCAATCGGTCAATTCCAAGACGTGCCTCCGGCCACTTAAAATTGAGAAATTTTGTTCTGGACCTTAAAAAAAATTTTTATATTTTGTGCGACACCCTCCCATTTCGTGTCAATACCCATAAAAAAATTATGTGTAAAATTTGAAATCATTCGTTTAACTCTAAAAAAAAAATTTAAATTTTTTTTTTGGCCACAACCAACCTCTCAAATTCAAGTGGCCGGGGGACAGTGGACACGAAATGAGAGGGTGTCGCACAAAAAATAAAAAAGTTTTTTTTTAAGGTCCAGAACAAAATTTCTCAACTTTAAGTGGCCGGAGGCACGTCTTAGAATTAACTAATTGATATCAGATTTTGCGAATAATATTTTTATGGGTATTCACACGAAATGGGAGGGTGCCGCAAACTGTACAATGAAAAAAAAAAATTCAAGTGTAATCTAAGGACCACCCTAATGGGACCACCCTAATTTTCTCAAGGACAAATTACCGATCGGAAATTTTTTTCCAAGTTAAATCTAATATGACTCCCCTATTAATTCTATGGGTTTAACATCCCGAGCAGAAATTTCTTAGGGCTCAAATACGGCCGTGATCAGGTTAGCCCTAGTTTGATAGGGCCCTGATCATGAGTGTAACGCTTTTGCCTAATCAGGCCCTGATAGGGATAAACGGATCATGTACTGATCAAGTTTTCCATATAAAATTAAATAGGGCAAACCCTAGTAAGGCATTTTGTATCAGGCCCTGATCAGATTGCCCCACTAGGGGTCAGATACGAAAAATCAAATCAGGGCCGGATCTATCCAAATAAGGTTTGCTCTAAAAGGGTATTCTAATTCAGGTCCGGAACAGGCCCAAATCAGATTGCCCTAACAGGGCTTGCCCTATCTGACCCTGATCAGGCCCTGACTGTATTCAGGCTTTCCCTAACTAATTTCTGCTCGGGATATTGTTTAAATATGTATATATTTTGCCATTATCATTTAGTAGCTTTTTGAAATAGTCTAGTCTCGGTGAAATAAATCTATTAACTTTGTATGTGTGTTGGCCAGCAAACATATATTGCATGTGATCAACGACTAATCTGAAAGCATAAGATATTTGAAATATTATTTCTGAATTTACGCGCGGGAACGTAAATACTTAGTAACGGTTTGTAGAGTCCAGTTTGTTTTTGATGATATATTGTAAAAAATTAATAACTAATGGCAATTTCTACTACACAGTTGCAACAGTAACTGCAATGTTTAAAGCAAGTCTTGCAATAAGAGCTATGCGTTGCAGGTTATTATTGAATTGTAAAGTAAATTTTACATTAAACCTAATTTTAATGCATATCTATAAAATTTAAAACAACTCTTGCATCATAATTTATTTCTATAGAACAGCTAGAAGTTTTAATACACCTTGCTACAATTTAATACATTAAAAATTTAATGAAATTTCAAAATTCACTAGAGTATCATCCATTTTAGAAATATATAGTTAAAATCGTTTCATGTATGTTTTAGTTATCGCTTCTCAGCTGAAATTCTGTAACAATAGTGATTAAGGTGGTATGCATGTTTTAATTTTTTGCCGTTGTAATTTTTTAATTTTAATTTGATGTATTTAGACAGGTGCGTCTTAATAATCAAAGTAACTCGAAATTATGATGTAATTTGCATTAAAATGTCATACTAAAAAATATGTTGCGCGTAATATTATTTAATGCAAATAACAGACATTTCTAAACAACAAGCTTTATATTTTACTCCAAGTACTCTGTTAAATATTAATGCAAAGCGCGTTAGTTTAACTTTATATAGCAAGCTTTGTATTGTTTTGTAATGGACACTTCCGTAGGACCTATATGTGTAGCAATTTGCATTACATATTCAATTTTTTTTTTTAACTGTACAGATTCCAGTGAACATATATCTAGTTTTTGTTTCATTTTAGTTTTGTTCTTTGAAGTTTAAAAAAAAAATACATTCAATTCTAGTGGCTAGTAATTCCAAATAGAAGTATCATCCCGAAGCCAAAATTTGGCCATTGTGAATAGAATAAAACAAACAAAAACTACTACTGAAAAAAATCGTCAAAATTCTAAAATCTTTTTTCCGCACTTCTACTGCCCAAGACCTTTAAAACGATGCATATATTGTTCCACTTCTGTTGGAGGAAATTACTTTAAATGGTATCACTAATATACATAGTGCTTACGTATTTCTAATATAAATATAGATATAATATAATTTTATTTCTTTTTTATTTATTTTCAGTGGAATCTTACATGTCCGGAAAATAAATGGAAGTTAGCTCTAGTTGGAACGGTGGATACAATTGGTCAATTAGTATGTCTTCCAATTGCAGGATATATATCTGATACATACGGTCGGCGTATTGTATTCGTATTTAGCCTAGTCGCTTCTGGTATTTTTGGTTTATTACGATCATTTTCATGGAGTTACATATCTTTTCTTGCATTTGAGTTTTTGGATCCTGCTTTTGGATCAGGAGTTTATAGTGCCGCTTTTATTTTAGGTATTAATTACATTTTGTATTAAAACATAATTCAATTTGTACACAATTATTTATCATTTTAGCAATAGAACTAGTTGGTCCTAAATATCGATTCTTCGGCGGTGTAATTGTAGGCAATTTTATTTCTATTGGAGCAGTGACACTAGGACTAGTTGCAATGTGGACACAAAGCTGGAGATTAATTCTGCAAATAACATATGGTCCCGTTTTTATTTTTATTTTATATTTATGGATCATACCAGAAAGTGTTAGATGGCTTTACACGACAGGACGTAATGAAACAGCGAAAACATTAAAGAAAGCAATTGAAACAAACAAAATTGTCCTTTCAGAAAGTGCATTGACTGCTCTTTCAAATATTGAAGATATAACAAAGAATAAAAGTACTGATCCAGTAACATCAAATGATAAGATAAAAGAAAGCAAGTCTAAGTATCAAATACTGGAAATATTTAAATATCCTACAATAATGTTGCAACTGGTAATATGTTCGTTTAGTTGGATGACAAACACGTTTGTGTACTATGGATTGAGTCTTAGTTCTGTGTCGATTGGTGGTAATAAATACACTAGTTTTATATTAGTAAGTTTAATTGAATTACCAGCTGGTATAATATGTTGCTTCATTGCGGAAAAATTTGGTAGAAGATTAACCTTGTGCTTATCGTTGATATCGTGTGGAGTCACATGTTTTGCATCCATATTTTGGGCACACATTTATTGGATAAATTTAATTTTATATTTAATAGGAAAATTTGCCATTTCAATATCATTTACAACGATATATGTCTATACAACAGAAATTTTCCCTACAAACTTAAGACACAGTTTACTGGGAATATGTTCTACTTTTGGAAGAATTGGTAATATGATCGCACCACAAACACCACTATTGGCTGACGTTTTTAAATCATTACCAATGATCTTATTTGGAACAACAGCAATAATTTCAGGATTTTTAGGATTATATTTGCCAGAGACAGTAAATAAAAAACTGCCCGACACTTTGGACGAAGCCGTAAAAACTAGAAAACAAAAAGAATTAAAATAAAACAACAAATTTGTTTTAACATTTTATTTAGTTTTTATATCATAATATGAGATATTATATTGGTTAGTTATTGAATAAAATGTTATTTTGATAGTTTTGTACGTATCTTACAAAATTAAGGAATAATAAGCGGAAGCCCTTCTGAATATTTTCCTATGTAAGTATAATCAGAAACAGTTATTTTTGTGAATTTATTCTGTTTCATGGGTTGATGTTAGACTTTAATAATATTACAAACAATCCATCCATCCATTCTTCGAGAAACAAAACATTCTTGGAGCGCAGAGATCTCCAGTTTTAAAAACTGATTGCAATATGCTTAAAAAAACAATGGACATTGAACGAAATGAATCATTGAAAAGCAAAAGAGTTTCTACTGCTTTTTTGTTACTAAGATATGATTAAATTATTATTATTAACTTGCAACCTTGCAATATGTTTATTGCAAATTTTAATATTTTATAGGCATGTTAGCGCTCAAAAATTTATTACAGAAAAAATTAGGTGAGTACTTTTTGCTGTTGGTATGTGACCCAGAATATTGTCACAAAATAACAACTAATACATCGGAGCTTCTCATAGAGAATTTGGGAGACAATTTCCAAAGATACATATATATGGAATAGAAAATATTTCCTACATTATTCATAACTGATGCACTTAGCTTAGCATTTAAAGGCTCCTGAACATTTAGACGGAAACAGGTGCATTTAAATTTGAAAATTTTATCCAGACTATAAAAAATTAGTTAGAACACAATTTTTCCTGTTCAACAAATAAAGAACAGGTTTCTATAAAAGATAAACTCTTCCAAGAGGAAAAACCTCAGTTATTGTACAACAAAAATTTTATTTTCTCCTCAAGGCTCAAACAATCAGAAAAATAATTGCGATGATGTTGTAGAAAGCCATTTTGTGCAGAACTAAAACTCTGTAACTGGGAAGCGGTTAATATGCAAATAATAAGTTATGTGAGTTTTAATAAACCTAAGGGATGGGCTTTGAACCTTTTGTGTTGTGCTCTTTCAGAAATGTTTGACTCCATCGGAGGGAATATTATATTATCTGGTGGGTCGTGCTTAATATAATTGTAAATTTTTCATAATCCAATAGTTAATTCCGCAACACTTACAATACATAAAAGACAGCAGAGTGAATTCGGCATGTGTTGCAATTCTTTTAAAACTTCGTAACCTTCTAGGTAAATTCTTACAGCGCCCATTTTTAAGTGAATATATAACATGCGATATTCACCAGGTTTTATAGCAACTATCGTCGAAATAATAAGCAAACATACAATAGAAGTTCCCAACATCATTATTTTTTTTATTTGAATTTAAATGAAAACAATCAGATCAGTTTTAGATATTATTGCTAGTTTTACAATTAACATAATTTAATTATAAATATTTTGCACAACATAGTTTATATTTTGCA
This sequence comes from Diogma glabrata, assembly GCA_963693315.1. Taxonomy (NCBI): domain Eukaryota; kingdom Metazoa; phylum Arthropoda; class Insecta; order Diptera; family Cylindrotomidae; genus Diogma; species Diogma glabrata. The sequence continues at coordinate 99,037,998 of OY856187.1, forward strand.
ACTTTGCACAGAGTTATAAAACAAAATATATATTTTTGGCTTTTCTTAACTTCAACTATTAATTTTATAAGTTATTTCAAAGTTTAAACTAATAAAAGAATTACCAACGTTATGGAGTTTAAAAAAGATCGACGCTCCTGACGAACGTCTAAATTCACGAACAAACACCAGTCGACTATGTAATTAAGGCCTAGTTTACACGAGACGAGCAAACGTGTTAGTTGATCAGGCTTAAAACAAACGCAAAACAAAATATAGATCGAAAAAATTGTTATAGAATTTTGGAATTTTCACCAATCAGCGATGGCGTCATTATTTTTGTTAATGTAAATGTAAAGGCGCGTTCACACCTGCAAAACGGCTTGTACGTTCGTTCGCCACAAACCTATTAACAAGGGGCGCATTATTAAAAGTCAAAAAAATAATAAATTAAATGAGTTTCTTTGACTATCAATACAATTTAAACTTTCCTTTTTAATTAATTTAACTAATATATAAATATATGAGAAATTAAATTTAAAAAATAAATATAAATTTAATTTAGAAATGTGATATAAAAAAATCAAATCACATTGACGTAATGTTGTTTTTGACATGATGTCAATAACAACAAAAGGATCATTTTAATTTTATCAACAAACAAACAGTCGGTGTTAACTTTCTAGCTTTAAAAATCAATTCACTTAGATGAGAAATCGTATTTTTGCGATGAAGTGATAATTAAGACTTATATCACTTCATCGCTTAACGGCAACAGAGTTTGGCTGCAGAGCTTCCAAAATTTTGGATGAAATTCAGTGCCATCACCTAAATTTTTTAATTATTTACACTGCAAAGGAAATAATAAGTGGAGATTTAAACAAATTTAATATTAAAAATATATAAAAAAAGTAGTAATATTAGAAATTAAAATAAAACTTTCGCCGGAGCGACTTGAGTGAAACATAATATTATATAATTTACACTGCTTAATTGTAAAATCCAAATGCACCCAAAATACTTTTTAATAAATCAATTTTATTTAAAATAATCTTTACTACATGTTTCGAAATTCAAAATTTCGTCGGCAGGTATTTTCGACAAGCATCGTACGAAAATACCTGTCGAAATTTTGAATTTCAAAACATGTAGGAAAGATTATTTTAAATAAAATTAATTTATTAAAAAATATTTTGAGTGAATTTGGATTTTACAATTAAAAACAAAAAATAAAACATTAGAAATATCTTAATACTTTTTTTTGGCGATCAAAAAACGCCATCTCCAATTAAACGCAATCTCCAATTAAACACAAGTTGTCCATTAACTATAATAATAATCTTCTTGTTCTATAATAATAAAACAAGGAGTCTGAAATTTTGTTAGGAGGAGGTCATTGACAAGTACTAATGCACATCCATCGGAACCGAAATTTTAAAACTTGAGTTAGTTTTTTTAATTAATATAGTTTTTTTAATTAATATAGCTTAATTTTCTTAAGGGTTTGCCTAAATGTTGATTATAATTTAATTTGAATTTTTATTCAAATTTCGTTTTATTCACTCAGTTATTTTTGATCGATTTTTTTTTCGCTAAACAGAATTATCAGTTGTAATCTTCCAAGGGCGGCGATAATTCGAAATAATTGTTTGTCAAAAATTTCGAAAGCAAGTATATTGATAAAAGCACGAGGCCGTAAGCCGAGGGCTTTTATCAATACCACTTGCTTGAGGAATTTTTCAAAAAATCATGAGAATTTATCAACGAACGAGAGGAATTCGTTTAGAAATTTTTTTGCCATTTTTCATTTCTTTACATATTTTTCGTGAATTATACGTTGGCCTACTGCGATATCAGCTAATTATTTCAAAATTAGACTGATAATTTCTAATATCCCAGTAGGCCAGACGTATAACTGTATGTTATTAGTATAATTCAAAAGTTATTGGTGAAATTGAATGATGTCATAACATTTTAGAGAATTCTATTGGGTTATTAAAATAAAACTAAGGCAAAAAATTTTCAATAGTAATATAACAAGTGCAATGAAAATTATCGATAACTGTTGGGAAATATACACGAATGCAAGTTATTTTGAAAAAGAGCACGAATGCACATTGTGCACGAGTGCCTTTTTCAGTTTAACTTGCATGAGTAAAGATTTGTCAAAAATTATAGATATATTTACACTGCTCGAGTTATATTTTATAAGAAAATTTTATGAGTAAATTAAATCTTTTAGCTGTTGTTTGTAGCAAAATTAATTTTAATCATAGTTACCCAGTTACAAATGCTTAAAATTGCGTCTTAATTTGTTATTTCAAAATCTGATAATTTTGCACTGGTGCAATTTTAAACTGATAGGTCCAAAGCAACAATATAAGGTTGTCATTTTATTGTTGTCAAATTTGACAGATGAATTAAATTTTCATATATAATATCACGAGTCGTCAAATAATAGTCGATTGTTTTTCATAATCATTATTACGAATAATTTTTAACCTCAAATGGCATGAGTGGTAATGTTGAAAAATAATCGACTAATTATTTGATGCCGAGTTGTATTTAGCAGACAATTTAACGAACAGAAATAGTAACATTATTTCATACAACATAATCCTTTGTTGTCAAACAAAATTAAATATTATTTCATCATTTCAAATTCATAACGTTTCATTTCATTCATTTCATTATTTCAAATATTATTTCATCATGTTATAAATTTGTAATTTATTTTTGACAAATAAACATAAACATGCAATCATTTATGAATGAAAACGGACATTTTTATTATTTGCAAATTGCATTTTTATATAATTTTGTATTATTGAATAATTTGTAGAAAAAATTTTATTTAGAAACTAATAATTATCTTTTAAACAAAATTCTAGTTTTAAATTAATATATTATATTTAAATTAATATACTCTAGTTTTAAATTAATATATTAAGTAGGCCGAAAATAGTCACTATAATTCGCTGTTCCTTCCCACCAGAGAAAAATAATCGATATAATTCGTTTTGATTTGTTAAAAAATAGTAAATGAAGCGTTTTTATTGGACCTTATCGAAACTTTATTTAGTGAGTTGAATTGTCATTAAAATAAATTAAAGTATAATGTGACAAACAAATACATTTATATGAATATTATACAAATTAGAATCCAACATATTATTTCTACAACATATTACAACTGCACCATATTACAACATATCTACCACATATTATATGAACCATGAACGCCAAGAAAAAAAAATGTCTATAAGAAGCATATTAAATCGTAAATCTTTGTCTGTATTAAAGGTATTAAACATGAAATGTTCGGAATTACAATGGTATTAGGAATTGGAATACGTGTCACAACATCACTCAAAAAAAAACTAAGCAAATTTTACAAAATTTTTATGAAAATACAACACACAAATTTTTTTGTAAGCTTACCAAATATATTGTAGATAACAAAAAAAATGATTTGAAAAAACAAAAAATTTATTTGATTTACAAATTAGTTTTCGCTTTGAAGGAAAAAAATTATAGTTTTATCAAAAAATTTTGTGTGTTGTATATTTATAAAAATTTTGTAAAAGTGACTTTTATTTTTTTGAGTGAACCCATTAAAATCTTTTATCCACGACTACTAAAGAATATATGCTTTCCATGCGTATATCATCCATTGTAATTGTATTCATTCCACAACTAGTGATTCTAATTAAATTCTTCAACAGTTCTATAGTTTATTAAATATTCCCCTAACAAATTAAAAACTTCATTTGTTGGTATAGTAATATAAACAGGCTAAAACGAGAACAATACATATATAAAATATAAAATAAAAAAACTTGTTTTGTTTTTTATGCTATCTTTGATGCATGTATTTCAATATGGTGATACAAACTTTAGCAATCAAACTGTAAATTAATCGAAATATTAAGTGTGTTCCATTTACCACATTTTCCTTTACTTTTGTACTAAATTTCGTTTTCAAGTTAACCATATCAAATGATGGTAAAGCTACGTGACAAACTTACGCTTCTATTCACCGCCAGAGTTTTTGTCAGTTTAGAGAATAATTTCAAATATGTTTTCCCAAATGCTTATACAAATTTAGAATTTCAAGCCTAAATGTCATATTTCTGTCCAGCTTTCTTTAATTGTTTATATTTTGCATGAATCATAATTTTAATTTTCAGAAATTTTTAATTTTAATTAATTTTCTTAAATTTAACAAACTCAAAATAAAATTTAAACTTAAAAATTTTGTCAAACTAATAATTTTCTTTTACGTTGTTTAGCAATATTGTTTTTCAAAATTGTCAAAACAATTTATTGTCAAAAAAAAATGTCGGAAACGTGTGGTAAGAAAGAATTTGAGTTGTAGTAGATCAAAAATCTAATACACCTCACATTTAAGTCGTTCCATTTAAAATTCGGTTCGGGTAGCAAGTTTACCTAAAAGGAACACGGGTATTTTGTAGTCGTGGATAAAATAGCATCTTGTATTCGTATGGGATAATGGAAATTCTTCACTCGGATGATTCCCTCCATTCGCTACGCTCGTTTCAGGAAACTTCCTCCTCGTGAAGAATTGCCCTCATTCTCAACTCATCAGAGGCGTCAATTGGATAGGGCTGGGGGAGGGGGGGGGGGGGGGGGGGCATTAACCTCGGACTAGAGCGCTACCGATACAAAAGGCGGTGAAATCAGTTTTATAAACAAAACACGATCGTTCTTCCAAAAATGCCGTGGGTGCGTATTTTGACAAAATTCTATCGTACTATAAGGTGCGCGGCATCACCGCTTTTAGAAGAACGATTGTGTTTTGTTTATAAGATATTCGTGTCTGAGCCAGAGGAAACAAAATATTTCATTAGTATAGGGTTCCTCGAGAGTTCATAGTGCGGTATTTAACATTCAAATTTCAATTGTGATTGGTAATTTTTATAAACTTAAAAGTAAGTACATGTAGGAGAACACAACCTAATTATACCCCACTTATTTGGAGAACCCTGACTGTTTGACCTTGTTTTTTATCTATATCATAATTCATATTGTACAAACTTTACAAGACTTTTTTAAAAACAATAAATAAAAAACAATTCTAAAATATAAAATTCTATAACATATCAAAAGTTTTCTTGATAGTTGTGCTAATTTTTATAAAATGAATGAAAATAATTACGGGAGTGATATAAATTTATTGGGTTATTTCAAGTGATTTTATAATAGTGAATGTTTTATAATGGACAAGCAATATTTTCTAACGACACGAACAAATATCTAAGTTATGTAAATATTTTCAAAATATGTTATGAAAACTTGCTGACAAATTCTTTTCGCTATATGGACTATAATTTTTAATTCATAAAATAGCAAAAATTATATGTTTGGTTGGTTATAATAAAATCTAAAACGTATCCTAAACGTCAATCTTTGTTCATTTTTTTTTATACAGGGAGGGAGAAACTATTATTTTTTTGTGGTAGGTTTTTCTTATAGATTTAAAAGAAGCTCGCAATAATTGTACAATTTTGAATCAAGTGAAAAATGTACGTTATGGGTAGTAAACTGACTAGACGTCCCACGCTGCGTGGAAATGTCACACATTTCATTGCGTTGTCCCACGGAGAAATATGTCTTACGAAGCGTCCCACGAAACAAATATTTCCACCACATTTGCCCGCATTATCGAAATAATCAAAAAACCTACGTACAGTTTGCGAAATATCTTAGTCAAAGCAATGGCTTCACAGTTTTTTCTTGCAGTTTGTATAATGTTATGTATATGTTGATTTAACCATATTGAGAGAACAAACCAGTGCAATATTTTTTTTATTAAAATAGTGTTTTAACTATAATTTTCTTAGAAATACTAAACTCAGTTATTTCACTTCAATAATTTACATATCTTTTAATGTCTAACAGGTCTACCTCAGCGAAAAGGTTTCTTTGTTTATAGAAACATCTCCTCGGTGTATATACGAGAGATCGAAAGTATATTATGAAAAATAAAATACAAAATATTTTACTTAAAAAGACGCATTATACGTAAAACTAAATTCATAAAAATTTAAATTTTTAAACCAGAGTTTACAATTTTCCTTTATTCGAGAACTCATTTCAATCCTTTGAAATAATATTCAAAAATTAAATGTTCATAATTTGAATATCGTTCTTTCGTTCTTTTGTTTTTTCGATTTTACTCCTTTGGAGCAGATTACATTTTCCTCTTTTTTCATACGATTTGCAAAAGAAGAAAATTTGTCCCTCTACGTCATCCTTTATATTCATTTTTCTAACAATACATGAATAATTGAACGAATCATTCGGAGCATTTTACGTTGGAAAGCATCAAATTTGAATCAAAAATAAAAGTTTTGAGTATTTGAAACAAAATATTTATTTCAAATTAGTAGCAATAATGATATTTTATTATTTTCACTTCTGTATGTGAGAGTGTTATATTTTTTTTAAGCTACGCACTCTGAAAAAACAAAGTAAAGGAGTGGTATAAGTAGCGTTGCAAACTCTGTTTAAAACACACTTTAACTAGGTAACTCAAAAGTAAAATTATTATTTTCTAATTTATAATTTTTTTTCTCAATAAAGAACAAACAAAGTAAACCGCATAAAAACTTGATAAATGGTATAGATTTGCAAAAGATAGAACGAGAGGTATACTGTATACCTCTTATACTTACAGAATACAGAGAAAATATGAATTATTTAGTAAAATTAAAATAAATTGTTTCAATTGTTTTGCAGTCTTTACTCTTGTAACTAAGGTTTTAAGCTACTATAAAAGGTAAATTTATACTAATTTTTAAAATTATATTTAAAAAGTTCTCCTGCAAATCAAGATGGATAGAAAACGTTTACGTAAATTCTCATACGACATTGAATTGGACTATCCTTTTATAAAAAATCCAAATATAACGACGCATAAGTTTATTGTATTACCAGTCGGAGTGAATTTGCAAATTAACAGTGGAAATTTTGATATTAAAAGACATATAGATACAGAACATAAAAAAGCGTTAAAAACCAACTTATTGGATACAGTGAAACTCGCTGGCTGGCGGTAATGCCAGCACTAGAAAGAATTTTGAAAATGTACGAACCACTGAAAGCACATTTCCTAACGGTTGAAAAATGTCCAATTAAAATAAAATAAGTTTTTGAAGAATTAAATAGTAAACAAATAGTAAAGGAAAGCATTAAATAGTAAATTTATGCACAATCTAGTTAGCACGTTTTCACCGTCTCACTTTCTCGCAATAGAAATTCTAATTAGTTAGTATTTGGAAAATGTTTGCATTTCCTCCCACATTTTAACGATTTGGCTCTGATCAGTTTAGGGTAGACATAACTCTTTCTGTCTGAGACAAATAAAAGAAAACAAACAAACAAAAAAACGATTCACATAAGAGGAGTCACGTAGGGATTGCAATCCCGGGGTGTTTTATGGATCCTGGGACTACGTGACTTATAAATTTTAAATCCCGTGATGCCCGGGATCTAAAAAATCGTATAGAAAAACCATAATTTTTTTTATGCTGCACGATCTGCTGTCGTTTACAAATTCACTCTCTGAACAGTTACAAAGCAAAGATATAATAATTTCTAGCACAACCGCTTTAATTAAAACTACTTTCTTGATGCTTAAACAATGCAGAGATGATAATAAATTTAAAGTTATTTTTAACAAATGAAGGCATTTTGCAGAACTTTGCGGCATTCGCTTTGATGAAACAACACTAGAAGACAAAGATCTAGCATAGTAACCAAGGTAGCTCAAAAGCATTTTAGTTTCATTTCTAAGTCCATGCATTTAAATGCTTTTAAATATATGTGTGTATAAAAATGTGCATGTAAAATTCTTATTATGTCATTTAAATGCTCGCCCCCCCCCCTCCCCTAAGATTTTAATGAAATGACGCCACTGCAACTCATACAAGAATTTTTTATTAAAACCTCTGTCCCTCAACAGCATGCGTTCTAAGGTGTCGATAGATGCATATTTTTTTGTTTTTTTTTCTTTGAATGAATTTATAACTAAAAAAAAATCTTTCCTATTTCATGATAGGATAAAGGAAAAACTATAATAAAACAAAAGGTGAAATGCTATTTTCTTAAAAATTTGTAGAAACAAAACTAAAATCAGATTGTCAGTAATTGCATTGATTTATTAGAGTTAACACTGTTTGCCGTTGGCACTTGGCGTAAGTTTTCAAATAACATAATGTCAATCTCTTGTTACTTTACGCAAATAACTTATTTAATAAGTTTAATAAAAATTAAAGAAAACAGAGTTTTTTATATTTTTTTTTTTACTCCAGATTACTCCAGAAGATGGCCTAACAAGCTGAAGTATATATATAGAGTAACAGTAAAATTATAAAAAAACTTTGTTTTCTTTAATTTTTATTAAACTTATTAAATAAGTTATTTGCGTAAAGTAACAAGAGATTGACATTATTAGATTTATTAGAGTTTAAAATGCTCACGAAAAACCGAAAAGCGATACCTTGAACCTTATAATAAAAGTAGTTTAGGAGCCAAATCGAGTTTTTTCTCTATTTACATAAATTACATTTTAATCTTTTTTCTATTGCACCAGGTTATAGTATTCTAGCTTTAAAATAATAAAAGTTTAGATACGTAGACGTAGATTCTAGGGATGCTAGAATCCATGTGTTAAAGGCGCCGAATTTCGCTTATTAAACTTGTGTAAACAAAAACTGTTCCTAATTAATATCACTTTGTCCAATCGCCCTGTCCATATTCGCTGCTTCCTCTATAGTATCTGGGAGCTTTTTATTTAGTGTTTCGGGTAGTGTTAATCCTAGAAGACCAGCAACAATCGCTGACCCTCCAAATAAAAGAACGGGTTGGGTGTTGAAAAATACGGCAACTAAAGAAACTTGTTGCGCTAAAATATGACCGAATCTACCAAAAGTTGAACTTATTCCAAGCATACTGTTTCGAGTTTTTGTTGGGAATAATTCAGCGGTATAAATGTACAAAGTACCAAACGATGCAGTTATTCCAAATTTACCTACTAAAAATGAAACTAATTTAAAGCAGTAAAATTCATCCAAAAACGGTGTTAGTACACATGCAACTCCACTTAAAAGTAAAAACCCACATAAAGTCCATCGTCTTCCAAGTTTATCACCAAGTAGATAGCATGCTATGAATCCAGGAACTTCAATCAAACTGATAAGCATAAAGTTCGTGTATTTGTTTCCACCCAGGACTACTGAATACAAACTTATCCCATAGAAAACAAATGTGTTTATCATCCAAATAACTACTGAAGTTATTAGTCTAGTTAACAAAGATGGAGATTGAATTATTTGGAGTATGGGAGAGTTAATTTCTTCTATTCTTAAGTCTTCTTTTTCGAAAAATGTTTTAACTTCTAGTTCTGCGGGAGTAGCAGTAGATTCATAACAGTTTAAGCTTAGTAATGCTTCATCAGAAAGTTTAACATTATTGATGGCGGCCACTTTTTTTATTGCTTTTGAAACTTCGTTATATTTTCTTTTTGAATGCATCCATATTATACTTTCAGGCACTGCACATAAATAAAAAACAAAAAGAAAATATGGTGCATGACATATCCGAAGAAACCATCTCCAATTTTGCACCATCATTGCAATGAAACCTAAACATAGTTCACCAAAAGCAAAAGAACTTGTGATAATTGTTCCACCCAGTAAACGGCATTCTGGACTTACTAATTCTAATCCTAAAATACAATGATCGCATTAGATTTTATTTTACATTTTGAATATTTATCCGTTTTAACAATTACCTAAAACAAAAGCAGTTCCATATACTCCAGCGCTCAATGCTGGAGCTAAAAATTCAAGAATGAGAAACATTATATAGCTGTGTGAAGTCGATCTCAAAATTCCCATTAATCCGGCCCACATCATTCCATAACTAACAACAGTTTTTCGGCCAAATCTATCCGAAAAATAACCTAAAAGAGGAAGCCCAATAAATTGTCCCAAAATATCAACGGTTCCAACCATAGTTAACTTCCACTCATTTTGAGGGCACGTTAAATTCCACTGAAATTAAAATAAATTTTTATATGTGAACAATGTAATAAAATTTCAGTTTAGGATATTGAAATTTCTGGAAGTGCGGCTTTCTATTTTACAAACTTGTCAATTCTCAATTTGCCCCTCGCTTAAAATGTCTAGTATACAAATATTTTGATATATGATAAAAGTGAAAACGAATACTCACTGTACTATTAATAAAACAAATTTATCTTCTTATAGCAATAATTTTATATTATTAGGTGTATATCGTGCATGCACTTTATTGAGTTATATTTTAATAAAAACAAATATTTTCACTTTACGAATAAACACGATAAAATCCACAACTAGTATTTGATTTATATTGCATTTAAATTATATAATGATGAACTTAATAATATAAGCTAAGTAATTGGATGACTAAAACTAATCTAGAACAAACTTGTTTGTAATCAACACATTTCACTTGCATTCTTACAAGTATTTTAGCTACCATATTTGTCTAAACTCAATTGCTTACAGCCATTGTTCATGAAGGTAACAAATTTTAAACAATGTTTTTGAAAACTTGATAAAACTTTGGTATATGATCCAGGTTTATTTGAAAATGGATGGATGCATTTCAAAGTTGCCAGTTGAAAACTTGTTCTGAGCAAATAGTTACAAATCGATTTTCATTACATCCAAACTATATAAATTAGAGCAAAATACGGTATAAAATCGTAAAGCTAACAAAAAATAATTAGACTAATTCGGCAATAGAAAACAAAAAGGTTTCCAACTTCAAATGCCTAGGCCGCACTATTTCACTTTTAGATGAACTGATGTAGAAATCAACAAATTTTGTCGACATAAAAACAGGGATTGCCTTGATAAAACTTTTAATTTCAATTAAAAACATTTTCAATAAACATAAATGGTACATTGTATTGAGCCACCATCTAATTGCTGAATCTTATCCCTACAGTTCAGTAAGCCAAAAACTTAATATAATTTCATCTCAAAAAATTACCTCATTTAAAATATTTTTTTCTCCAGTTTCATAAACAAATGTATCACATTGAACTAATGACGAATTATCAAAATACTGGCTCGAACAATACTCTGTGCTGCTTATATTTATCTGATATCCATTGTTATATGTATATCTTTTACACTGCGATGGTCTTCCGTTTTGAAATGGAACTGAATTGTTTAGCCAATTTGGGTTATATTCACTTTTATTTTTATCACACATTGGTATTTCACATCGATAATGTAAATTACTTGCGGTGAAAACATAGCTTAGAGAACTAAATGCAGTTAAAAATATAGCAGTACAAATGACTATGTAATTAATAGCTTGAAATTTTTTAAAGTCGGAAACTTCTTTTAAAATGTTTTCTAAAACTAGAGTTTTATCACTAATAAAATAATCTGATTCTGACATATCAGAAACTGTTAATAATGTAGTTGCTATTTTTAAAAGTTGTGATAAATCCTTATATATCGTTGTCTGATTCCACTGCATTTAGGCATGGATAGATAATTTTATTTTTAATAGATTTTATCTTATTATCTTATTACAAATAATGTATTTAACGTTTATCATACAACTGCTAAAATGCGTAAAAAGTGCAAAGATGATATAAGTTAAATAACAACAAAGAATTAAGATAAGGAAAATGCATTTGAACAACAAGTAAACTAAAAATAAAATAAAAATGTATTTAAGGTACATTAAGTATCCATAGATTTTGTAATAGTTTCATATTTAACAGCAATATATTATTAAATAGTATATTGTTTAAGTAGCACAGAATGTTTAAGTAGCACACTATTATACCATGTGAACGAAAGATTTTAAAACACCGGCGTACTAAGTACAACAACCACTTCGTCCAACTTGTCATTCTCTATCAAATCTAATTCAAAGCAAGAAAGAAAAATTTAAATTGTTGACGCAACAAACTTATATCCAACTATTTCTATTATTTGAAAGAAGCTAAGGCGGGCTTCATATCCAATTTCAAATTTAATTATATTTCATGTCATCCAAATAATTACTTCTATGTGTAAAATATTTCTAGATAAAGATGTTTCTAGATGTTTCTTCTTCTCTTCAAATGCATCGTTGCTTTAATTTTATTTTTATCATACACTTTAGTTGCAAAAGAGGTCTCAGTCTATTCCACGGTATAAAACAAAAAGAAAAAACTAATAAATTTATATATATTAAATGATTTGAATTAAATAAATCAGTATTAAAAATTAAATGAATCATTATTAATTGATAACTCATAATTATCTATCTGTTGCAATATGGATATCGCGGTTGACTGAGATTCTATAAGTCAAGAGTTCAATTCCAGGAGCGGCACATTTTTTTCTTGTTCTTTTTTTAATTTTTATTAAACACCATTAAAATTATTGTCTTTTTATTCATGAATTCATAAAAATCATAAAAATTTCTTTTTACGAATTTTAAATTGATCGATAATGCAATTTCTTAAAGTTATTGCTACTGTCTTTTCCCGTTTCGCTGAAATTATTATCATTTCGATGTTAACAAGAAAATTAATTATTTTTTTGACTGGTAGTGCTAAAAATCATAAAATATTGGTTTTCCCGTCATTATTTTCCATAATTTCATTCCCGTGAAATAAAACAAGGAATAACAAAAACTTCTATTTGAGCATGTATTTCTCTTTCAATATGAGTTAACATCTTCATCACAAAAGATTGATTTAAACTCAATTTAAGGCTGCACACAATTTTCGGTATTTGAATTTACCGAAAGTGTAGTTTTTTAAGTATATTGCTATTGTCTTTTAGCAGTGTGACGTCAATACGAAGTAAAATTTAGAATGCATTCAGGGAATTTTTACGACATCTCAATATATTCTTCAGTTTTTTAGAAGAAATGTTTCGTGGCTATTCTGTTTTTTATACTTTTTGTTGTTGTTTTCGATTTTGATTTTTTTCTATTTTCTGTTGGTGATTACAAAGATACAACTCTGAAGGGACTTTCTTTTTAATTTTTGATGTGAAACATCTATAGGAGCGACTTAATTGAAAAGACAAACAAAGCTTCCTGATCGGCTGTCTAGGGCCGCCAATGATTGACATAAGTCTTGCAAGACCAGCAGCCAAATTCTGTAATTGTGAAGCGGTGAAGTGATAAGTTTTTTAATGAAAAGAAACGAAGAAATTTTTATCACTTCACCGCTTCCCAATTACAGAATTTGGCTGCAGGGCTCTCTCCCACTCATTGGACTTTTTCACCAGCTTCATTCTGTTGGTTTTCAAGATAACTCTGTGGAAGTTGAGTCTATGGTAGAATGACTCTAACATACTCCCTCTCATCCTGTTATATTGTGCTTCTTCGAACGTGCTTCGGTATCATAGACCAGAGTTCTTCCTGTGAAGTAAATAACTATTATACGTAACAGGTAGTCAAGTACGTGCAGTTCTTCTGAAGCTTTAAGGATTTGGTTCCAGTTAAAGGCATTTTCAACCTCCAGGGTGACAAAGAAACAGTACTGTTTGTCAACCTCTAGCCATCTTTTACCACTCAATGGGTTATTCACCTGTGTGTGTGTGTTTATGCATGTAAAATTTAAAAAAAATTATTTTATAAATTTTACAATCAACTTTTATGTTTCACATCTGCTGGGTGTCCCGTTACAGCATACTTTTTTTAAGAACGAATGAATATCGTTTTTCTCAATATTTTTGTTTATTTCTGAATGGTTATTTAAAATTTTTGTTTTAAATGTTTTTGATTTTCAATTAGTCACAAGATATGTAATATGTATATAATGAAAAAAAGGTAGAATTTCGAAAGTTTCATTGAACATTCTATTTTTTTTAGAAATAATTTATACTTTAAATAGTAAAGTTAAAAAATGGTATTTATAATAAGGTTATTAATTACAAGATTGAATCTTCATTATAATTAATTGGTTGAAATGGATTGATAGAACATATTGCTGCAGGAATAATAAACAGAAAATTTTTCTATAGAAGAAACATAACAGCATAGAAAAATATAGATTTTTGACATTTTTTAAAAAGAATATGCATTGAAATTTTTTTGCCTTAGTTTTATTTTAATTTAAACCAATGAAATTCTTTAAAATGTAATGACATCATTCAATTTCCCCAATAACATATGAATTATACTAATAAAAAATAGACAATAGTTATACGTCTGGCCTACTGGGATATTAAAAATTATCAGTCTAGTTTTGAAATAATTAACTGATATCACAGTAGACCAACGTATAATTCATAAAAAATATATAAATAAATGAAAAATGGCAAAAAATTTTCTAAACGAATTCCTCTCGTTCGTTGATAAATTCACATAATTTTTTGAAAAATTCCTCAAGCAAGTGGTATTGATAAAAGCCTTCGTGCTTTTATCAATATACTTGCTTTCGAAATTTTTTAGCAAAAAATTATTTCGAATTATCACCGCCCTAGGGAATTTACAACTGAAAGTTTTTGATATTTTTGGTGCAAAAAACAATTTGTGTTTTAATTTACATTTTTATAAATTCAATAATTTAAATAGATTTATTAAAATGACGTTCAAAATATTCAGTACAAAATTTCGTTGTCATTATCGACAGAGGGTTGTGAGAAAGGCCCAGGGTTCAACGCTGATCCTATATTTATTTTTATTACGTTTTTTTATAACATAAAAATTGTTTAAACCCTTGGAATGTTTGGAGTTCTTGTATAATAGTTTTTGCTAATCGCTGGCCAAAAATCCAATATCAATTCCAAAATTTGTTTATTTCACCAAATAATTATCAAGACCCTTTTAATTTGTTTATAAGAGTAGATTCCACCAAATAATTATCAAGACCCTTTTAATTTTCGAAAAAATATTCGCTTTATTTTATTTTATAGTATATGAATCTTATTATATATTGAAATTATAAAAATTATAAATTTTATTGTATCGACCAATTAAGTTCACTGCTAAATTTTTAATGAAAGATTATAGAACAATTATATAAACAAAAGGCGCTAAAATATATAAAATGCGCCAAATGAACAAATGACATCTATATTTTAAATAATTCTTGTGGTCAGCGGTATCTATTGCTTTGTAGAAAAAAATCGCGAAAATATTCTGCAGTTTCCACTGTAAAATACAAATGCCATTTGTAAATGAAAACAAGATAAGTACAGCTAATTCTAATATTAATTCTTAATTATATGATTATTTAATTACAAAACATTTTCATATAGATTAACGACCCGAGCAGAAATTTGTCAGGGCTCAAGTAAGGGCCTGATCAGGTTTGCCCTAGTCCGGATCAGGCGTTGGTAGAGCAGCCTGATTGGGCCCTGATCATGAGTGTAACGCTTTTGCCCTATCAGGTCCTGATTGGGATTACCGGATCAGACCCTGATTGGGATAATCGGATCAGGCCCTGATTGGGATAACCGGACCAGACCCTGATATATATTTATATATTATATACATAAATTAATCAAATTAAAATAAAAAAAATTACAAAGGGAATAATTAAAACACACATACCACCATAATCACTATTATTATAGTCTTTCAACCGAGAAGCGATAACTAAATCATGCATGAATCGATTTTAACTATATATTTCTAAAATGGATAATACTCTAGTGAATTTTAACCAATTGAAATTTCAGTTAGGGGTCAAATACGAAAAGCCTGATTAGGGCCGGATATATTCAAATAAGGTTAACCCTGAAAGGCTATTCTAAATCAGGCCCGGAACAGGCCCAAATCAGATTGCCCTAATAGGGGTTGCCTTTGTAGGACTGACCAGGCCCTGATCACGCCGTGACTGTATTCAGTTTTTCTCTAACTAATTTCTGCTCGGGGATGATCAACCTTCCGACAGATGGTATATCCATTAATCTTAGGATCTGCCGTCAACAAAAATCATTCCTTTTCATTCATAAAAATTCCATTTACGGCGTTTAAATTTTAAATTTATCGATAATGTAGTTTTTTTAAATTTTATTGTCTTTTAGCTGTTTCGGTCAAACAAATATAATTTCCATATTAATAAGAAACTTAATTATTTCATCAATTCTAACTTCCGTTTCTGGAAGTATCTACCTGCAGCCAAATTCTGTAATTGTGAAGCGGTGAAGTGATAAGTTTTTTAATGAAAAGAAACGAAGAAATTTTTATCACTTCACCGCTTCACAGTTACAGAATTTGGCTGCTGAACTAGCAAAATCCTATCCTGGGTTTTGATAGTTTGTATCGATTTTCTGTTTTATGACATCATCAATTTTGTGTTCGAGCTTTGGTTTTGCACGGCTATATATCGTAAAGTATTGAGAATTTCTCAATGCAATCTTTAGACGAAATGTTCTTCATACCAAAATACACCACTTTGTGAACATGTCGAGGTCGGATTTTTCTCTTTCGGTGTGTTTTTAGTGCAGAAAGCCCTAAAAACGGTCATTTTCTCAAATTTGCGACCATAACTCACAAACCGTGTATATTTTAGCATAATTGTCTTCGACAATAATATTCTCCGCATCCACACGAATAACTTTGCTGCACATTGCAATAACCTACAATCGATCCTTAATTTGTTCTAGCCGTTGTGAGTAATTTCGCAACCAGAGTACATTTTACACCAAAATTTCAGCTTTCATAAAAAATATGTCTTTTTTTGTTAAAGTTTGTAAATGTATATGTACATTTTAAAGAGCTATGGAAAAATCAAAATTTAAAACAAGGCAAAAACCGTTTTTAATTTTAAATTTAAATTTGATTTTTAATTTTAAATTAAAATTTTAATTTTAAATTTAATTTTAAATTTGAATTTTTATTTTAGATTTTATTTTTAATTTTAAATTTGATTTTGATTTAAAATTAAAAATCAAATTTAAAATTGAAAATCAAATTTAAATTTAAAATTCAAATTTGATTTTTAATGTTAAATTTAATTTAATTTGATTTTTTTTAAATTTAAAATTAAAAATTAAATCTAAAATTAAAAATCAAATTTAAAATTAAAAATTAAATTTAAAATTAAAATTTCAATTTAAAATTAAAAATCAAATTAAAATTTCAAATTAAAAATCAAACTTAAAATTAAAATTGAAATTTAAAATTAAGAACTAAAAATTAAATTTAAAATTAAAATCAAATTTAAAATTTAATTTTTGAAATTAAATTTGATTTTTAATTTTAAAACAAAATCAAATTTAAAATTAAAAACTAAATCTAAAATTAAAAATCAAATTTAAAATTAAATTTAAAATTAAAATTTTAATTTAAAATTAAAAATCAAATTTAAATTTAAAATAAAAAACGCTTTTTGCCTTGTTTTAAATTTTGAATTTTCCATAGCTCTATAAAATGTACATATACGAATTTGCAAAATAAACTTTAACAAAAAAAGACATATTTTTTATGAAAGCTGAAATTTTGGTGTAAAATGTACTCTGGTTGCGAAATTACTCACAACATCTAGAACAAATTAAGGATCGATTGTAGGTTATTGCAATGTGCAGCAAAGTTAATCGTGTGGATGCGGAGAATATTATTGTCGAAGACTAAATATACACGGTTTGTGAGTTATGGTCGCAAATCTGAGAAAGCGACATTTTTAGGGCTTTTTGCACTAAAAACACACCGAAAGAGTAAGAACCTGACCTCGACATGTTCACAAAAGTGGTGTATGAAGAACATTTCGTCAGAAGATTGCATTGAGAAATTCTCAATACTTTACGATATATAGCAGTGCAAAACTAAAGCTTGAGCACAAAATGGATGACGTCATAAAACAGAAAATTGATAAAAACTATCAAAACCCAAATACGGTTTTGCTAGTTTGGGTGGATACTTCCAGAAACTGAAGTCAGAATTTGGGTTACATTTTATGTGTTGCGCTGTGTTATCTGTAAATAAAATCAGGAAAAACAAAAGCTGCTATTTCAGCATTTTCTTTTTATTTTTATTTCCATCTATTTGCGATTGAACTTGCCTAACGAAACCATTCGATATTTTACGTTTTCACTACAGTAGTGCTTTTGCTGGAATGTTTGAAATGATCATGATTAATGATGTAATGTAATGCGAAAACTACATATATTTCTATAAATTTTGAAATATTCTTAAAAACTACATGAAATATTCAATACTTATTTTAATTTGTAATATATGATAATTAGTTATATGCATTTTTTTATATTAATTTAAGAGAAAATTTTTTGTCTTAGTTTTATTTTAATTTAACCCAATAATATTCTCTAAAATGTAATGACATCATTCAATTTCACCAATAACATTTGAATTATACTAATAACAAATAGTTATACATCTGGCCTACTGGGATATTAGAAATTATCAAATAATTTTTGAAATAATTAACTGATATCGCAGTAGGCGAACGTATAATTCATAAAAAATATATAAATAAATGAAAAATGGCAAAAAATTTTCTAAACGAATTCCCCTTTTCTAAACGAATTCCCCTCGTTACCCTCAAGCAAGTGGTATATTGATAAAATATCAATATACTTGCTTTCGAAATTTTTGGCAAAAGATTATTTCGAATTATCACCGCCCTTGGGAAATTACAACTGATAATTCACCATATATGTAGGAAAGCTACGTAGTTTTTTTTACTACATCTGAATGCCAAGTTTCGGGAAAGTCCTGACTTGGTATATTTTTTGTTAGTAAAAATACAAATGGGGTTTTTCCTTTTCAATAAAGCAAAACACCTGTCTGTAATTTTAGAATATTTTAGGTAAAAAATATATACTTAACATATAAAAAAACTGAAAAAAGGTCCTTTTTGAAATCGCCATGTTTGAAAAATTAAAATTAAAAAAACGGTATAAAAATATAAATTTTTGTATAAAGCCCCACATAGTATTTATTACCCTTAAAACAAAACAATTTATTCGAATCGGTGAGTTCGTTCGAGCACAATTTAACTTCAAACTTTCATTGTCACTAAATTTTTTAACAAATTTCGAATCACTCTATGTCAAAACTAGGAAAAACATTACTAAAATAAAAACCACGTTCATATTAATTTTTTTTACTATACTAGCAATTATCAAAGTTTCAATAAAATCGGCAATGGTCGGGTTCTAATTTTTTATTTTATCAGTGTCTTGATTTGATTTTCCATCTATAGCTTTCGGCAGTTGAGAAATATATTACAATTACCCGTATGGAGGGATCGGTTTTTATTGTTTTGTAATTTTTTTTTCATTTTTGATCTACAGGTGTAGACAACCCCGCGTACTCCATTCCCTGCTATTGACATACGAGTTAACGTATCACTTACCACGAAATATCGCATACCACTGGCCATAGCAGTGAGGTATCACTAACCAAGGTGACATCTTAGGGGTGGTGGCGAATAAACTGTATTCAGTCAACGGTAGCACCCTCAATCTTAGCTGTGGAATATTCCTTGATGGTGAGACGCTATTGCTTCCTCGAGGAAACGGGTCTTCATATAAATTTGTATGAGCTCTAATCATCAAGAAAGACGGTGCGTCACAGGATCAGAGAATGTGCCACCGGCTGGATTATTGGTAATTACATTTTTGATTTGTTTCAGCAAATTTTTGAAAAAAAATTGCCATTTCCTTTTCTTTATTTCATTTTCTCTATTCTATCATAAAATATTGGGCTATATTATCATATTTTGTCAGTGATAGGATTTATTGTTTCTCCATTCTTTAACAAAAACTATAAAAAAAAACAAAAAAAGAAAGATTTACGTCCATCAACACCTTTGATCGTATGTTGTTGTGGAACCTTGGTCTTAAAAAGGTTTTTATGTGTTGAGACATATATTGTAATTCCCACTACACAACACATTTTATTAAAAAAAAAAATTAATCAACTTAACAAGAAAAGCAGTATGCAAATATTTCTTTAAGATATTAATTCGCCTCAATGTTGTATATCCAATGATATTGTGATTATTATAATTTTTATTCGCCTACATATTAAAGTGTTGCTTTATTACTGTGATTTGCGGCTTTAAAGTATCACTTTTCAGCTATTTATTTTGTTGTCATAGCTACGTCCAAAAAAGCAAAACGCATTTGTATTTGTTTCTATTCTATGAAAAATAAAATTTTTTATCACAGCAACCCTCAAATTCAAAATTTCATTATCCAATTAAAATAGTTGTTATCATTTGTTGTCATAGCTACACAATAATTTGAAAAAAATAATAAATATTTTGTCAAAGGTTACTTGTTCCACATACTTTTATTTTAAAATTTATGAAAATTTATAATTTTGATTTAGAATAAACAACTTTTCTTAAAATATTTTGCTTGCGGCGAATAAAAAATAGTATATGATGCACGGACGTAAGCTATTTTGGACTTAATGTGGGTACAAATCTCGGCTAGCGCCTCGATTTGCAAACTCCACATCCGTCCAAAATCTTTAGCTTTACGTCTTAGCATCATAATGTACAATTAAAGGTAAACTTACAATCTTTTTAATTATCATCTGTTCAATTAACAAATAAAATAAAAGAATTTCTCGTTAAGTTAGAAAGTTAATACATATGCAATGTTATAATAATTATCGTAATTTTATTATATCCTTTCATATCCTAATTGTATCCACTATTTAATATTAGTACTGTAAGTCACACGTAGCCCAAACATTATTGAGAACTCCAGCAAATGAATACCAGGAAAATCATATTGTCTTACATAAAAATGTACGTAAGTACCCCAGAGAGTGGACGACGACCACACAAAAAATCAGCTGCCATGGTTATTATACCGCTGTTGCCAATAACCGTAGTGAATATTGAAATCTGACTAGCTTAGCAACGCTCCTACATGAACACCACCAAACAAAAAAATGTTAAAACTATCTCTTTGTTTATTATGTTAATAAGAGTTAGAATAAAGAGGATTTCTAGGCATGTGATAGGTATGCTTCGTCAAGACCTTACTAATACAAAAAGACCTCTATAAATGTTGTTCAAGAATTTCTAACTGATCATTATATTAAGAGTTGCCGACAAAGCCGTGACCACATACTGCAAGGTTGGCCTAGCGACACGTATATTTAGTTTTTCAATACAGCAACAGAGATTGACAATCAACATATGATGTTAGTTTATTTAATATATGATATCGATGAAATTTACAGTCATGGGGCATAACACCGGTCAACAAGATTTTTGGGTCTGACTGCTACATGTTAAATTTTGGTTTCTCCTACGACAAAAATAAGGAAAAAAAATTTTTTTTCGATTAATGTTTGCTTTTGTAGGAACTAGAGCAATTTTTCAATTTTTCGGCAAAAATTATTGATTTTTATATTTTTTCTACACTTCCACTGTAAATTATAATTAGAAAACATTTTTTTAGATACAAGAATCTTTTTTATTCAAGATTTGTGATAAAAAATAACATATAGATGTAAAATAACAAGACATTAATGTCTAAAAGTGAATATCGTATCGAAATCGTATGAGCTCTCTCGTATTAAACCCCAAAAGACCAAAGCAAACTTTACGAACTAAATATGAAATATTTAAGTCTTTTTCAATGTCTAGAATCAGAATTTAAGCATGAGAACAGAAACCCAAAAAATAATATTTTTTTTGTTGACCGGTGAATCAATTCGGGGTCCTACTAGAAATTTTTGGTTAGGTGAAGGCTTCTAAGGCTGTCATCTACTTCCAATTTGCTGGTGTGATGCTGTCTCCACCTTTGTACTCTATCGATAACAGAAACAATTAACTGACCCTCAAAAACAATCCTAAAAGGGCTAATTAGGCCTTCATAATATTTTATTTAAGTGAACAAAAAAAATCGATGAAATATTATATCAAGTACCGAAAATATAAGTAATGTAAAGAAATAAATTATCTAAGGTTCTATAAATTTGTTAACCATTAATCTAAATTAGCAATTATTTCAGTAGCTATATTGATTGATTACACAAAAAAATTTGTTTGATTGCGTAAAGAATAAATTGAGGTTTTAACGATTAAAAGTATTAATTCAATCACGTGCCAGATTTTTGTCTGATAAACATTTTTTTCCTGTTTATGATATGTTATTATTTTGCGTATGTGTCTAAAATAGAGTTAAAATATCAAGTTATCTACAACCTAATTATAAGTGCAAGATATCTATTGATGCAAACTGTGCAAACTTTAAGTTATGTTAACTTGCGGTTTGAGTAGCATTTGTTCAAATCTTGGTGGCATCAATTTTCAAGTTGCTTTCAGTTTTGTGATTAATTTCAAATTTAAAAAATTGGTGCACCTTCCTAAAAGTTTTAGACAAAAAATCTTTTGAAACCGAAAAAAAAATTCATTCATTCATTTTTGACTTATTTTTTCTCCATTCTATAAAAACTTCAATAGTAACATCAAAATCCATACATAGATGAGTGACCCATTTCCCGCGTTAGGTTTTGCCCAAACTGGCTTATTGTTACGTTATTGTTATTTTTTTATTAAAAACGTGATGAATTACATAAACAATGCGAATATAAAAAGCAAAGTATGACATTTTGTAATGCCCGAAAACAAAAACAACGATTGTCTATAATTTTAAAATGTTTCGGGTATAATTTGAAATCGCAATGTTTAAAAAATAAAAATAATCAAATTTCGATATAATTTTTTTATTTATTGCTTTTAAAAAGCTTAAACAAACAAAAATTAATCAATTCATTAACATTAAATTTTCGTTGTCTTTGAATTTGAACTAAGCAAATTTCGAATCACTTCCCAATAAGCAATGCGCACGGAAAGTCGTACCTTTTCGCACTGAAAATTGCACTCGGAAGAGGTGTCTCTAGAAGTCAGAGCACGGATTTCCGTACTCTTGGCGGATGAACTCTGTTACAATTTTCCAAGTTCAATATTTTTGGCATTGCATATGTATGTATTGGTGAGTACGAATTTTTCGTACGACCCATTCAATGCTTATTTTCGTACCAAATTCCATGCGCTTTCAATTGTTCCCCCTAGATGTAATTAATGCAAATTAAACAAATTTTTGTTGTTTTAATCATTTATTTATTAAATTACTTAATTTAATTCAGCATTCATTAGTATTCAATATAAATTTTACCTGATACTTTGGGACAACAAAAACCAATGACATCTATTCGTATGGTATAGCTTGGTATAGTACACATATACATTCTCATTCATAAATGAAAAATGGGTATGGAATTCCGTGCAAAAATCGTATACTTTTGGGTACGTACGTAAAATTGTTTGATGGGTTTCTATCGAAAAAAATTATAACACCACAAAACAGTTAACTTTAAAATGCCCGAAAATAGGATCAACAGCAATTATTTAATCAAGTAGGCTTTGTGAATCGACGCAAATTTTAATTTAAAACAAAGGTATTAACTATGGCGACAAACAAACTGCATGAAAATAAGGTTTCTTTGATTTTTTAAAATATTTTTATTTTTAATGCTTGAAAATATTAAAATGGATTCATGTGTTCCAAGCGGTACGTTTTTGTGGTTGCTATACAAAATTATTGTTTGCTGTCAGTATACTCGTGTTTGCCCAAACTTGTGTAATTACTTCACACGTGATTGAAACACACATACGCACAACAATTAAAGCTAAATTCCATATTGCATTCTATTAAATATGTTATATTAGTTTTGCTTCTTAGCCTAAAATTTGGTTTTCTGAAATCAAACATTTTCCTTTCTGAGAGGAAAAAAAGTAGACAACATTCTTCTTGGTCCTGGTGATTTTTGTTTGTTTTGTCTAGATATTAACAGAATCCACATCTCAGAAACTGTTCATTATAAATTAACGCTAACGATATAACTTGAAAAAAAAATGAGTCTTGTCACCGAAATTTACCTACCTTTAGTTTATTTTGCATGCACATCATTAATTACCTTAATTTAAACTACGATATCAGGAACTTTGCTAATTAAAATGTTAAATACATCTAGGTAACTGGCTAAAACTTTGATAAACCTTTTAGATGTCAGTAATAAATCGTATTCTTCTTTTAAGACTTTAAACTTCATTCTTCATAAAATTTCAATAATATCTTTTCTTATTAATATATTTACAAATCTATGTTCTTTACATAAATGCCTGAGGGCATCTGACACAATAAAACAAATTCCCACAGACGGTAAATTTTTCTAAATTTTCAAAATTCCAAAAAACATGTCTGTCATTTATAAAAAAAAGATAAAATAGAATAAAAATCTTACAAGGTCATGAATATATCACAATATGTACATATGTGTAAGTACTGAGAATGTGTTGTGCAATAAAACATAGGTAAAGACGTTTAGTTTTGATTACTTATATGCTGATTCATTCGATGTCTCTAAAGAAACATTCAATACATTGTGGAATGAAATGGTAAAATTTTATTTTCTATAGAATAAATAAACCTTTAAACTAATATTTAACACGTCTTCCAATTTTCTTATCCATTTTTGAGGCTTCGTCTACGGTGTCTGGTAGTTTTTTGTTTAACGTTTCTGGAAGCGTTAATCCTAATAGACCAGCAATAATTGCTGTTACACCGAACAAAATCATAGGAAGCGATGCCATAATACTGGCAACTAGAGGGATTTGAGGAGCTAAAATATGGCCAAATCTTCCGAAAGTTGAACTTATTCCTACCATACTATTTCGAATATATGTTGGAAATATTTCGGCAGTATAAATATAAAGTACGGCAAAAGACGCAGTGATTGCAAATTTTCCTACTAATGACAATACTAATTTAGTCCAATAGATGTGATCAACAAATGGAGTTAGTAAGCAAGCAAATCCACTAAATAATAAGGAACCGCATAACGAATATCTTCTTCCAATTATATCTCCAAAAATGTAGCATGCTATATATCCTGGAATTTCTACCAAGCTTACCAACATGAAGTTTGTGTATTTATTACCACCAAGAGACACCGAATTTAGACTAATACCATAATACACAAATGTATTGGTTGTCCAAAGAATTGCTGAAATTACTAGTCTAGTTATAAGTGTTCTCGATTTAAGAACTTGTAACAAAAGAGATTCATTCTTAGATGGGTTTGAATTCCTTTTTTCAATTGAAACAGTGGAATAGACTCCCAGCTCAACAGGACTATTTTTATAATCTGCTAAAGCAGCTACTGCTTTATCAGAAAGTTTTATTTTGTTTATTGCCGCAACAGTTTTGATTGCTTTTGAAACATCGGCGAATCTTTTTTTTGAATGCAACCATATAATACTTTCAGGTACTGCACATAAATAAAAAACATAAAGAAAATATGGTGTGTAACATATTCGAATTAGCAGCCTCCAATTTTGTACCAACATTGCTATATAACCTAAAAATGCTTGTCCAAATGCAAAAGCAGCACTAATTATTGAACCACCTAAAAATCGAACTTCTGGTCGAACTAGTTCTAATCCTAAAAATAAAAATTTTATTGTATTTTTCTTTAGTTTTGTTAGTTTGTATTAGTCTTACCTAAAACAAAAGCAGTTCCATATACCCCAGCACTGACTAATGGGTCTAGGAATTCAAAAAACAGAAACATTATGTAGTTTCCAGACATTGATCTCACAAACCCAATGACGGCTGAGCACAACATTCCATAGCTTATTACAGCTTTCCGTCCAAATCTATCTCCAAAATAGCCTAACAGTGGGAGACCTACAAATGATCCCATAATATTGACTGTTCCAACCATAGTTAACTTCCATCTATTCTGTGAACATGTTAAATTCCACTGAAATAAAAATAAATATTTAAATTATAGATTAATTGCTAACAAAGTAGACTTATATCTATTAAAAACTGCAATGCATACATGCTTAAGACTAATAATAGTGCATTATATACCAAGGTTGAGAAGCGGACTATTATTGATCGAGAACTGTGGCGCGTAGCGCAGAGGGAAATAATGATCGAGATCTTTATTTGGCTTCCAAACGTCATATATTATGAATCATTTTTACTACTAATACTAATTATCATATTTGATTTGATTAGATTTTTGATATAAGTCATTTTCCGTTTCATTTTTTAAATATTGTAAAACATCAAGTAGCCTAGAAATTTAGTTTCATATTACTAAAATGAAACAATGGGAATGCAACTATTTTCTTTTTTTTGTTTCTGTTCATTCCTTTAAAAATAATAGAAAATTGGTCATTATTTACATATGTAGGTATTTTTAGGGTTCCGTTTTTTATATAACGAACCCTATTGGTGAGAGTACAACGTGTTTTTCGCATTATATCGATTATCTCGTAAACCATTAATCCTATAGACCTAAAATTTGAGGTGCTTATAATACTATCCTAGCAACAAAGGATGACGGGTTAAAACATAAATAAAGTTGTTTTCGTTTGTTTTACAGAGGTACGATGTGAAACCTTTGAAATAGTACATTATATAACAAGGTTGAGAAGAAAGCTATTATTGGCTGAGAACTTTTAGATCCGGGGGGGCGTAGCGCTGAGGGATATAATGTTCAAGGTCTATATTAGTCTTCTCAACCGAGGTATATATAGAATTTTTTTAACTACTAACACTAATTATCATATTTGCTTTGATTAGATTTTGATATTAGTCATTTTCCATTTCATTTCAATTAAAAATTAAATTTAAAATTAAAATCAAATTTAAAATTCAATTTTTAATTTTATATTTGATTTTTAATTTTAAAACAAAATCAAATTTAAAATTAAATCTAAAATTAAAAATCAAATTTAAAATTAATTTAAAATTAAAATTTTAATTTAAAATTAAAAATTAAATATAAATTTAATATAATATAAATTTAATTATATATATTTAAAATGTGTCAATATAAATTTAAAATGTATCAAAAAACAAATATCTTTTCAAAACTTTAGAATTAAATGGCGGAAATAGTCAACTAAATTTTTGACTATTTCGATTTAGAATTTTTAGTATTAAATAGCATTGATTGGAATACATAGTCTTCATAGCAAAAATGTTGCACAAAAATTTCTCAAAACACTTTTTGCTTCGAACTTGATGCTTTTCAACGTAAAAGATAAAATTAGTTTTGAGAATGTTTTGTTCAATTAAGCAATTTTTGCAAATGGTATGAAAGAAAAGAAAAATATAATCTATTCCAAAAAAGCGAAATCGAAAAAACAACAATTTTACTCTTATACGAGTAAGAACCATATTGAAATTATGAATGAATACTTTGAGTGAAATGAGTGCTCGAATAAAATAAAATTGATAACTCTGGATTAATCCAATTAGCATACAAACAATAACTATTTATGTACCAAGGCCGTTATGAAGGCTATTCTGACCGGACGGTGATGTTACACAGCCCGAGGGCATCTGGCGCAAAGGATTAAAGTCGATCGATGGACGTAATACCAAGTAACACCAGTGGTGATTTAATACAAGATTTAATGCTTCACTTAATATGCTAAAAACTAAGAAATAATTAAATGTTTTTATATTGATATGCAAAAAATACAAATAAATATACTTAAACACTAATTTGATAGTTTTGGAGAGTCATATATGAAAATTTAAAAGGAAAAATGTTGAACAAAAGGTTAAAAAAAATGCTAACATCTTTTACTAGCTAAAACGAAACAATAAATATTTCTTTTTTAATTTAATTCAAATAGAACAAATTAGTATTTTTGGAGTGTCTTATAAATGGGCGTTGCGGGCTCATAACACCCTCTCATAACGCCTCAGTTTTTATGGATGTGCTTATAGATAGCGTATCCAAGACTTTATAATTATTTTATATTAAAATGTGTCAAATTTCGTGTGTAACAAGAGCTCGTATGACATTAATGACTTCGGTGGTTAAAACATAATCGGGCTAATATACTCTGGTATGATTAGCTTTACTCCACTCATTATTATCTCATAAGGGTTCTTGTTGCATGAATAAATATTTAAATAATACACTAACTCGTAGTACTCGAACATTAATTATTCCGTCACTTGTCAACTATAAGAATTAAAATTTTTATAATAAATTTCTTTATGTTTGTTTATAAGTTTAGTAATTTAATTTTTATTCCTAATAATTTAACTTAAATTCATTTGCGTATGTTTTTCGACATCAATTTAATAATTCAATTTAACTCATTTAAGAAAAATCATTAATTTCTTTCCATCATTGAGGCCAATTTACTGACGAATTACGTCAAAATAAAAGCAAGTATGTATGTGAATAACGCTGGGTAGCTTAGATAGAATTCAGAGAAAATAAAAAAATCATTTTAAGAATTAGTATACATTTGTTATATTTGTTATATTTAATTTTAAATTTGGCATCAACAGACACCAGCATATTGAAACTGAGTTTTTGGTTGTCTGCATTATTTTGATTCTCCTAACTGGGCTCTCTCCTGTTTTCACAGTTTTTATTATTCTATTTATACATATTTATAGATATAAAATGGCACTATGGTGTATTACATGGTAATAGAATATATTTATGTTTGATTTGCTATGGTATCACGCTTTATTCTAGTACACCATTTGAACTGTGAATTACATATCTGTATTTACAATAAACTAACATCAACAACTTTGTAGGAATCTAAATTGTTTGTCTACCGAGCAAATAACAGACTATACCAAAGATACCAATATCGAAATACCCATCTAGATCAATTTTGTGATATAAGATCCGAAATGAAGTATGAAAACATTACATCTAGAAACTCCTCCAAGATTTTAATAAAGGTGTCTCTTTTGACTAGTGAATTTGAAACTTTTTACCAGCTCAATTCTATGAGAGCTCTAATGTAGCTAAAGATTTTATATGCATACATTGCTGTGTTTGTTTTTCAAGATACACTTTACACTTAAGATACACTTCTTAGATATACTTAAGCATCCAGTTGCATGAATTGTTTTAAAATAATTGAGAGTTGAGTATAGACAAGCGTACGTGAAAGTGTCTGGCCTTGTTCTCATCATCGATTCTCCTCTATGGGCTTAGCCGGAGTGACAACGCTTGAGATAGATAAAAACACTTTGCTGAAGCTACCGAGTTCAACAATTGCAATATAATTTACTGTTTGTGAAATTTGAAATTTTACGTAACAGTGGAAATTTTCTTTATTGTTACTGTTCAAAGCTGTTTGAAATTTTCTTTATGTATTTTGTTGTACCCATAATTTCTGTCAAATTTTTATATTATATATTCAAATATTCTGTTTTATTTATTTTATATATTTTGACTGATTGCCAAATTCCTGTCATTTAAAGAAAGAGAAATGTATGCATTTTCATTTAACCTTCATGAAATGATAATAAACTACATGATTTTTAAATTTTTTTGTTATTCATAAACTTTAATTTATAACTTTTTTTTAGACTAATCACTAACTAAATAATATACAATTTTTTGGGGTGACTAGAACTTTTAGAAATCGATAAGATTTTTGTTTGACATCAAAACTGCAATTTCTCTTTTATATTTTTTACGAATTTATGCAGAGAGGGGAATTTGGGGTTGGCTTTCACTTACATCGTGACTGATATGCATTGATTGAGCGTGACCAATTGAGCATCAACACTCAAAAATTTAATGTAACGATTTTCAATGTTCATATACCTATACTGAAGACAAACAAGCTAAAGTTAAAACCTTTCCTTCCTAGACATCGACGAAGTCATCAATAACATCCCTTGGTACAATATAGAAATTGTAGTGTGAAATTGGTGTATTCAATGCTTTGTGATATAGGATGACGAAACTAGCGTCAAATTCACAAATCCCTCAATGGAATGTAAACGCCAGAGAAAGAAAGAACATAATTTCGCAATGAGTATAGACTTAAGAGCTTATTTACAGCTCTTATATATATGATTTAGATCGCTTTGGTGTAATTTTAATACAAAGGACCTAGCTCAATTTTGGTCTTAAAAGTTATTGGACTATCCGAAAATATTATTTGATAAAACATTTTTTTCTAGTTAACTTCCCGATATGGGAAGTTATTGTTTTTGGGTCGATTTTCGAAATCGGAATTTTTATGATATCTTTACGTTTCATGACCTCCTGAAGCTGTTTAGACTATTTTTAGCTGGCAGTCTGTATGTGTGTGTGTGTGTGTATGTGTGTGTATATCGCTGTGTGGAAAATGTTTGCCCAACGCTTTCTCAACAACGGATAGGTCGATTTTAACGAAAATGGTCGCAATCGATGTATCTTGTCGTAACTTAAAGCCCAGTTTTTTTCTAGCGAAATTAAATCATTTGTTTTTTAGTGGTTTCCAAAAAACTGAAAATCATCTCTTGCAAATATCATGAGATTAAATAATGCTATCAAAGTCATGAAGCTTCTATATTGTTTGTCATCATGTCAGACATTTATAATGATATTTGTATAAACAATTGCTATCTTAGTTTTTGAGATTTTTAACAAAATGTGAAATACTACGAGTTATTTTCTTTATGCAAACTCATGATATCTGGATGAAACTTTTGTATGTAAATGAGCTGCAAACGCATCCGGGATTACTTGAATATAAAAATCTGAGTTATTTTCCAAATTTGACAAAAAGGTCAGATGTACGAGAGTAGATTGCCTGATCAACTGTTTATTAACTTCCAGATATGAGAAGTTATCGTTTTTGGGTCGATTTTCGAAATCGAAATTTTTATAATATCTTTATGTTTCAAGACCTCCTGAAGCTGTCTAGGCTATTGTTAGCTGGCAGTATGTATGTGTGTGTGCGTGTGTATCATCGTATGTGGACGAAAATTTGTCCAACGGTTTCTCAACAACGTATAATCCGATTTCAACTTCAATGGTCACAATCGATATATCTTGGCGTAACTTACAGCCCAGTCCTTTTCTAATGAAATCATTTATTTTTTAGAGGGTTTCGAAAAAATGAAAATCATCTCTTGCAAATATTACGAGAATAAATAATGCTATCAAGATCATTTGCCTCCCATATTATTTGTCATCATGTCAGCCATTTATAATGACATTTGTATAAATAAACAATTGCTATCTTACTTTTTGAGTTTTTTTAAGAAAATTTGAAAAAAAGGTGTTAGATTCATTACGCAATCGCATGAGAACTTGATGAAACTTTTGAATTAAAATGAGCTACAAACGAATTCATCAAACAAATGCTAACCTTTTATCTTACCATAAGGTTAGGTTGTTGTGTTGGAGATCATTTTTGATATTGATCATTTTAATGATATCTTCACCCTTCAATACCTTCTGAATCGGTCTAGACAATTTATTTTAGTTTGCAATTTGAGTGTTAGTATGTTATTAAATTTAAATATGATTACACACTGCACGTACACATTCAAATTCTATTTAAAAAATTATTACGATTGATGTGTCGTACAATAAATAAATCCTAATTTGGCGTATTTAAGGCTTTAAAAATCCTCATTGAGCTAACATTCACTTTTTGTTGACTTTTTTTTCAAATTTGTTTTAATATTTATTTTGTAATTTTTCGTTTTTTATTTGTATTTATTGCAGCTAAATTATATTGTACAATTTTTTTTATGTTTGGTACTTTAGTATACCTTATCCAGTAGTTGGTTAGTTTTTAATCTTACGGGAAGTTCTTGGCGTGGCCTCTATGGTCACACCCCCATCCCACTAGTTTGTATTCTAATTAAAACAAAAAATCTAACGGTAAGTTGTGTTACTTCAATTTTGTAACGAAACCAGCCTATTCAAGGTCTACAACTCAAGCATATGTAACATTGTAGATAAGCAAAATATTTAAAATATTTATTTGAAATTAGAATTTTTTTGTGAAGATAACTATATTTTTTAAACCAATTTAATGCTAGATTATTGATGATTATTTAATGATAAAAATTTTTTAATCAATAAATTAGAGATTAATCGTTTATTTATTGTCTTATCCGTGATATACTTGAGTGATGTTTGAACAGCATATTAAAAATCATGACACAAATCTTAGATTATATGATTGTTGACCAACTTATCATAATTATTGACATTTAAGCTCGAAACTTAAAATTCTTGTTAAAGAATAACAATAAATTTTTCCGTTACTTATTTCAACAATTCTGTTGAAATTGAGCACAAACTAAATTAATGAAAAATTAGATAATTCCATATTATTTCAAAAGATTAAAATTTACAACAGTAACTTTTGTAAACACCAAACAACACTTCAAAATGTAGTATAGTGTTAAATACAAATGCAGTTTAAGGTTTTAATTTAATTAAAATATAGAAAAGGCTTAGCTTTAAATGATGTTTAAATATTCGTCCTCGCCTTACGGCAATCGTTCTACTCACAACCAAATAAAATATAAACCGTATTGCAGAATTATTTATCTGTTTTCAATACTTTTAATTTTTTTTTAAATGGATAATTAAATAATAAATCCTATCACAAATGCCAGTATTTTATAGTAAAATAGTGAAAGTTCAAGCAAACAATTAGTTTTAGAATGTTTTCAGAAGCAAAACTAAAATTAGGTTGGCAATACTACTAATGGCACATTCCTTAACCAGATGACGCACTATATTTCTCAATGATTAAGGCACATAATATATAGGATGCTATATAGAGACTCATAATAGCATGGTATTACCAAGAAATACTCCATAACTAAGATTGATAATGATATCGCTAGCTGAATAGTGTTCATCCGTTGTCGTCCCACGTGTTCGCGTCCCGATTTGGAAAAACAAATCAAAAAAAGTTAAAACGTGTCTTAAAAACTATTATAAAATATTCTTCTGAGTGACGAACATATTATCCGTGTTCCGTTTAGATAAACTTGCTACTTAAAACCAAATTTCAAAATAAAAACACAAAAATGAAAAGTTAAATAAAAAGATTTTTAAAAATTAATTATGATTTATACAAAACCGGACTGAAATTTGTGAATTTTTATATATGTACACATTTGGATCAATATTTATATTATTCTCTTAAGTGATAACACTCTGGTGGTGAGTAGATGCTAATTTTGGTTATGGAGCTTTATAATCAATCAATATGGTCAACATGAAAAGAAATAATGAAGTGCGTAATCTTTACACAGGGTTGAAGTAAAACTTCTTTGGCTACTGTGGCAGGTATTACTAAAAAGATTACAAAAATTACAAAGTCTAACACAGTATTACAAATTAAATTTAAAGATAAATACATGTCTATTTAATTTAACAAAAAGATTTGGTATAACAATTGATGCGGTTTTTCAAAAAATTTTGCAAATTTGCAAAGCAAAGTTTATGTTTTTCTTACTTTAGTTATCATAAACCTCTATAATTTCATATTTCAATTATAATAATAATTGAAATGACTTTATAATACATTATGTAAATATGACTTTTATAACACATGTTGTAAATTAAATTATCAATAAATGCTACTATAAATTCCAATATAACATATTTATTTTATATTTAATCATTTTATTAATACCTGCCACAGTAGCGAAAGAAGTTTTACTTCAACCGCGTAACGCACTTTCTTTTATTGTTTGAATGAAAAATAAGAAAAAAACATAGATTTAAACAATAACGAAATTTAAAAATTAAGTAACTAAAATCGACACCTCTAACTCTTATAATATTTAACACGAGACTGAATAAAAAAATATAATAACATTAACAAATGATAAACTATTAAGATTTTATTGCAAAAAATAATGACACATAATCGCATTCTATCGTATACTTACCGAAAATAATATTCATTTGCCTTTATTATTTCATTGTTGTTTGAATTTCTTCTTTATTTTTTTTTATTTGATGCAATTGTGTGAATGTATGTATATTAGTATAATTTATTTTACTAAAATCAGCATTGCGATTTGAGTTACTTGTCAAATCACGCCCAAGGAACTTTTACTTCAAAAATAATTGACTATTTAATCTGGATATAATGTAAATTAATAGATGCAAACAAATGAGATTTAAATTATGTATGTTATTAAAAAACTGATTAAACGTTTATTAATAGGTAAAACTCCTGAATATGCATACAGTTTTATACGGAGCGCGATATTTTGAAAAGTGATAATTTTAAAAACGCGATAGTAATATAGTAACTCATAGGTTTCAGTATTTTTAAATAGATTGCGTGTGCTTTGTTAAAGCTGTGTTTTAGTTGATGTTTCTACAATTGACAACTACGACCGTGAAAGTGTTATCTGCAAAATTTTTTGAGAAATGCCATACTGAGGCGTATTGCCAGATGCAGATGAGATGCACCAATATATACAGAATAATTGAAAAAAATTAATTTACAGCGTAAATAACATAAATTATTTTCTTATATTGAACCAATTTTATTTGACAAATTATTTAGATAATATTTCGATTTTATGGAATTATTTCAATAGCTGCGTTTTTTTCATTTGGGTCAGGGTCAAGGTCTAGATCAAGTTTATTTTTTACATGTAAAAACAACAACAACATAACCCAGATATTTATCTGGGTCTAGATCAATGATCTAAAATATTTTGGTTACATAAAATTGCAAGAGATGGCAAGGAGGAGCTTTTGATTTTATAAGGTTGGTATGGTCATTTTAAAACTTATAAATGTCAAAGAAAATTTATTCAAAATAAAAAACTGTCAAAGATACTTTATGAAATTTGTTTAAAATCAATTTTAATATGATTTGTTTTCAACATGATTTAAATAAATTTGCTTAAAATTAATTTTAAATCAATACCTACGATATAAAATCCATATTATTTAAAGATTAGATGTTTACAATTTTATATTAATTATCAATTATTTTATTTCATTTTATTTCACGCCATTTGCAATAATCAATGAATATTGCCATATGTAAAAAAATGGATTAGTGTTTCTGATTAAATTTTTTTGAATTTTTTTTATATGAGGATTTATTTTTCAAGAGACGTTAAATATTTTTTGAATTTTTTAATATTGAGTTTTAATTTCAAAATGGCGCTACAAGTTCACGATTTTTTTTCTTCTCAGCTCAGTGCTGCCAACAATTTAAAATATAATATTTTTTTTCTTTGGGTGACCCACATCGTTTTTTTGCAAACCTTGACCCTGACCGAATGAAAAAAACGCAGCTATTAGCAAAAACTCACGAACTAAACAAAACACCCTATTTTCAATAAAGCAATTCAATATTAATAATAATTTTTGTAACAATTATGTAAACCCAGATACAAAAATGAAAAAACCAATACAGGAAATCAATGGTTTTGTTTTGTTTTTTGAATTTTATTTTTAATTTTTTGATTACCAGCAATTAATAAATTGATTACACGCGACGCTCTATCTCAATTCTTAATTTTTATGTAAACTTATGTTTTAAACAGAATTATGATATTCTATATGTACAGACACGGTGAATCCTATAAACACGAACCTGTCTATGTAATATTCATCAGTCAACACTGTCCGTGCTGTAAATGTTATTTCTATCAGGCAACCCAACGAAATGGATATCAACGAGTTTTTGCTGCTTTTCTTTCTTCTTTTTACAACCTTCAACCGGTCAACATATATTTATAATTTGTAAATTAAAACATCAATTTCTGGAATTAATATTGTATAAAGTCAATCAAATAAAATTATAACGTTTTTCAATTTCTCTGTGAATAAATTAAATAGTTTACTATAGATTTCAATTTTAAATTCACAATAAAATAATAAGTTTGATTGGTCATCTTTGTATTAAAGTTTCAACAAATAAGATTAAAAATAAAATCTCAACTCATTTTGTTGTATTAAATTTGTTCTATTAAAACAATTAACCTCTTGAATTTGTGTTAAACAATAAACAAAGAATTATTCATTATCAAATTGAAATAAGTTATTTGTGCAAGTGCTATTCAAATCATAATTTGGTCCTTCGAGCCGGATATTCGCGATAATTAGAACATTCGGTAGCCGTTTCGATACGCTAAGTATTTCGCGGTCGGTGGCAAATCATTGTAAATTTTTGTGAGTGGTTCCAGCAATTTATGACAGCGTTTTGTGTTGGAAGCAGTGTAAAGTGCACGTGCATATAATATATTCATCACATCTGCACAATCTACCGAATTCAGGAAGGAAACAAAATAAGATAAGTACATATCTATTTTCCTTAAATTTATATTCCATTATAATAAAGTTTAAAAATTCATTTGCCGTAAATTTATATTTTATCGTGATAAAAAATTAATATAATCTAGATCTTTATCTATCGTAATAAATATTAATACAATAAAGATGGCTGGTGCATTAATTCAAGCGCGGGACGAGTATTAGGAAGCTTAACCAAGATAAAAACTTTTAGTCTAAATATAAACAACGACACCGCTATAACTCTAATAGAAGTTCGGTTGGAAAAATTAGAAGAGTTATGGGTTGAGTTTAAGGAAATTGAAGATAAGCTATCTTTGATGTATTCTGAAACTCCAACACTTAATATAGAATTCAAACAAGACGAATTTGAAGATAAATTTTTTGAAACAAAATCACTACTTGTTCAACGTTTGCGTGAAAAGACTAAAAAAGCTACTCAACCTAGTGCTCCTTCAGCAAACTCAACCGCCTTTGATGCACTGCTGGACCAACAGCGAATATTTTTAGAAGGTCTGGCTGACCGTACACAAATTCAAAATGATCGATCAGTACTAATGTCTACAGACAGTATTAGATTGCCTCGCGTGAATATTGAGCCCTTTACAGGTGAATACGATGCATGGCCATCTTTTCAAGATTTATATCTGTCATCAGTTCATAATGTTGCATCGATATCAAAAGCACATAAATTTCAAATTTTGAAAGGCTTATTAAGAGATAAACCGTTGCAAGTAATTAGAAATCTCTTAGTAACAGATGCTAATTATGATCAAGCGTGGGAGAAATTGGTAGGCAGATATAACAAGAAAAAGCCAATTTTAAAATCGTTAATTATGAAATTTATGGATCAAACAAGCGCGATCAATGGTTCTGCACCAGCACTTAGGCGCATCACTGATGAGTCTGACGAGATTATTAGCGGAATACGTGCCTTAGGTATTGAAGCTGAATCTCGTGACCCTTGGCTAATTCAAATGTTATTAGCTAAGGTTGATGAAGAAACTCGTGAATTATGGTCTAGAGAAAGTCGTGACAAAGAATTTCCTACAATTTCAGACTTTCTAAAGTTTTTGAACGAAAGATGTGATGAGAAAGAAAGCTCAAGCATGGAAAACAAAAGGAAGTTTATCAAAACAACTACTCCTGTAAAATCTTTCTATGTGACTACGGATACTGAAAGGTGTCCTTGTTGTAAGCGCATTCATCCGTTAAATCGCTGCTTAAATTTCAAGCAAATGTCAATTTCTAAGCGAAGAAGGATGGTAAATGAATACAATGTATGCTATAACTGTTTGAAAGTAGGTCATATGACAGAACATTGCGAATCTGAACGCTCATGCCAAGTATGCAACCTTAAACACCACTCTTTGCTTCATTTGAATCATTCAACCACCTCTACAAGTACGGTTGCTCAACCGTCATCAACACTGTCAAACACACAAGCTGTAAGTTCACAACCTTCAGGATCGCAAACTTATATAAGTCAGCCAAACTCACAAGCCGATATTGTTGAAGAATCTAAAGTTTACAATGCCACCACTTCGCGATACGCGTTTTTACCTACAGCGGTCGTTTACGTTCGAGATAGCGCCGGAAATAAACACAAGGCACGAGCTTTGTTGGACTCGGGTTCACAATCAACATTCGTCACCGAAAGCCCCGTTCAAAGGTTAAATCTTGATCGCTCATCAGTAAACGTGAAAATTACCGGTATAGCAGAAACAATGGCATCATCTGCAAAGTGTCTAGTCAATATTTGTATATCCTCTAGACACACTGAAGAAGTTAACTTGAATGCCAGTGCCTTAATACTACCTAAGGTGGCATCTACTATTCCATTATTCACAATAGATGTTAAAGCAATTAATAAATTCAAGCATCTTCAATTAGCTGATCCAACATTTTACATTGCTAGTAAAATTGATTTATTGATAGGAGCTGACATGTTTTTTAAAATTTTAAATCCGGAACAAATAGAAATTCAAGGTGACCTGATAATACAGTCAACCAAATTCGGATGGATTGTTACAGGGCAAATGCATAATTGTCAAGAGCTGCATGTATACACAACTAGAGTAGCCGAAAATAATACGCACAAGTTGCTTGAACATTTCTGGAAGTTAGAAGAAGTTCCATCGATCTCAACACAAAGCGAAACACAACATGAATGTGAAGATCATTACAAAACTTATACTACAAGGAACGCCGTAGGACGGTACGTTGTTAGGTTACCATTCACGTCAGACGCCAAAGAATTCGGATCATCAAAGGGTGCAGCAATAGCTCGTCTTTTAGCGATGGAACGCAAATTCAAAAAGGACCAACAATTCGAAACAATGTATAAGAACTTTATGGAAGAGTACATTCATTTAGGACACATGGAGGAGATAAAAGACAAACAAATCATCTGTAAGGATAGTGAATGTTTTTATCTTCCTCATCATGCTGTGATGAAATCCGAGAGTACAACAACCAAGTTGCGGGTTGTTTTTGACGGATCCTGCAAATCGTCATCGGGTATATCCCTCAACGAAAATTTATTAGTAGGTCCAACAATTCAAAGGGACTTGGTGTCTTTAATTTTAAAATTCAGATCAAATTCAATCGCTTTTTCAGCTGATATTGAAAAAATGTACCGTCAGGTGCAGATGAGTGAGGCCGACAGAAATTATCAGCGGATAGTCTGGAGAGCAAGTGCAACCGATCCAATTTCTCATTATTGTTTGAATACGGTAACCTATGGCACATCTAGTACACCATTATTGGCAGTTAGAACTTTGAATCAACTTGCAGCTGACTACAAGGATGTATTTCCAGAACGCATAACAATAGCGATCAATGACTTTTATATTGATGATCTTTTGTCAGGTAGAGATGATTTAGATGCTGCAACGTTAGCATATACTGAAATAACCCAATTGTTGGCGAAGGGAGGATTTATCTTACGTAAGTGGAAATCCAATTCAAATTCCTTCATGGATACCATTCCTATAACGAATAAAGAACCGTCAAATTTAACCCTCAGTGATAATACCGAAACTGTAAAAACATTAGGGTTTCAATGGAACCCTACCAAAGATAGTTTTTCTTATAAGGTAGAAGCAGAGCTTAAAGTGGTTTCATCAAAACGGCAGATGTTGTCACAGATAGCAAAAATATTTGATCCTCTTGGTTGGATATCACCTGTCACAATTATTTTCAAAATCAATCTTCAAAAACTCTGGCTTACAAAATTAAATTGGGATGATCCGCTTCCTGCAGAAATTAATAAGGAATGGAAGAAAATACAGCATTATATCTCAGACTTACGATGCATAGAAGTGCCCCGGTATCTGAATACATCCAACACAGTTACTGATCTAGAAATCCATGGATTTTCAGACGCATCAGAATCAGCTTACGGGGCAGTTGTATACTTACGCGTAACAGATGCAGATAGTGCAGTCCATATTAGCTTGCTCATAGCTAAAACAAGGGTTGCGCCGCTACAACAGATATCTGTGCCACGGCTAGAACTTTGTGGAGCGTTATTATTAACAAAGCTAATTCGATTTACGATCAAGGCACTAGAATTAACGAAATACACAATATATGCTTGGAATGATTCAAGAATCGTGCTTGCATGGCTATCCGATGTTCCTAGACGCTGGAAATGCTTTGTTGGCAATCGAACATCCGAAATCCTCCAAATGCTTCCGCGAGATAAATGGAACTATGTTAGTTCTAAAGAAAACCCAGCCGATTTGGCATCAAGAGGAGTTACACCAAGACATTTACTGGATTCGGCCGTTTGGTGGAATGGTCCCCATTGGTTGAAGGAACCTCACACCAATTGGCCAGCAGAACCACCTATTGTATCAACTCAGCTTGAAATCAGAAGCGAACCACTTTTAGCTCATCTACAAATTAACACAGATCAACCAATTTCATTACTCGATGACTTATTCCACAAGAGTTCATCATATGCTAAAATAAAAGGTATTTTAGCACGTATATAACACTGGATCAAGCACTTTCGTAACTTATCTATGGTAGACATGTCAAGAAAGGCTGAAGAAATATGCATCAAGTGGGCACAAAGACAATCATTTATACAAGAAATAAATTTATTAAATCGACAACAAAGGGTCGACAGTAAATCCAAATTGATTTCTTTATCTCCATTTTTGGATGAAAGAGGGATCCTTAGAGTGGGAGGTAGACTTGCAAATATGGATGCACCGTTCAATGTCAAACATCCAATCATACTACCTAAATCACACATTCTAAGTGAGTTAATTATACGAGAAATGCATATAAGGCACCTACATCCTGGCCCAACTCTGTTAACAAGCCTTCTAAGACAAAAATATTGGATAATCAACTGCAAACAAATTGTGCGTAGTCACATCAACAAATGCATCGCATGTTGTAGACAACGAGCTGAAACAACAAAGCAACTTATGGGCAGTTTACCGACAGCACGAATCACACCCAGTCGTCCGTTTCTGCACACAGGTGTCGATTACGCCGGACCGATATTTCTTAAGTCCAAAATTGGAAGAGGACGAGCTCCTGTAATAACAGGCTATATATGTTTGTTTATATGCTTCGCTACCAAAGCGACCCACATCGAATTAGTTAGTGACATGACGTCCGAATCCTTCATTGCATCTCTTCGTAGGTTTATTTCGAGACGAGGTGTACCAATCGACATTACGTCAGATAATGGCACGAATTTTGTTGGTGCCAAAAGAGAATTGCACCAATTATATGAACTATATAAATGTCAAAA
Source organism: Diogma glabrata (assembly GCA_963693315.1). Lineage (NCBI taxonomy): Eukaryota > Metazoa > Arthropoda > Insecta > Diptera > Cylindrotomidae > Diogma > Diogma glabrata. The sequence goes on from OY856187.1 coordinate 99,078,877, forward strand.
TCATATTAATAATATAAAAAATTTTCTTTCTCAGAACGAAATTACTTTTTATTTCAATCCAGCCAGCAGTCCACATTTTGGGGGCATTTGGGAATCGGGTGTGAGATCCATCAAGCATCATCTTCATCGAGTACTTAACAATGCTGTGCTGTCGTTCGAAGAAATGGCCACTCTTTTGGCCCAAATCGAATCAATTCTAAATTCAAGACCGTTGTGCCCTTTATCAGCAGACTCAGATGACTACTCAGCATTAACACCAGGCCACTTTCTTATTGGTGAAGCACTCACAACAATTCCTGAACCTAACCTTTTGGAAATTCCAGGTAACCGACTTTCTAGATGGCAGAATATTCAAGCCAGAGTTCAAGGATTTTGGCAAAAATGGCAACTCGAATACCTTCACACCCTACAACAGCGTCCTAAATGGCAGCATCAAACCAATGAATTAAAATTAGAAGATTTAGTGATCATAAAAGATGACAATGCTCCACCATCGAAATGGATCATGGGACGAATTGCAGCTCTGCACCCAGGAAAGGATGGACTAATTCGAGTTGTCACCGTAAGGACATCGGCTGGGGAATTGAAGCGTCCAGTGGTCAAAATTTGTAAATTACCAATAGAAGTTAATTTATTAATTAAGAACTAAATTTCTTAATTGCCGGGGAGAATGTACAGACACGGTGAATCCTATAAACACGAACCTGTCTATGTAATATTCATCAGTCAACACTGTCCGTGCTGTAAATGTTATTTCTATCAGGCAACCCAACGAAATGGATATCAACGAGTTTTTGCTGCTTTTCTTCCTTCTTTTTACAACCTTCAATCGGTCAACATATATTTATAATTTGTAAATTAAAACATCAATTTCTGGAATTAATATTGTATAAAGTCAATCAAATAAAATTATAACGTTTTTCAATTTCTCTGTGAATAAATTAAATAGTTTACTATAGATTTCAATTTTAAATTTACAATAAAATAATAAGTTTGATTGGTCGGTCATCTTTGTATTAAAGTTTCAACAAATAAGATTAAAAATAAAATCTCAACTCATTTTGTTGTATTAAATTTGTTCTATTAAAACAATTAACCTCTTGAATTTGTGTTAAACAATAAACAAAGAATTATTCATTATCAAATTGAAATAAGTTATTTGTGCAAGTGCTATTCAAATCACTATATTTCTTAAAAAAATACAGTAAGTTGTTGATAAAATAAAATAGCGAATTAAATTTTAACGACATAAGTTGGTAATAGTTTTTAAGTACGTGATGGCCCTGTTGTTTCCGACAGGTGTAGATTCTGCTACTCGGACGCGGAAACGATGGAACACGTCATCTGCAGCTGTCCTGAACTCTCTTGGCACAGAAACAACCAACTTGGTCATAGAAGACTAACACTTCCATTACCCAAAACGTCACTCCAATTGAGCTAATTAATTTTATTAAAAGTCTCAACTTGGATGACAGAATACAACCAGTAACGGCTCAGACGACGACTGACTAATAAAACAATCAGGGTAAGCACAATAGACCTTCAGGTCGCAGTGCTACTTGAACTGCAAGTCTCAAGACCCTCCAATAAAAAAAAAAGAAAAAAGTACGTGATCGTGGGAAAGATAAAAGAAGTGCGTTGTATTAGAAAATAAAATTCTTAAGTTAGTATTCGTGTTATAAATTAAAACCAAAAATTAAAAAATTAAGTAAACGTTATTCGTATTATTTAAGTTTATTATTGAGTTGTTATTAATTATTTTCATTCCATTCATTTTGATAAATATAAATTAAACTATTAAGCTATATTTCATTTAAAGAATTTATATTTGATAATGTCCAAAACCCTACCGCTCGGGCACAACACAATAACAATCTATATCTAAAGCAATTCTTAAAACCTTTATAAACATCACTGAACGCGTTGTTGTATGAAAATGTTTGATTAAATATTGGTAATATAATACCCATTTCATTTTTTATTTACAACATTAAACTGTTTTTATCGGAAAGGAAAATAAAAAACGAATGGCCCCAAAAAATGGCGAAGCACTGTTTACCATTCAGGGTACCAGGTTACCAGCAGTGTCTGGCCATTCAAAGGTAACTAAATAGTGGCTATTTTCTGTAAACAATAGATCAGCCGAATGGTTCTAGTACTAGCTGAATCACAATAACCAAGTACTGTTAACCATTAATGGACCAATTCTTGGCCATATTTCAAAATCTGGTAAACCCTGCTTGGGGAGTTGAATCAGAGGGTTTTCCCAAATGTCAGAACAAGAATTTCAAATATTTAAGTGGTATTGTGGTCTTAGAAGAAATTGAAATTGAAAAAATTGTTTTACTCTTTTTTAAAAATTCGGCGAGGTTAAAAAATCGGGTTTTTTCCAAGGGAAATCTTTTCGAATGAAAATTTTTTATTTCAGAACACAACAAGTGTTGAAACCACGCCAAGCCGGCGCTTTTTTTTATAGCCCTCACCCACCAGCCTATAACTTTTTAAATTTTGGATTTTTTTTGCTATTCTTGAAATGTCAATCTTAAATAAAATAAATAAAATAAAAAAAACGTTTTACCATTCATTTTTTACAGAATGTTTAAATTCTGTAAAAAAATGAATGGTAAAACGTTTTTTTTATTTTTTGTTATGTTACTATAACAAATGCTTAAATATAGGACTCTAGTCCAAAAGAACCCCTAAAAACGAGTTGAAAGGGGTTTCATAGTAAACAATTATCTACGGGAGCCATAAAGAGTTACACTGTTGTCGTTAACTCTTGGTGGGGTACGTTAATCTCGAAATGATAAAATTTTTGACTGTTTGTAAACTATTAGTAGTTCCTAAACTATTTGACTCAAAAAATTATTAAATATGGTTTATTTATTTATTTATTTATTTATTTACGTGGAAAATAATGTATACGTGTTACTGTAGTAAAAACATATAAGAAGATCGTTCGTTGATGAATTAATTAATATCAAAAGTTACAGTAATTGAAAATAAAACGACATATTTTAAAAGTTAGCGTAATTCTTTTTTGCACAAATCCGAAAAATTATAAAATATCGGTCACGCCAACAGTAACAGATTATATACGATTAATAAACCTAAAATATATTATTCATACAATAACGAAACAAGTTATTAGAAATGATTATAGATTATAGAGTTAATCGAACTTATTTAAATGTGATTTGTATTTACGGTAATATTACTGTTAAACCATCGAGATATCATAAATAAAGAAAGGTGTTTGTAGGTTAAAGACATCAGTTAACAACCTCCCAAAACGTATTTTATTCACACAAAAGAAATTCAAATTCAAATAGTCAAATAGTACATTATGATGCTAGGACGTAAAGCTAAAGATTTTGGATGAATGTGGAGTTTGCAAATCGAGGCGCTAGCCGAGTTTGCACCCACATTAAGTCCAAAATAGCTTACGTCCGTGCATCATATACTATTTTTTAAGAAAATTTGTTTATTCTAAATTAAAATTAGAAATTTTCATAAATTTTAAAATAAAAATATGTGGAACAAGTAACCTTTGACAAAATATTTAATATTTTTTCCAAACAAATGATAACTATTTTAATTGGATAATGAAATTTTGAATTTGAGCGTTGCTTTGATAAAAATTTTTATTTTTCATAGAATTTAAACAAATACAAATGCTTTTTACTTTTTTGGACGTAGCTATGACAACAAAATAAATAGTTGAAAAGTGATACTTTAAAGCCGCAAATCATAGTAATAAAGTAACACTTTAATATGTAGGCGAATAAAAAAGTGTTTTCTATAGATAAAGGTTGATAGTAAATATTATTATAATTAATAAATCCTATATGCTGATATATGGCCGATAACAGCGATAGTTGAAAAATTGGAAAGTACTCAACTTCGTTATTTGACGCGAGATCAGTTTTAATTGCTTTGAAATTTTGTTTACGTTACGGGTATGACAACCCTTCCACGTTCTTCGGTCATTGCTATTGAGATATGAATAAAAGTGTAATACCACATATTACTGGCAATAGCAGTGAGAAAGCACTAACCAAGGTGATATCTTAGGGGTACTGGTTGATAAATAAACTTTCATCTAGCTCAATATCTGGGTTGTAATAACTGAGAAAGAGAGTGCATCACATGGCAAGGTATAAAGCACTATGATTATTTTCAATCCCATTCTGGCTTGTTCTTGGAGCAGATGTTGTTGTACAACCCAGACCTTAAAATGTTTCTGTTTTGTTGTGACATATACCTTAATGCCTATTACCCAACACATTTTTATAAAAAACAAGTTTTTATTCCATTAATTCTGATAAATCCAAATTCGAATTTAGTTACTCTATTTGGTCTACAACTTCTACAAAAATGTTTTTTTAATTTTTAGGGTAGTTTTCACCATCATTTTAAGGTTAAGATGTTTCGTTTTTTGTAAACTTTGCCCACAAAATCCCACGGATCGAGAAAATACGCTAAACCAATTTCCTTCTTTAGGAAATTTCTTGGTCGACGCCCTTTACGATACAATGATTAATCGAAATAGGAAGAAATTAAAAAATTTTTTTTAAATCGTTCCATACTTCTTGACATCTCGATTTTACACTTTCAATCATTAAAATAAGAATGAAAATAACCCCCAAAAATATAAAACATATAATCGTAATCTACGGAAAAAATTCTAACAAAATCCTAGTTTTCCGCTTTTTATTCAGCCGCACCGTGGCTTTTCTTGCAAATTTCGCAAGTTTGTGGTCAAAGCTGTGGTCGTTGACTTTGTGATATTAGCAAAAGCTTATAATGATAATGTAATACATTTAAACACTTCACTCAACTATTCTAGCCTGTCGAAAGAGATAGAAGTTGAATGCCGTCAAAAATCTTCTCATAAAAGCTTGTTACGTAGAAAAAAGGTCTCATTATAAGAAAACAGGTCATTTATAAACTTTTACACTGCCGGGTATTGTAATGGACTATTACTCGTTCATGATGTTTAAGCCAACAGAAAACTTGAAGGCGAGGTTGTAGTGTATTGACTAGGATATCCAAATTACTCGACTTTGCAAGTACCCGGGTAGTCGAGTATTTAATTTTTGAAATACCCGGGTTTTTCGGGTACCTAGGTATTTGAAAAAGTAATAAAATATATCTTGAAAAGTTAGGGTATGGTGGGGGTATAGCCTTTAATTAGTTAATTAGCTCTTACGAAGCCATTTAAAATAAAATGAAGCTTTTTCAATGCAAAAATTAATGTGGGAAATGCGAAAATTAATATGTTTTATAAGTAACTAAATATCATGCAGCAATGAGAGAGACTAAAGCATTCAATACCAATGCTTTTTTACACTTCCAACATTTAAAATACTGGTACTGAATGTCCTCACTTTTATAACACAAACAAAAGAAAATGCCATAACTTCTTTTTAAAATATGTTTTTTTCATGTAAGGAAGCTATTAAAAATTGAACCAATGGCCCATCAATAGCAATAATTCAAATCTCTTAGGATTGGTAGATTAAAGAAATTTCATCATTGGTCATTCTAGTTTTCTATTTTTTATACAAATTTGAGCATTGTGTCTGGAAGATAAGAATTTTCATTAACGATAATTCCACACAGTTTTGTCTATCAGCATCTTCTCCAAAGTTAGATTATTTTTATAAACATTTTTTTTTCTAATGTATGTAGTAGTAAATTTTTTAATTTTTCTAATGTATGTTGAAGTAAATTCCCTATATTTCAAATGATCCGGTTCTTGTCCGGTTTTAGTAGAACTGCCTGATCCGATCTACTTACAAATGTAATGATTTGCCAAGTGTAGTTTCGGATGACTTCAAGCCCTAACACCTCAGGGTGCGAGTTGTTGTCCTAGGACCTAACTAAGACCTAGGTCTTAGTTATGTATACTTAAAACTTGAAAGAATAGTCAAGGTTGCCTGACGTAAGCTTTTTAATTCATATAAAATTGTTTTTATTTAGCTGTAAGTCGTATAGTTAAACCTAAAAGTTTTTTACTATATCAAGATCTGTATCACATGAATTACCGGTTTTAGTATCGCATTTTTTTTAATTTTTGGCAAATGAATTCTTTAAATAGTTTTATTTTTGCAACTCACTCAAATCCAAACTAGATTGAAAATGCACACATGTAGGAAATTTAGTAAATATGCAAAGAAGATCCACTGAATAATCGTAATTTTAAATCTGAAGGAGAAAACTTTAAATGTGACCCTAAAATAAGGATCGCTCAAAAATATTTGAGACATATGAAGTTTCAAATAAAACGTTAAGTATCGTCTTTTGCTTGGAATAAAAGTTCCTCGTGTTAACTCAGTAAGAACAGTTGGCATCACATCAAAATTACTCTATATATAAAATGGTAGGAGACTATTTCATGTAATTCTCTAGTGCACCTTCAAAGTTAAAATAAATTTAAATTTAAATTATACTAAAAGTATGATCGTTTATTTGAATTTTATTGGAATATTAGTTAATTTTATGAAATATCTACTTGAGTTAATTTTATGAAAAGTGAAGATACACAAAAAATCACAAAACAAAAGCAACGCGTGGAAAATGGCGGAATGATAAAGCTTTGAATTTTAGCATATACCAAATAATTTAAGCATTCGACCTAAGCAGCTAAAGCAATAGAGTAAAAGTCATAACTTTTTGCAAATTATAAAGGTAGAAAGCAGAATTTTTAGCAAGTCCAAAATTAAAAATAAAATACACGTGGGTTAACTTACATACAGCTAGCACAATAGACCTAAGGTTATTCATATATCGCACTTAAGTATTGTATTACCGATTAAAAAGTTGTAAACAGAAATCATATGGCACCAGCGGATTTAGCGTCATAGGAAACAGAATATATAACAAATAATATGAAATCAAGAACGTGCAGGTGGGTGTATAACTATAAAAGTGAACATAACCGACCTACAGCTACGCATACATATTACTACATTATAGATTTGGCATCAGATTATTTCCATTGGACAACATTATTATTATTGTGAATACTATTGTGAAGTTGAACATCACTATACTACTGTGAATTTGAACAGTATTGTAAAGTTTTTTATCGGAACATTCCAGAATAGAAAAAAGGTACTATATACAACAGGGATTTAGATTTAATCCAATCAACTTGAGGCACTATACTACCAAGTAAGATGTTTAGTTAAGTTAAAGAGTAAGAAATTAATTTGAAATATAATTAGAATCTAAAGAAATTTTTGTTTTTCTCTTGGTCAAATTTTCAGTGGAGTTGTATTAAAACCTAAACTAATAATAAATTAAAATTAATCTAAAATTCAAATTTAAGTTGGAAACAAATAATCAAGTCTAAACAAGTTGAAACAAGTCAATAAAGATAATCTAGATAATTAACCATATATAAAATCATAGATAATTTCTGACAGGTTACAACCGGATTTGTAATAAAAATAGATTTAAGTTAAAATATTTCCTATAATATTAAAGGCCTGAGCATTTATTAGTAAATAAGAAGTTAAACATCTAAAGACAAAGCTGGCAATTTGTTATTTGAATAATTATTTAATTGCCTAGTATTAGATAAGAAAATAAATTGAAATTAAATTGAAATCAAACAGTGAAACTAGACTAAAACTGATACTAATTCATTTAAATCGTTAAGGTTTTGATTTGTGGTTAAATAGAATTTTTCAAAATAAATTAAATCCTTTAAATCTCTAACAAGAAGTTAAGAAAATGAAAATTCTACAAATAAACATACGACATATTTATCCAATAACAAAATTGACATATGCGGTAAGACAGGGATAAGATTAAATGAAAAATTACGAGGTAAAGATTAACAACAGACATGATGGTTATGGTGGTGTTTGATTTCTTATAAATAAGGAATTTAGAATAGTAACCTCACTAAAAAATGCAAATATGAACCCATAGAATACATGGAAGTAACAATAGCGGATACATTGGGCAATACTCTAAGGTTGGAAGAAATATATATTCCTCCGTCCGTAAATTTGGGCAACCTAAGAAAGAATTTAGGAGATATGCTTGACCATCTAAATAATTCAGCAAACACAGTTATTATGGGCGACTTTAATGCCAGAAATTGTTTATGGGACTAACGGCCCTAACAATCACAAAGGCCATATAGTAGCTAATCTAATTACTAACTTCAATTTTACTATTCTAAATAACGGTGATTGCACCAGAAGAAGTACAAATAATAACAACACAGCTTTGGACATCTCTCTAGCATCTCCTGAAATTACTTATAAAATCATCTGGCACTAACCATAATAGGGAGCTCGGATCATTTCCCACTGATCATCACCGTTAACGGACACTTAAAACACATCGAAAAGACAAGGTGGTGGCTTAAGTTTAACAGCTGCATTAAACAAATCAATACACTAAACTCTGCACACACCTTTAATTTAGAGGATTATGAGGCAGAATTAATAGATATAATAAATGAAAACTCCAGCTATACCAATAATGACAACAAATACATCCAAAAGTATGGTGGACTCCCAAAATCAGAAGACTATGGGAGATCAAAAGAGAGAAATTAAAAATACATTTAATAAAGACAAAAAAAAACAAATTTAAGTTAATTCAACTCAACAAAAGTATAGCAACTTTAAAAAGAGAGATAAGATAAAATAGAAAAAAGAATAAAAAGAAATCATTCAACACCTTCCTAAATAACATCAACCCGGATAGTAACGTCAGAGATGTTTGGAGAAAGATAAAAGCATTTAAAAATGTTTCAGAAAAAAGAAGCAATATATTTGAAGACCTGTCTTATATAATAAGAATTGTTGAAAACAAAGATAAATTAACGTTTGGTGTCCGATCTCCAATTATAGATGAATTCCAATACTTTGAAGTTTCAGAAATCATAAAAATTTCAAAAAAACCCTACCGGGAATAAATAAAATTTCATATAAGATACTAAAAGCTCTAAAAATTTAGTTCAATGGGATATTTTAAAGTCGTTTTTTCCGTGTTTTTCGAATTTCCGTCATAATCGAGTTCCGGCTTTGCGAGATTTTACTGTATATTAAATTTAAAAAGAAGCAGCGTAAACTATGAAGTGCGGTGAAGCGTGGCGGAACTTTGTCTCGCGCAGCGGAATGACAGATACAATTCTGATATCGGAATTGGTCTTGCGCACGACGCTGTGAAGATACGTGTTCCGATCACCTCACTACAGTTTATCATAGTATACATAGAAAAGTTTCATGAATTATAATTTTTGGTTATATGCAGCTAAATTCTGTAACTGTGAAGTGATGAAGTGTTAAAAATTTCTTCATTTCGATTTTATCATTAATTTTTTATCATTTTACCATTTTTTTGATTCTATATGCGATGTGAGTGTTAAAAAATCTAACAGCAAACGCGCACTGTCAAACGTCAAATATACATAAAATTAAATGTTTATTTTAACTTTTAATACAATTTAAACGTAAATTTTTATAAATTTAAATATATATAAATATTTTAGAAATTATCATATTAGAAATAATATGTATTTATTTTAATTTAGATATGTAATTTTAAAAAATCAAATCACATTGACGTTATGGTGTTTTTTGACATAATGTCAATAACAACAAAAGCAACGATTTCATTTTATTGCTAAACAAAAAGTCAGTGTTAACTTTATAGTTTTAAAACTTCACTCACTTAGATATTTTTGCAGTGAAGTGATAAAAAACTTATCACTTCACTTCTTCACAGTTCCAGAATTTGGCTGATGAACTGCAAAAAAGAAAAAATGACATAAGTAATTATGACATGTCCTTATTTGGCTTGGACATGTACATAAATTAAAATAAATAAATAATAAGTATCGTCTTGATTCAATTATCTTAGTAAGATGACTATTATTTATCGTATTTATCAACCCTGGCACAAAACAAAACATTCCCTCTATTAGTTTTAATTCATTTTTGATTATTATGATTCATTATCTTCTTTTGATCAAAATAATTCATGTTTTCAAAACATAATAAATAATAATCAAACTTCGTTTACAAACAATTAATCATAGCAAAATAAAATAAACTTTCAATATATAATCAAGTGAAGAACTAACGGTTGACACATGTAAGTTGGCCTAATTTGTAAAAAATTTGTTTGCTTATCAAAAACTGAACGACAAAAAACACTTGCGAATTACTAAAACACATGTGATAAGCACAAGTTATTTTAGAATTTAAAAAACTTGTAATTATAAGTTGTAAACACCAGGATCATTGAAGAATAAAACAAAACAATATTTTTTCATTATTTCTATCACAAACATAAATTAATCAGTTCCAGATCAATTACCTCGTTTAAAATAGTCTTTTCTTCTGTTTCATATATAAATGTATCACATTGAACTAACGACGAATTATCAAAAGATTCAACAGAACATAGTCCATTGTCAATATCATTCGCTTGTTTGGCAAATGCATATCTCTCACACTGTGATGGGATACCATTTTGAAACGGAACAGCATTTGGAAGCCAGTCTGGATTATAACTGCTAGTATTTTTATCACAAAACGATATTTCACATCGATAGTTTAAATCACTAGCAGTAAAAATATAACTTAACGAATTAAACGTTGTTAAAAATATTGTTAAAAAAATTAACGTGTAGTTTATTATTTGAAACTTTTTAAAACCGGATATTTCTTTTAAAATATTTTCTAAAACTATTGTTTTATCACTTAAAAAAATATTCTCCTCAGACATCATTTTACTATGTTAAACCATTCAACATTTCTAATTCATGAACAAAATAAACAAATTCTAACGATCAAAACCACATGAAACAACGCCTCATGCTTGTCATTGGAATACTAACTTACTATTACTAACTAAACAGAAAGAAAACTAAAAATTTGTGTACGAAAAAGGCAAAAAATAAATATTGTCTACAATTGTCCAAGGGTGACTTAGAAAGTAGATAGCCTAACATAGCAGTGCTTATGTAAGGCCATTCTACGGACAACAGTTAAAGCGATTTTGGTAAATTTTGGTTTGTGGTTAAATTTTATCAGAGAATGGAATGGATTTGTGTTTCCATCCCAATCCCCAGTTCGTTTTAAAGTTCAATAACTCTAATTATTGTTATTCGATTTTGATGTATCGCAGAACATATGCATTATGCTCTTGCTAAATCAGCTTCCCATCATACGCTTCCCACCATACGCTTTCCACCAGTGTCTGCCAACAGTTATGAACCGATTGTTATAAATCTATGGTTCATGGTCTGCAAAACATGAAATAGAAACAATAAGATTTTAATGGTATAAAACATAACGATTGGAGTATCCTGAACACGTACCCAATTTTTTCCATGTTTATCAACAGTGCAGGTGATATCTTAGCGGTGCTGGCGAAGGAACAGTATTCAGTCAACTGTAGCACCCTCAATCTTGGTTATGGTTTATTCCTTGAGGATGGCATGCTTTTACTTGTTCAACGAAAAGAGCCATCATATTACTCTATATCTGGGTTTTAATGTTTGAGAAAAACAGTGCGTCACATGATCAAGGCATATGCCATTAACTCAATTATTGGTCACTATTTTTAGTTTTGTTCGCGCAAATAATTTTAATCAATTTACTTTCACACTTTTTCTTCTTGTTTCATTTATCATATCATGAAATATTGATATATTTTCAACTTCATGTTTTGATATCCGATGATAAAATTTATAGTAAAGATCTTGATAAAAATCAAAACAAATCTGTTAAACCACATCTGGTTTTACACTTTCAAAGATATTTTTTTTTGCTGTCAGAAACTTTATTTTTTATTCATACAAACTATGATATTTAAACAATAGGCTTTGTTTTAACTGTCGGCAATTCTTCTTGTCGTCGATAATTTTGCTTTGTCGTTATGATAATTCTTTGTTGCCATTTTTTCTTCTATAAGAAAACGAAATATAATTTCATCTTAGTAATAAATACTATAGATTTGTACTTTATTTTCGACAAAAAACATAAATATACAATCATTTATGATTGAAAACGGACATTTTTATTATTTGCGTTTTTAAAATAATTTTTTATGAACTGAATAATCTGTAAAAAAAATCTCTTTGGATATTATCTTTTGAACAGAATTACAGAATTATAATTAAAAATAATAGCTCATTAAATACACACTCTTCATTGAAATTTTTGTCTAAAATTTTTCAATTTTACTCATTAAATTATTGTTAAGCAACACTAATCAATCAAACCGACACTCAAACCACTCGTCCTTCGAACTCGTGGTTTAATTTAATTCGTAAAATCAAAAAATTTCGAAAAAATTTCAATCACTCGTGATATTACAACCGAAATTTTTTTAAAGTAATATGTAATAATTGTTTTTAAGACTACAACTAAGAAAAACCTATGACAACAGTTAGCCATGGAATAAAGCATTTAATGGATGCAAACTCATTATAGGTTTGAACATCTTATATGGGTTTATGAAGTTACTGGTTGGTTAAAAAAATGTCTAATGCTCTGTATAAACCTAAAAAGAAATCTATAACCTATAAATCTATCATTATTATCCGAGTGGGCTGTGGGTTTCCAAATAATCAAAACGAGATTACAAAAATGTACTTTCCAAATTAATTGATTATATTATTATCAAATTTTCTCTATTTACAACCGATTAAAAATGATATTTTTCCAGCATTTACCAGTAGTTTAGGAAGAATTTGTTTGAACTTTGTTTGAACTTTGAAAAGAAAAAGCAACGGAGAAAATTAATTGCCCGTCCTAAATTCTAGATAATCAATTATCTGAAAAGTCCAGTCAATTTGAAATTTGTCACAATAATACATCTGTTAAAAAAAGATAGTATAACAAAAATATTTTAAAATGGGTGTTGATCGATTTAAAATAAAACCAAAATTTTTCAGTGTTCACATCATAACAGCATTTATAAGCCCATAGCAAATATTATTAGTTTTGAATGAAACTACAACGGTTGGCTGATTTCTTTAAATGTTATTTGTAGAGAGTACGTGTTTAGTAAAACTAATGTTTGAGATGGACGACGGGTTGCCGAACGAAAAGTGAAATCTCTTTATTCCCTAACTGAAATTTTGAAAATTTTTGAATTTTTCATGTTTTTTACTTACTCCTAAGTCCTAATGCCTAACATTACAAGGCCCCAAAATTGAGATAATTTAAGATAATAGGAAAGGTTGTAGATGTTGGCAGCCCGGGTAAGAAAAAGCTAAGGGCCAAACCTGGGCCAAGCTTGTGCTGAGGCTGTTGAGGGTTGGGCCAGGATTAACATTTTCAAACGGTACAAGCTTAGACCAAGCTTAGACTGATGTCCTGGGGCCCAAGTCTGGCAGGTCAAATAAGACTTGGGCCAGGTCTACCAAACCAATTTTTTTTCCAGACCTCCCTTAAATGTGTGGAAAGAGGTTGTGGAAAGAGGTTGTGGAAAAAGTAAAATATATGAAAATAAAGATAAACATAATATGGCTTGCACAGGTTTACAATGCATTAGACTGGTTAATAACGCGAAATATAATAAACTGAACCTTTGTTCAGTCTAGGCATTTACAACTGGCTCAGGCTGAAACCAAAGCTAACTAGCCAAGGCTTGGCTCGCCAATACTGATCCGTGATTGGTCTGTTGTTTAATATTGGCAGCGCCTACCCAGGAGAAAACTATAATGCAACTGCACATCTTCTTTAAAAATGAGGAGCGAGAAATGGAGCGAGTGGAGTGAATGATCCCATTTGATGAGATCACATATGCCATCGCGGGTTATTAACTTCAGTACTAGGGTTGAGTTTATATTATACCTTTAATAGTATTGGGCTATTATTTTGAAAACGTACATTTTTTTGTTGATTTTTAAATTTTTGATTTTTAAAAAATCTGAAATTTTGATATATTGTTGGCATTGACAAAAGGAAAAAAGTCATTTCTGCTTTTATTTTTTGTGTACTCTGAATCGGAGTTATGCGCGGTTGAATTTTGAGGCTTTTTCACGTAGTTTTTGGTAATGGTGGCAATGTTTTGTGAATAGGTGCCACAAATTTCATCTGACTTACGTATATATTTGCAAGTAAAAAGTAAAATAATTGAATAATTGAAATAAGTAAGTTTAAAATTAATAACTTTTCTCTTTTCCGCTAGGCAGCGCGTTAAACCTTGGTTTACTTCAAAGCTCATATCTCAAAAAGTAGGCTTTTTTTTTTTTTGTTTTTCACAAATTTTAAAGTAAACATATGCAGCTATGAAATTGAGAAATAAAAAGTCAGCAATTCAGTATGGATTTTTTCTTACGATTTTTTAAAGTTTGGTATATGAAAAATTCACATGTGTTTTTTTATTAAGTTAATAATCCTGTACTAAATGTGGATCTAATAAATTAAACATTTCATATTTTAACACCTGCAATAAATTTGAACCATTTTCTGTGCGGTTAAATGGTTAAAAACTTATTAAAAATTAATTTAAGTTAAGTGGTAAAATAAAGGAATTTAAATTATTAAAAGGGTGTGTAAAATGTTTATTCATTTTAAAAAATGCCTATTCAGCCCCTTTTTACTAATTAAAATCTCATTAGAGGCTCATAATTTTAACATTTAAAATTTCTAATGACGCCCACAAACGGTTTTTGACCAAATTATACTTGCATCCAATCAAAATATATTAAATTGTACCTACCTAATTTTACCTGATTCTACCTATGTCAAAACTATTTCAAGGGTATATATATATATTGATTGGATTGCCTTATGATTATAATTATATTCCAAAATATTTAGAAGACATAACGTTTAGAAAAGATAATAATAGAAATGCCTTTCAAATTGTGCTGTAACTTGTACGGTCTCAAAAATCATCAGCGGACATCAAAAAATGTGAAACTGGTCACACCAGCTGTTATTCAAAAAGCTGCGACCCTAAATTTTACTTTGCGTGATGACCAGTTTATATGTGAAACATGTCGCACTTATATCAATAAAAATAAGGTAAATTTAATTATTTTATTAAAATGAATAAAAATTCATATGCAACTAATATTTTCTATACAGCAGCTTTCATATTCGGAAACTATCGATAGTGAAATTATTTCTATAAATCAGGATGTTGAAAATGTTCCAACGAACGAAAATATTCAAATACCTCCAGCATCTTAAGATCCATCACCAGTTTCGGTTGATACTATATCTCCACCAGTTTCTGAACTACTTAATGACATTTTAGAAGATATTAACAATGTTCTTGGAAGGTTAGCCGAAGCTCCTATCAAACAAAGTCATATTACAACAGGAAGTTATAAAAAAATTGCAAGTGTCACATCGGCAATAAGTCAAAGAATATTTCAAGTAGATTCAGTTAAAGTGTTATCACCAGACGAGGAATGTGAATATACATCATGGCTTATGAACCTTAAAAAAGAGTTTAAAGATGCCAGCTGTAAATCAAAACAAGTGTTTTTGTTGACAACTCTACCACGTAAATTTTGGTCAAATCAACGTATCCAGGATGAATTTAATGCATCAAGACGACTGGTAGAATTCGCCATGGATCTGTTGGAAACAGTAGGTCCTTACAGTTGGCCTCAAAGCAAACAAGTGCACAGTTTGTCACAAAATATAGTAAAACAAATTCAAACATACTTCTTATCAGAGGAAATTAGTAGAACAATGTCTGGCCTTAAAGATGTTGTTACTATTACAGAAGGATCGACAAAAATTAAGAAATCAAAGCGGTTGGTGTTATGGACCCTCACCGACATCTACGAAATGTTCTTGGAAGAAAACAAAGAACTCAAGGATTCCACTGTTTTTTACCGGATAACACTACACCCGATAAAATAATTGCCAAAATGTTTTCTTTTTCTGATGATCATAAATATTTCAATTTAAAGGCAAAAAAAATATATAAATTAATTTTTTAATGCATTTATTTATAATATTGATTAAATTATAATGTTTATAGAAAAAATATTTTTTTAATGTTTTTTTCTAATGTTAGTGTTGGTGATGTTGAAATTATAACAAAATCTTCGATCATTGGGATCTCCAATTCTTATTCTGAATAAAAACCTGTTTCTCAATCAGAAATACACAAAAAATGGTTCAAATTTATTGCAGGTGTTAAAATATGAAATGTTTAATTTATTAGATCCACATTTAGTACAGGATTATTAACTTAATAAAAAAACACATGTGAATTTTTCATATACCAAACTTTAAAAAATCGTAAGAAAAAATCCATACTGAATTGCTGACTTTTTATTCCTCAATTTCATAGCTGCATATGTTTACTTTAAAATTTGTGAAAAACAAAAAAAAAAAAAGCCTACTTTTTGAGATATGAGCTTTGAAGTAAACCAAGGTTTTACGCATCGCCTAGCGGAAAAGAGAAAAGTTATTAATTTTAAACTTACTTATTTCAATTATTCAATTATTTTCCTTTTTACTTGCAAAAATATACGTAAGTCGGATGAAATTTGTGGCACCTATTCACAAAACATTGCCACCATTACCAAAAACTACGTGAAAAAGCCTCAAAATTCAACCGCGCATAACTCCGATTCAGAGTACACAAAAAATAAAAGCAGAAATGACTTTTTTCCTTTTGTCAATACCAACAAAATATCAAAATTTCAGATTTTTAAAAAATAAATGTTTTTTTTTCGATGTACGTTTTCAAAATAATAGCCCTATTATTTTTAAAGCATATATTTAGGAGTGTCGAATTAACGCCATCAAAAAACCGATAACACTAGATTACAAATTATGAAATTTTTTTGCCTCCCTGAATAAAATCCAACTTTTCTTATGGATTTTGACCTGCTGAAAAAAAATATCATATTCATTTTTAGGTTAGCTATAGAAGAAAAGGTTATACTGGTTTTTGGATCTCATATTTTGCAAAACAAACAAATTCAAAATATTAATGAAACAAGTGCATACTTAATTGTGCTAACAATCATTTGGAAATATTTTCTTTAAAAATTCATCAAAGATCCTGCAAGTAACACTCGAAAAAACTTGAAAAAAACGAAAAATTAACGTTTTTTTTTAAATTTTTCATTTTTAACGGCATAAATTTCGAACAAACAATGATTTTAAATTTTTTAATTTCTTGGAGCCTATAGTAAACTCAATTGCCTTTCTTTTAAGTAAAAAATACGATATTATTCATAATAAATAATTTAATTATATGAATAATTTATTATTAATTATTATTCAGAATAGCAATTATTCAGAATAATTAAAATTCTTCAACATAATTGATATATGTGAGTTGTTGCATAGATTTTCGAATTAAAACTCCGAGTTATTTATCCGTTCACAATTTGTTGAAAATAATTGTCTCATGTCACTTAATCGACAATATTCATGCCATCAAAATCATCTAAATTCCACTACTGTTGTAAAAACATTACATGCGTGCATCGTTATTGGCGTAAATCTTTTTTAATTCTTAAATTTCACTCGTTCTACACTGAAAAAAATTAAAGTAATGACTTGACAACCTAATCTCGAAGTTGGCAGTTTATTATTCAAACAAAGAAAAATGCTTGCAAACAATTTCACGGTGATAAGGGCAACTACACGTTAACATTTTCCTGACCACAGAACGAGCTTTATTTAAGATATAAAGTATTACGTGTAATATAACAGCCCGGGGAGGAGCTGCCAATATTAAACAATGGACCAATCTCCGGCCAGTATTGGCGAACAAAGTTAGCTTTGGGTCAGATCTGGGCCAGTTGTAAATGCCTAGACTGAACAAAGGTTCAGTTTATTATATTACGCGTCATTAGCCAGTCTAATGCATTGTAAACATGTGCAGGCCATATTATGTTTATCTTTATTTTCTATATTTTACTCTTTCCACAACCTTTTCCACACATTTAAGGGAGGACTGGAAAAAAAATTAGTTTTGTAGTCCTGGCCAAAATCTTATTTGCCAGACTTGGCCCAAGCCTGGTTTGCCAGACTTGGCCCCAGGACATCAGTCAAAGCTTGGCCCAAGCTTGATTAGTTTGAAAATGTTAAGCCTGGCCCAACCCCCAAAAGCAATGGCACGGTCTTGGCCCAGGCTTGGCACCTTAGCTTTTTCTTAAGCTAATAACTATTTCCATGAATAAAATTAACATTGGCCTTATATCATGAATTTTTAATATCAAAATTAAAGTATTTGAAATTAATTGAACTCTAACTTCAATTTTCACATAAACATTACGTGCAGTTGTCTTAACTACATCGTTCAATTCGGAGCTCAATTCGCCATATTTGCCTCCGCGACGAGGTTGAGACAACTGCATTTCGAATGACAATAGAACATGTTTTTCTGTGTATATTTTGTGAGAAAAAGCAATAACTTGATTTGATTTTGTTTTATTTTAATATAATATAGGCATTAGACACCAAATTCTACATGACATCACATCCTAGCGGAAACAAATTTCACATACAAACATATTAAATATTAGGTATGTAAAATAATAAATTTATTTTTTTTGTACGATGCAACATATCACTTTTACACAACACAATCAGGTAGAGATAGATCAATTAGGATGCAAAAGGTAGAATTATGAATTTCAATTATGTATATAATTTAAAAACTTTAACGCTTGTTCTTTTTTAATTCTCAGATTTTTTATCAGGACCCGGTTTATAATATTTTCTATTTTAGTTATTTTTATGCACATTTGCACATTTAAATTCATTGTAACAACCACAAAATTGTTTTCAATATTAAATATTTTGAACACACCAAAAGCTAGATAAAGTGACGGATTTTGAACATCTGCCGTCGTATATATTGTCACAGTATATAAATATAAAATAATTTTTTATTGCACCTGCATCTGCCCCCATTACAGGGTTGCCACGTTTTAAAAGTTTCAAAGTAGGACACACTGCCCCTAGGGTATCAAAACTAAAAAGCTCGTTGGATTTGTGCCACTTCATTTTTCAGTTAAAAAAATTTAAATTTAAAATAGTATGAATGCACATACATATATGCCTTATTTCTGTAATACTAATTTACTTATTTATAATGATGGCATACAAACTCGCATTGATGTTATCGGCCTCCAATTCAGTAACACTCGAAAAACTTAAATTTAAAATGATGAAGTTTCAATTTAGAAATTAATCTGAACATGAAAATTAAAATATGGTTCGACATCGCCGCTGTGACTAAGTTGTGTAAGACATACGGAATTTGAACGGGTGTCTCTGATGAGTGTGAGTTCGAATCCTGGCACGAAACACAAAAAAAAATTCTAACGGAGTTTTAGAGAAAATGACAAATTGTTTCGAATTGCAAAATTCAAGTAATTTCTAATATGTACTTAGGCTGTATTCGAAACCAAAACTTATTTGAAACTTATTTGAAACTTATTTGTGGAGACTTACTTATTCAAATAAGTAACCTAAGAAAGATGACTTATTTTCTATCTCTTTTTTACATAAAAATCTAATTTGATTTGTAATGTCAAATATTTGATAAAACGGTTTTATAAAACGTATAAGTAAGTCTCCACAAATAAGTTTCAAATAAGTTTTGGTTTCGAATACCGCCTTAAGCTTAATTGCCCTCAAAAACCCCTACAACTTAAATTTAAAGTTTTTAAGAAATCAGAAATACAGCTAAACATATCATCTGCTGATTCATTGGAACTATCATAAAAATCAATAAGCTTAAGTTGTAAGCCAGTTACTCATAAACAATACTGTTTTATATATTTACATTATCCCTTAAAATCGAAATAGCTTTCTGTGTAAGATATTGTATTGCAGTTTGCTTAAAGTAGGACATTTTTATAGCAACAATTTTTATAGGACATTCTTGCTCCAAAGTAGGACTGTCCTACCGAAAGTAGGACACGTGGCAACCCTACCCCAAATAATCCCATGGATGGTATACGCGTTACTGATTAAGTAAACATTTTTAGAATTTGAATTATTATTATTCCGATTTGCATCTAAGAAATAATATTTTATTGTTTTTTTTAATGAACGCAACAATTTTATTACATGATTTATTTATCAATTGTTGTAAACGATGTTAATCAGGGGTTCATGATCCTCTCTAATTGTGTACATGACGGTAGATAGTAAAACAATCACAACTAAAGTATATAATTATTATTCAAATGAATTTTTTTACTAACGTTAGTTTTAAAGAAAAAAGACCAATACTTGCTAATTTAAGAATTTGAACCTTCAATATTTTAAAACACAATCCTAGTGTTCGGTCGAGACAACGTGATAAAAAAATCATGATTTTTTGAAGAGCTGACCGCAGCCGTTTATCACGAAAAAAATCAGATTTTTTGCTGGTTTTAAAAGTCAAAATGTTTTGAATTTAGGTGACAATAAAAATATTTTATTTTGGATGTTAATGCTTTTGGTTTTGTTTTGTTTATGCTTACATTTTTGTGATAACTATTCTTGATAAAATTGGTTTTTTAGTTTTCGGGCTAAATTTATTTTTTGTGATAAAATTAGTTGAAATAAAAGTGACCCATAAAATTTGACATATAAATCCATCGTTTTATCTTTTGACTGTTTGGTCCGCTTTGACGTAAAATTCAAAGAAGTGAAGTTAGAAGAAAAAAGTTTGACGTAAAATATCGTGATATTTATTATGATATTCCCCGACCGAACACTACCAATATTTTTTAAGACATAACGTTATTTCTCTTTTTTGAAATTGTAAAACAAACATAAATAATTAGAAATCACTGTTAACTACTTTTCAGCCAATAATCTATTTTTAAATCGCAACTTACAAATTTTTTTTTGACCTTATCAAAAAAAGACGACATTTTTTCAGATAGCTAGCAAGACCTCAATCCATTGTTGTTTTAATTTTTATCAAATTCAAATATGTATTCTATTGATTGTTTTATTTGATATTGTCTATTTTATTTTAATAAAAAAAGTAAAGCACGATTAAACTTTATATTTTTTAACTGGTTCATATGCATAGTTAATAGAGATTGCTAGTTAAACGATAGTAATCATTTGGGAGGATGTACGCATTATGTAACCTGCTAGTGTTTATATTGTAAAGATGACGTAGTTTTATCGATACAAATAAATAGATAAGCTAGATGTGCTAAAACAAATTTCTCTTTTCTAAATTTGTTTTTCAATGTTTATATTTACAACCACAAATTGTTTTACTAAATTATAAATTATAAATAAGTCCAAGTTTAAAATGCTAAAAGTTGTTAAATGTTTTCTTTATAGTTATGCTAATTTTATAAAGTAAATGACAATAATTACGAAAACAATTAAAATGTATTGAATTATTTGCATCAATTATTTAAGTAAAATATTTTATAAAGGGCAAGCAGTATTTTCTAATATCATTAACAAATATTTAAGTTCTGTAATTTTTCTCAAAGTATATTATACCGTTTGCTAACATTTTTTCATTATTGGCAAATTCATTTTCAATTGATAACATTTTGTGAAAAAGTCGTAGAGTGAGTGAAACTTTTGTTTTTTGTGGTGGGTTCTTTTTCAGTTGTAGATTTAAAAAATCTCACAATATGTGTATAATTTCAAACCAAATGAAGAAGTTACGCACGACTATGATATGCCGAAGATATTTCGGCTTCTCACAGAGTAAGAAACAACAAAAATACAATTTGATTAAGCGATCAGCATGTATGCATGTCATACTCTAAAGTGTATACACGCTAAATTGGTTATGTTGATCGGTTGTAGATAAAAAACAAATAACAAACGAAAACATAAACAAAATAAGCAAACAACTTTTATGGTTGGTAGACAAACTGAAAAGTTATGGAGAGAGTTACAGTCATGAACAAAAGTGTTCATACACCCATAACACTTGATAATATATGAAAACGAACCAATTTTGGAAAATAGTACAAATGTGCTAAATTATAGAAAATTTAAGTTAATATGAATACAAACAAGATCAAAAGAAGAACAGATTTTATAGAACAAACGAAAGTTTTGAGCTTCACAGGAATATCATGTCAGCAATTAAACAATTAAGAGGATTGAGGAATTAGGATATACGTTCACAATAATAGACTTACATCTTTATAAGTCCCACAACAGCATGTGTTCTAACTATGAACAATTTAAACTTTGATTACTTTATAATTAAATCCATAAAGATATAAACATGCATATTAAACAACAATAATTTATTACATACAAGTTCATGCTTTAATAACTTTTAATATTTAAATATATGTGTAAGAAGTATTATTATATTTCGTACTTACCTTTCCATATTCATCCAAAGATCTAAATTTCAAACTTAGTTTTAGTATTTTTAAGGCCACAGAAATTATTTCTTATAAAGGGACCGCAAAAACATGTACTCACATTCTAACGATTGTCATAAACAACACATATGTACTTATATTTTTTAAATAACGTGCAATATTATTACTTGTTACTTTATATGACTTTTTTGTGGTACATTTCCATGCGTAATCTATTGCATGAACATTGCTTGTAGTACTCTGAATTACTGTGATTCATCCACGTTTTATCACCAGTGACTATCTGGCCTACAAATTTAACCGACTCGTCTTTACTCATATAAACAATTACTTTAGATGTTTCCAGTTGATATTATGATTAAACAAAATAGTATTAACTCTGTCAATATATTCAACGAACTTATCGAACACTCCTCGTCAAACAATCAGAACATCTGTTTTTATTTTATTTCTATATAAATAATAATGATTCATATTACAAAATTATAATATTTAATCGTAAGATTTTCCCTTAATGATTAATAAAAGTTTTCAAATTTAGAGTAAATTCTTTTGTGATATAATTGAATGAGTTTTGAACGCCATTGTAATTATGAGGCTGTTTGTAATTGAGGCTTACGACCTCTTAAATAACAATTAATTAATTACATTATTTATCTAGAAAAATCTATTAGCAAGTTTTTTATTTTTTTATTGGAAACCAATTCTTTCTTTGGAAACTAATTCTCTAACTTTGTTTCTTTCAAGTTGGGTTGACAAGAACGTTGCTTTGCTACTCCAAAAAATATACAAAAGTGCTAGACTGTTGGTAGACTATAAAATCGTTTAACGTCTACGTTTGAAATCGTACATTTTTTGTCGATTTTTAAATTTTAAATTTTTAAAAAATCAGAAATTTTGATATATTGTTGGTATTGACGAAAGAAAAAAAGCTATTTCTGGTTTTATTTTTTGAGTACTCTGAATCGGTGTTATGCGCGGTTGAATTTTTGAGGCTTTTTCACGTAGTTTTGGTAATGGTGTCAATGTTTTGTTAATAGGTGCCACAAAACTCATACGATTTACGTATATTTTTGCAAATAAAGAGAAAAATAGTTGAATAATCGAACTGTGTAAGTTGGAAATTAATAATTTTTCTCTTTTCCGCTAGGCGGCGCGTTAAATCTTCGTTTACTTCAAAGCTCATATCTCAAAAATCGCCTTTTTTTTTGTTTTCCACAAATTTTAAAGCAAATACATGCAGCTATGAAACTAAAAAATAAAAAGTGAGAGATTCCATATGGATTTTTTTATACGATTTTTTAAAGTTTAGTATACGAAAAATTCACATGTGTTTTTACATCAAGTTAATTGTGCTTTACTAAATCTGAATCTAATATATTAAAAATTTTATATTTTAACATCTGTACTAAATACTGAAACATATTCTATTGAAAAACAGGTTTTTATTGAGAATAAGAATTGGAGATTCCAACGACCGAAGATTGTGATTTACTTTCAACATCTTAACACTGACATAAGCATGAGACTATTATTAATAAATATTTTTTCTTTAAAAATCATTATTTAATGAAACAATAATAATATTACAAACAAATACATAAAAAAATTAATTTACATATGTATTTTTTTTGCCTCTGAATTGAAATATTTTTGATTATCGGAAAAGCAAAACATTTTGGAAATTATTTTATAGGGTGTAGTGTTATCCCGTAAAAAAATACTGAGATCCCTGAGGTAAATTAATTGTTTTAATGTCCGAAAACCACAAAAGAAATTTCTCCTGTAGTTCGATATCTCCTGCGACACATGAAAATTTCATATGTGGTTGATTTTTTTCGACCAAATTTCTATCATTTCAAATGATTCCCTTGCTGTTGATATTTTCTCTCCCTTAAGCGAAGCCCGGAGAGCATCTCTTTTAAGTGTGCCTCCAATCTCATCCGATGGATCCTTTCTATGTGCAGTTGCAAAGAAATGCCATGCTGCAAGTATTTTAAAACCAACAATATGTTTGCAAAGATATATAAAATTCTTCTTATTTTAAATTTTTCTGAGCCATCCGTAAAATATAAAAGTATTTTAATACTTAGAACGGACCAATAATAATGACCAGTATTGCAGCAATAACCGAGTACGGAAAACCACGACTGGGCCATTAAAAAACATATAAAATATTACTATATGTAAATTTAAATAAATTAAATACAAAATAATTAAAATAAAATTGAAATGTCTAATGAAAAAAAATTTAAAACTCATACCAAAATTATCAATAATATCATAGTTTTTCAGCTGAGAAACGATAACTAAACTATAGGTAAAATTTTTCAAATTATTTATTTCTAAAATGGATATTACTCTAGTGAATTTAACCGAACGACACAGATCGGGCAATTCGTGTTTGCAGTACTGGCCCAGTAACAATATCCAATTAATGCTAAACATTACGTTCCATTGATAGACCATATAAAGTAAAGTGTACTGGCTATTTTCTTTAAAACGTAGATCGGTCGATTTATGGTTCCAGTAATGGCCCAATAAAAATAGCCAAGTACCGTTAAGGGCAATGCTTGGCCATTCAAAAGTAACTGTATACTGGCTCTTTTCTGTAAACAATAGATCGGCCGATGAATGGTTCTAGTACCGGCCCAATAACAATAGTCATGTACTGTTAACCATTAATGGGCCAGTGCTTGGCCGTATTTCAAAGTTTGGCAAACTCTGCTTGGGTTTTCACCGGATAACACAGAAACATTTGAATTTAGAGGTTTGTAATATTGTTATTGTTTCATTAAATAATGATTTTTAAAGAAAAAATATTTATTAATAATAGTCTCATGCTTTAGTGTTAGATGTTGAAAGTAAATCATTTAAGATGTTGAAAGTAAATCACAATCTTCGGTCGTTGGAATCTCCAATTCTTATTCTCAATAAAAACCTGTTTTTCAATGAGTAATGCACAGAATATGTTTCAGTATTTAGTACAGATGTTAAAATATAAAATTTGATTTGGATAATTGATTTGATGTAAAAACACATGTGAATTTTTCATATACTAAACTTTAAAAAATCGTATAAAAAAATCCATAATGAATCTCTCACTTTTTATTTTTTAGTTTCATAGCTGCATGTGTTTGCTTTAAAATTTGTGAAAAACAAAAAAAAATGACAAATTTTTGAGATGTGAGCTTTGAAGGAAACCAAGGTTTAACGCGCCGCCTAGCCTAGAAAAATTATTAACTTCCAACTTACACATTTCGATTATTCAACTATTTTTCTCTTTATTTGCAAAAATATACGTAAATCGCATGAAATTTGTGGCACCTATTAACAAAACATTGACACCATTACCAAAACTACGTGAAAAAGCCTCAAAAATTCAACCGCGCATAATTCCGATTCAGAGTACTCAAAAAATAAAACCAGAAATAGCTTTTTTTCTTTCCTCAATACCAACAATATATCAAAATTTCTGATTTTTTAAAAATAGTCGATTTTTTTTCGATGTACGTTTTCAAAATAATAGCCCTATATGAAAATAATAATTTCATTGGGGTAGGGGTAATAAATGCTAATACTGTCCGTTTTTTTACTTGTAGAACAACTTAGAACCAAGCAACTTTATATATATAGAAAATTTCCGAAAAGGATAAAACGTAAGACCTACCTTTATACCTTTAAAATAAATTGGTAAAGTGAAAACAAATCAGAGAAGCAATATATATTTAGAAAAACAATAAATATGTTACTTGGGCGTGAAAAAGACGAGGTTTTTTAATTATAAAGTTGAGTTGAGTTTTAGCAGTTTCATACTCTAAATAGTTCAAAAACAGGAGAAAAGTTGCATGGAAAAGTCTCATGTTGTTATATTTTAGCTTTTTTCTATATGGGAGTATATCTGAACACAACAAACCATGCAGCATCCAGCAAACCATGTTGAAATTTATTGCAGTTACTGTAAAGATATGCAACCTACGATATTTAGAAAAATCCAAAAAATCTTCAGTAAAAATTAACTAGAGAGTATGGTTTTAGGAGTGCCGCCAAGAACTTTCAATTACAAATTTGAAAAGCATTGCAGCAGCAAAAGGATAATCATAGAGTTTTTGATTTTCGATGATTTATCATTAAAACCGATGATGTTGGATAAAAACTTTGAAGCAATTATTTTTTCGATTCGACAGTGAATGCGATGTGATGATGCAGCGATACAGAAGATTTTGGTGCTGAATTACATATATGGTCATGACATGTTCATAACTCTCTTTGATTTAACAAATTTTAACAAAAAACGAACTTATGACTTAACCATCGAAAGCAATTTGTTCTGTAAAATATTAAAAGTGGGCGGCAAAAACCCAAATATGAACAAACATTTTATATTTGCTCTATGCTTATTTTATTGCAATAAACATACTAATGCTTTCTTTATTTGGAGTTGGAAGATAAAACAAAGAATAATCGTTAATGTTTGATTTTAAATTTGTACTTTGTTTTATATTGGTGTATTCGTTCTATGTTTTGGGTAAATTGTTCTATTCTCTTGTTTTAAATAAGTCAAGTTCATTGCCGTCGGGTCTTTGTATTATAAAATATTTCTTTTAATATTTGGAAGATGTTTTGGCTTAAACTGTTTTTCCAGATAAAATAAACTAAAACGTTCTAAAACAATGTGTCTATCAACAAATTATTGTTGTCTCTTTATTCTAGCTATGTAGTTACTTGGGTTGTGTTATTTGGGTTATTCTTAAATTATTATCAATAAAATTTTATGATATTTGACACGTAAGATATTGGAAACAGTTCTAAAATTCTTATATATTATGCTTAGTTGCCACAATGGAAAAGGTAAAACACAGCAAAATTAATAAGAGAAACAGTGACAACCAGTTGAATTAGAGAAGTAGATTTAGATATCTCAAAAAATCATATATCATAATTTTAGATTTATTTCCATAAATATTATAAACACACTAAAAATCATCGAAACACATTTTAAAATCTAGCCAGCCTATAACAACAATTTTTGTAATAAAACCCATATTGTATATCTAAAATTATAAAAAGAAATTACAAACGTCCAATTCAAAATTACTTTTCTCGGTTTTGTTTTTGAATTTTGACATTTGATACTCCGAATCTAACCCGTCCACCCCGAAAAAAGTTTAACGATTATATCTTTTTCGAATCAGCCGTTCAGTTTCGGGGTGTTGCTGGGAATCAAACGTTTCTTGTTTTGTGAGTTGAGTTTAGTTTATATATACCAATTTCATCGATTGGCGTAAAAATTAATTTTTTAACGACTAACTTGATCGTTATTATCGTTATTATTTACTCAAATGCCCCAATGAAAAGTAATTTTTCTCAACCTAGGTCAATTAATAACAAAAAATTTCCTAGGTTAATAATGACAAATTTACTTTTATTTTTAATTGAAATTAACAAAAAAACACAAACAAATAATAATTGTGTTCCTTTGTTTCGTCTTATTTATATGAAACTAAACTTCCAGGCTTTGTAGCGTTCGGTCGTCTACAATGTTTTTTTACTCTACTGCATTTGATGGGTAAATGTATTTTTACTTGCATATATATCATAACTATATTTATTCTTAATTCACGCACTATATATGAACGAAAGAAAATTCCATCTGTTGAGTGTATTTTAAAATAATCCTTTTTAATCTAAATGCAATCGAAATTGCATTAATCAACATTTGTTAATCAGTTTTGGTTAATTGTATTTCATAACTTGAATAATAAAAGTTAAAATTAAATTATTTAAAAATACACAGTGGAATATAATCCGGTAATTTTCATGATTGCCTAAATAAAACCGGAGTTGTGTGCCGTGTACAATATAAATAAAAGCCAAGGTATGTTCTACTTCATATGAGTTGTAAAAGTTTTATATATTCAAGATAGTTTTTCTAAGACTTTCTTTTAATTTTCTTGGCTTTAGAAGCACGCGCGAAAATATCCACGTTCAGAAAATAATAAACTAGGATAGTTTCCAAGATAAAATAGACGCGTTGTTTCTTGGTATTGTTTGGCTTGAAACTTTTTACAAAAGCAAAAACTGTAAGTAGTTTTCATAATTTTATATTGTGACGCCGTTTTGTTTGGCTGGAAAATACAGTTGGGAAACTGTACACGGCATAAGACAACGGAGCAGAGGCGTAGCTATGTAATGGTGTAACGGCACCTCTTATGGATAGAGCTACCGGCTACGCCAATGGTAATGGTTTAGAGGTACCTCTGATGATAGGAGAGATACCAGCTGCACCAATTGTGATGGGTCTCGACTACCGGTTGGCACGTTTTCAGTAGTTTCAATACCCTGTTACCTCTTCCAGGTGCTTGTTTATCACTTATTTTATTTAGGAGTAAAAACTCTTACCTGGTTGGTTGGTTGAACTTCTGGGTCGATGGTTCTCAGTTGGTTTACCAAAAGAAAGATTTCTTTTTCTATTTCACTGTTTTATTTCACTTGAAAGAACACAATTTTTTCTAGATTCTTAATTTTTCCAATGGGAAAATTGATTTTATAATAATTTTATATTCAACACAACTTTTCTCAATTTTAATTTTCCAATGGGAAAATTGATTTTAAAATAATTTTATATTCAACACAACTTTTCTCAATTTTAATTTTCCAATGGGAAAATTGATTTTAAAATAATTTTATATTCAACTCAACTTTTCTCAATTTTAATTTTCCAATGGGAAAATTGATTTAATAATAATTTTATATTTAACACAATTTTTCTCAATTTCAATTTTCCGATGGGAAAATTGATTTAATAATAATTTTATATTTAACGCAATTTTCTTTTTCTAGATTTTCATTTTAACACAAATTTTTTTTGATTTTTTATTCACACACAGATTTCTCTTGATTTTCACTAGGTTTCAAAAAAGCCGTAACCAAACTTTACGCGACGACCGGGTTATGTTAAAATTAATACTGACTGACTGACCGATTTCGGGGTCTAAGAGGTTAGACCCCCGAAGGGTGAGATTCTCGTGATCTCTTTCGCGACTTTAAAATTGTACTGACTGTTTAGCTAGATTTTTTGGTGTGTTTTATAATAAAAGCTAAGTTTTATTAGCCAATCAAAACTTAGAATTTAATTAATAATTTTTCTATAAAAAAAATGTAGTATTTGCTATTTTTTCCTAAGTAAATATAATTTCATAGTTTTATTAGATTTTTGTTTATTTGGTTTGAATTTCAACTTCCGTTTCGAATATTATTGAATATGAATTTTTGTATGAAAATAAGTAAAATAATGTCGTTTATTAAGTGTATTTCATTAGAATTTGCTTATCGATGAAATTCGTTTGGTAAAATATTTTTGTTGTAATGTGGAAATATCTATGGGTTTAACTTTGTTGCTAGCAATGTTCGAATATTTGAACGAACTGTGGGAACTGCCTAATTTCCAATTTTGAATGGAAATTCTTTTGTATCCAAACTTTGGCCCTGGGTGTCACCCGTTTTGGGGTGACACCCGAACGTAAAAAACTTAAACAAACCATCACAATGTTTTCAACGATAAATCACTTCGAAACCGTTTTGGGGTGACACCCGAACGTAAAAAACTTAAACAAACCATCACAATGTTTTCAATGATAAATCACTTCGAAACCGTTTTGGGGTGACACCCGAACGTAAAAAACTTAAACAAGCCATCACAATGTTTTCGACGATAAATCACTTCGAAACCGTTTTGGGGTGACACCCGAACGTAAACAACTTAAACAAACCATCACAATGTTTTCAATGATAAATCACTTCGAAACCGTTTTGGGGTGACACCCGAACGTAAAAAACATAAACAAACCATCACAATGTTTTCAATGATAAATCACTTCGAAACCGTTTTGGGGTGACACCCGAACGTAAAAAACTTAAACAAACCATCACAATGTTTTCAATGATAAATCACTTCGAAACCGTTTTGGGGTGACACCCGAACGTAAAAAACTTAAACAAACCATCACAATGTTTTCAACGATAAATCACTTCGAAACCGTTTTGGGGTGACACCCGAACGTAAACAACTTAAACAAACCATCACAATGTTTTCAACGATAAATCACTTCGAAACCGTTTTGGGGTGACACCCGAACGTAAAAAACTTAAACAAACCATCACATGTTTTCAACGATAAATCACTTCGAAACCGTTTTGGGGTGACACCCGAACGTAAAAAACTTAAACAAACCATCACATGTTTTCAACGATAAATCACTTAGAAACCATTTTAACCAGGTTATCCATATAATTTTAATTTATAAATTGTGATAACTTATAAATGTGTCCTATAAATGTGTTAAAATTTTTGAGTTATTACGTGAAATAAAATTTTAACAATATTAATTGAATAAACATGTTGAGCATTGAATCCCATAACCACAATTACTCAATAGCTTTGAATATTCCTATAGATACCACATTGACCGTTTTTTACGATATATTATTTAGTATGCAAGCATGATTATTGAATGACCAGGTCTGGAAACACATATGCTGAATAATGTATAGGAAAAGTGGTTTACGTCGATAATGTGGCACCCTTTGTCGATAGGATGGCACCCTTGAGTTACAATGTCTCTATTCCAAAATTATTTCTAAAATATCCGCTTAACCTTACTACCCTTAGAGTATAATATATAAATATAGAGAGAACATAACTTTAAAATTGTATGAAGAGAGACATAAGAAATCGTGTTTGCTAATATGTCATATTTAATTTCTCATTTCGCCATTTGCATTTCTGTTTATTTACAACAACCAGCGTTGCCACTTGGATACATTTGTATCCATTTGGATACATTATTTGAAAAATTTATTAAATGGATACTGGATACAAAAAAATCACAAAACTGCTAGAATGGATACATTTTATTAATATGCCTTTAGCTGTGTTGGATTTCCAAAAACTTTGAAAATGTTTATGAAATTTGTTATATTGTTCGTCTATTCTCTTAGTACGAGATCCGGCTGCAGGATTAGTGCGCTCATCGATTTTTTGCGCGACGCGGAGGCGACGCGGGGGGGGGGAGTGTTTTGGCGATGCTATTTTTGATCGAAGTTGTGCGAGTCAAAAAAAAAATCAAAAATCAAATCAAGTTAGGTACTTCTAAAAACTCAAAGGGGGGACCAAAGTATTTTTTTAAATTTTAATATTTTAGTATGTGATAAAATATAAATAAATAATAAATAAAAATAAGGAAAAAAAGAAAAAACAAAAAACTAAAAAAAAAAACCAAAGGGGGAACCAAGGTAAAATTGAAAGCTTGATCCTTTATAACTTTTGACCCCCTCATTTCCGCAAATTTTTTTTTTCATAATTAGGATGCAGAGGACCTGACCTTTCTATTTATCTGAAAAAAAATAACGCAAATTTATTTGGGGGGATAAACTAGGATTCTACCATTTTTTGTTGTAATTTTTAAATTTGTCATTTTGAAAAGGAAGACAATTTTTTTGGAGTATTTATTAAGTCGTCTCTATTACTCCCCGGTGGTTGAGAACACTAACATTCGACGCATGCGCAATGGCTTAAGAGCGTCGCACAGCTGGCAATCGCTATCCTCGTCTGACAAATGATGTTACGCGCTAGCTCTCTTTCACTCTACCTTAAATATTTATCATCTTTAACAGCCAGCAACCCTTATTTGCGGCCGGATTTAATTAGGCAACCATATATGATAATAAATAGAAAAAAATTAGCTTTAATTTGATATAGAATTAATCAATGTACGTTATGAACGTATAAATGTATCGAAATCATACCTGTTTACACCTGGCTGCGAAGAGGTGCGGCCAGGTGCACAACGGCAACCGTGAATTTTTAGAATCTTTATATAAATTGCCGTGATGTAGACGATATTTTATTTAAAAAACAAGTGAACGAAATTTTTTCCCGAAAATCAATTAAAAATAATTTAATTAAAAATACTGGCGGCCAAATTTTGATAGGCAACCTGGTAGATATATATTTTCCTAATTATAAATATACATAAATATTTGGTTTTAGCAAAAAATCGATGAGCGCACTAATCCTGCAGCCGGATCTTAGACTATCTTTTTGTGAAAGAAAAAGTATCAGAAATTGGCGAGCAGTGTAACTAATTTTAAACAGTTTTTGAAAATCAATCACATTTTTTTTAATAATTTAACAGTCGATTTAAAAATCATTTTATACAATTTTATAGACCCTTATCGTTTCTTAAATCTAAGGAATGTAAATGAGCTAGGTTTTGAAAATGAAGAAAACCATATACAATTGTCTGAAATAAGTATGGCATATGCAGTACAATCATTTTTAGCATACAATAAACTGGTAAAAGAGGAATTTTTGGAGGTGACAAAAACTGTGCAAAAAATGTATATGGAATTTATTCATCAAATAAAACACATATAAAAATCATGAAGTATAAAAATTTGAATTAATGTGATTTTTTTGTTGTAATATTATAAATAAATGTGATCAGGATACTGAATTGTACTAAACATATATTGTAATTAGTCCTTTAGCAATATCAAATAATCATGTTTCATTTTTTCAAAAAAGTGGACACATTTGGATACATTTTTTTATAAAATTGGATACATTTTAATTTGTTTGAGTGGCAACGCTGACAACAACCAACTATTGTATTAAATTATAAATTAAAAACAATTAAATAATTTAAAACGAAACAAAAAGTACAATCTATTATTTTTAGTTGTGCTAATTTTTATAAAATGAATAAAAATAATTACGAGAGTATTTTACATTTATTGTGTTATTTCCAGTGATTTTATAATAGTGAACATTTTATTATTTTATAATGCAAATGTGCAAATATTTAAGTTATGTATACATCCTGAAAGTATATTATGAAAACTAGCTGGCGACCAACTTTTCATTATTGTGTAGTTTATTTTTAATAAATAAAAGATTAAAATTTATATATTTGGTTAGAATCAAATCCTAATCTGTCATTTTTCCTATTTCTTTTTATATAGTAGCAGTGAGGGAGAAACTATCATTTTTTGTGGTAGGTTTTTTTCTTATAGATTTAAAAGAAACTCGCAATAATTGTACAATTTTGAATCAAATGAAAAATTTATGTACGTCTTTGGGAAGACAAACCGGTTTCTCTCTCAGAGAAATTAGGGAAAACAAACAAACAAAAAAACGATTTGACAGAAGATCAATCACGATTAACATTAGTTATGGTGGTCGGTTGTTACTACCTAATATATGTTTTACATTTCAAACAAATTAATTGCAAACACCTAAGGAAACTAACAAACAATACAATTACCGTGTTTGTAAATGATCTCAAAATAATTTTTTTTCCTTTATCTTGAAACTCAAAGAATAAATTGAAATAGATCGTTTTTCAATGAACACAAAAATAATTACTGTAGAATAAAATGGCAGTTATGCAATTACTGCAGTTTTGCAAATTTTTGTAGGTTGATACATACTCATACTGTTTGTTTTCAGTTTTATATATTTATATATTTGAATTAAATGAAAGTTTATCATTTAAAATTACATTTTGTTGGGCTTTAAATCCCTTGGAAATTTTAAACTCATCAAGTGATTCTTTTAAAGATCCTTGGCTGCATAAATGTAAAGCCTTCAATTTTTTTTTAAAAGTGGTGTAGCTATTATTATTAACTATGTAAATGGTTTGCAAAAATAAACTTTAAATTTTGTTTATTTTTCTTCTTAGGAGGTATTCCTTAAATCAGTCTTTAAAACGTTTTCCGGTTTTTCCGATGTAAAATTTTTCACAAAAATTACATTAATTTTGTAAATTATTGAGCATGATTCTAATTGGATATTTAATTTTGGTTTCAATTCTTTATATAAAATATCTTTTAGGATTTCATACGTATATTTTTTTAAATAGTTCCTTATAATATTAGGCTATGATTTGTATATTCCATTTTATCAAATATTATTTAATATAAGTTGTTACAAGGAAATTTAAATAAATTAATTTTCTTGGCGGTGTATTTAGTCGTTAACACAGTGTACTTATTATGAACTATGTACCTATTATGTATCCTACAAATATATTTAGAATTAATGCTTTGCTGATACCTATACTATAATTAAAAATATTTTTTTAGATTTCGTTTAGCAAATATCCCAAAAAATAAATATGCCACGAGGAGTTCATACTTTTTAAAGAAAAAGTTGGTTCCAGCAGAGAAAGACCAAATCTATAAATATGTTTCAAAACCCGATGATATCCAAGGTTCATCAAAAGAAACTGATTATCACGTTGATGCAACTAATGTTTCAGAGAATATTGGCTCATTTTCGGAAAGTAACAACAACAATACAGAATTAATAATGATAACCTATGATGACGAATTAGAAAGAAATACTGAAAATGACAGTGATAATGCCGCTAATGCTTCTACTATCGAAGACAGTATTTACCTCTCTTAAGCTGGAAAGACCACCTGAGCAGAATCGACTCGGACCTTTTGCACTATTTAGTACTTATTTTGTACTAATTTGTACCACCAATAAAAATTTTGTACCACGTGCCGTTACGACCAAACCCGTGGCGCTGCTAGCTTAATATTAAGCTAGAAAGACCACCTGAGCAGAATCGATTCGGACCTTTTGCATTATTTAGTACTTATTTTGTACTAATTTGTACCATCAAGAAAAATTTTGTACCACGTGCCGTTACGACAAAACCCGTGGCGCTGCTAGCTTAATATTAAGCTAGAAAGACCACCTGCGCAGAATCGACTCGGACCTTTTGCATTATTTAGTACCTATTTTGTACTAATTTGTACCACCAATTAAAATTTTGTACCCCTTGCCGTTTAGGAGAAAACTACCCCTAATTAATTTTAGCCTTTCAAGCAAAGTAGGCTTTTGCATGAACAGACCCGATCGTCACTTCCAAATTAAAACTATTATAGTTTGTACCGATAAAATATGAACTTTCAGATTTTGTACCCCTTGCCGTTTAGGATAAAACTACCCCTAATTAACTTATGCCTCAGAAGCAAAGTAGGGTTTTACATGAGCAGACCGGATCGTCACTTCTAAATTATAATCATTATAGTTTGTACCGATAAAATATGAACTTTCAGATTTTGTACCCCTTGCCGTTTAGGAGAAAACTACCCCTAATTAACTTTAGCTTCGGAAGCAAATTTAGCTTTTGCATGAGCAGACCCGATCGTCACTTCTAAATTAGAACCATTATAGTTTGTACCGATAAAAAATGAAATTTCAGATTTTGTACCCCTTGCCGTTTAGGAGAAAACTACCCCTAATTACCTTTAGCCTCACAGGCAAAGTAGGCTTTGGCGTGAGCAGACCCGATCGTCACTTCTACATTAGAACCACTATAGTTTGTACCGATAAAATATGAACTTTCAGATTTTGTACCCCTTGCCGTTTAGGAGAAAACTACCCCTAATTAGCTCTAGCCTCACAAGCAAATTTAGCTTTTGCATGAGCAGACCCGTTCGTCACTTCTAAATTAGAACCATTATAGTTTGTACCGATGAAATATGAACTTTCAGATTTTATACCCCTTGCAGTTTAGGAGAAAACTACCCCTAATTAACTCTAGCCTCACAAGCAAAGTAAGCTTTTGCATGAGCGAACCCGATCATCACTTCTAAATTAGAACCACTATAGTTTGTACCGATAAAATATAAACTTTCAGATTTTGTGCTTCTTGCCGTTTAGGAGAAAACTACCCCTAATTAACTATAGCCTCACAAGCAAAGTAGAGTTTAGCATGAGCAGACCCGATCATTACTTCTAAATTCGAACCATTATAGTTTGTACCGATAAAAAATGAACTTTAAGATTTTGTACCCCTTGCCGTTTAGGAGAAAACAACCCCTTATTAACTCTAGCCTCACAAGCAAAGTAGACTTTTGCATGAGCAGACCGAATCGCCACTTCTAAATTTGAATCATTAAAGTTTGTACCGATAAAATATGAACTTCTAGATTTTGTACCCCTTGCCGTTTACGAGAAAACTACCCCTAATTAACTCTAGCCTCCCAAGCAAATTTAGCTTTTGCATGAGCAGACCCGATCTTCACTTCTAAATTAGAACCATTATAGTTTGCACCGATAAAAAATGAACTTTCTGATGTTGTACCCCTTGCCGATTAGGAGAAAACTACCCCTAATTAACTCTAGCCTCACAAGCAAAGTAAGCTTTTGCATAAGCAGACACGATCGTCACTTCTGAATTAGTATCATTATAGTTTGTACCGATAAAATATGAGCATTCAGATTTTGTACCCCTTGCCGTTTAGGAGAAAACTACAACTAATTAACTCTAGCCTCACAAGCAAATTTAGCTTTTGCATGAGCAGATCAGATCGTCACTTCTAAATTAGAATCATTATAGTTTGTACCGATAAAATATGAACTTTTAGATTTTGTACCCCTTGCCGTTTAGGAGAAAACTACCCCTAATTAACTTATGCCTCCCAGGCAAAGTAGGGTTTTACATGAGCAGACCGGATCACCGGTCACTTCTAAATTATAATCATTACAGTTTGTACCGATAAAATATGAACTTTCAGATTTAGAAAACTACCCCTAATTAACTCTAGCCTCATAAGCAAAGTAGGCTTTACCATGAGCAGACCCGATCATTACTTATTAATTCGAACCATTATAGTTTGTACCGATAAAATATGAGCGTTCAGATTTTGTACCCCTTGCCGCTTAGGAGAAAACTACCCCTAATTAACTCTAGCCTCAGAAGCAAAGTAGAGTTTTGCATGAGCAGACCGGATCGTCACTTCTAAATTATAATCATTATAGTTTGTACCGATAAAATATGAACTTTCAGATTTCGTACCCCTTTACGTTTAGGAGAAAACTACCCCTAATTAACTCTAGCCTCCCAAGCAAAGTAGGCTTTTGCATGAGCAGACCCGATCGTCGCTTCTAAATTAGAACTATTATAGTTTGTACCGATAAAATATAAACTTTCAGATTTTGTACCCCTTGCCGTTTAGGAGAAAACTACCCCTAATTAACTTATGCCTCAGAAGCAAAGTAGGGTTTTACATGAGCAGACAGGATCGTCACTTCAAAATTATAATCATTATAATTTGTAGCGATAAAATATGAACTTTCAGATTTTGTACCCCTTGCCGTTTAGGAGAAAACTACCCCTAATTAGCTATAGCTCGGAAGTAAATTTAGCTTTTGCATGAGCAGACCAGATCGTCACTTCTGAATTAGAACCATTATAGTTTGCACCGATAAAATATGAACTTTCAGATTTTGTACCCCTTGCCATTTAGGAGAAAACTACCCCTAATTAGCTTTAGCTTCGGAAGCAAATTTAGCTTTTGCATGAGCAGACCCGATCGTCACTTCTAAATTAGAACCATTATAGTTTGCACCGATAAAATATGAACTTTGAGATTTTGTACCCCTTGCCGTTTAGGAGAAAACTACCCCTGGTTATTTCTAGCCTCACAAGCAAATTAGGCTTTTGCATGAGCAGACCCGATCGTCACTTCTACATTAGAATCACTATAGTTTGTACCGATGAAATATGAACTTTCAGATTTTGTACCCCTTGCCGTTTAGGAGAAAACTACCCCTAATTATAACTTTAGCCTCACAAGCAAATTCAGCTTTTGCATGAGCAGGCCCGTTCGTCACTTCTAAATTAGAACCATAATAGTTTGTACCGATGAAATATGAACTTTCAGATTTTATACCCCTTGCAGTTTAGGAGAAAACTACCCCTAATTAACTCTAGCCTCACAAGCAAAGTAAGCTTTTGCATGAGCGAACCCGATCATCACTTCTAAATTAGAACCATTATAGTTTGCACTGATAAAATATGAATTTTCAGATTTACTACCCCTTGACGTTTAGAAGAAAACTACCCCTAATTAACTCTAGCCTCACAGGCAAAGTAGGCTTTTGCATGAGCAGACCGGATCGTCACTTCTACATTAGAACCATTTTTGTTTGTACCGATAAAATATGAGCGTTCAGATTTTTTACCCCTTGACGTTTAGGAGAAAACTACCCCTAATTAACTCTAGCCTCCCTAGCAAAGTAAGCTTTTGCATGAGCAGACCCGATCGTCACTTCTAAATTAGAACCATTATAGTTTGTACCGATAAAATATGAGCGTTCAGATTTTGTACCCCTTGCTGTTTAGGAGAAAACTACCCCTAATTAACTCTAGCCTCACAAGCAAAGTAGGCTTTTGCATGGGCAGATTAGATCGTCACTTCTAAATTATAATCATTATAGTTTGTACCGATAAAATATGAAATTTCAGATTTTGTACCCCTTGCCATTTAAGAGAAAACTACCCCTAATTAACTTATGCCTCACAAGCAAAGTAGGGTTTCACATGAGCAGACCCGATCGTCACTTCTAAATTAGAACCATCATAGTTAGTACCGATAAAATATGAACTTTCAGATTTTGTACCCCTTGCTGTTTAAGAGAAAACTACCCCTAATTAACTCTAGCCTCATAAGCAAAGTAGGCTTTTACATGAGCAGACCGGATCTTCACTTCTTAATTATAACCATTACAGATTGTTTCGATAAAATATGAACTTTCAGATTTTGTACCCCTTGCCGTTTAGAAGAAAACTACCCCTAATTAACTCTAGCCTCATAAGCAAAGTAGGCTTTTGCATGAGCCGACCCGATCATTACTTATTAACTCGAACCATTATAGTTTGTACCGATAAAATATGAGCGTTCAGATTTTGTACCCCTTGCCGCTTAGGAGAAAACTACCCCTAATTAACTCTAGCCTCACAAGCAAAGTAAGCTTTTGCATGAGCAGACCGGATCGTCACTTCTAAATTTGAACCATTAAAGTTTGTACCGATAAAATATAAACTTTAAGATTTTGTACCCCTTGCCGTTTAGGAGAAAACTACCCCTAATTAACTCTAGCCTCCCAAGCAAATTAGGCTTTTGCATGAGCAGACCCGATCTTCACTTCTAAATTAGAACCATTATAGTTTGTACCGATAAAATATGAGCGTTGAGATTTTGTACCCATTGCCGTTTAGAAGAAAACTACCCCTAATTAACTCTAGCCTCATAAGCAAAGTAGACTTTTGCATGAGCAGACCCGATCATTACTTATTAATTCGAATTATTATAGTTTGTACCAATAAAATATGAGCGTTCAGATTTTGTACCCCTTGCCATTTAGGAGAAAACTACCCCTAATTAACTCTAGCCCCAGAAGCAAAGTAGAGTTTTGCATGAGCAGACCGGATCGTCACTTCTAAATTTGAATCATTATAGTTTGTACCGATAAAATATGAACTTTCAGATTTTGTACCCCTTTACGTTTAGGAGAAAACTACCCCTAATTAACTCTAGCCTCACATGCAAAGTAAGCTTTTGCATGAGCAGACCGAATCGTCACTTCTAAATTTGAATCATTAAAGTTTGAACCGATAAAATATGAACTTTCAGATTTTGTACCCCTTGCCATTTAGGAGAAAACTACCCCTAATTAACTTTAGCCTCCCAAGCAAATTAGGCTTTTGCATGATCAGACCCGATTTTCACTACTAAATTAGAACCATTATAGCTTGTACCGATAAAATATGAGCGTTCAGATTTTGTACCCCTTGCCATTTAGGAGAAAACTACCACTAATTAACTTATGCCTCAGAAGCAAAGTAGGGTTTTACATGAGCAGACCGGATCGTCACTTCTACATTATAATCATTATAGTTTGTACCGATAAAATATGAAATTTCAGATTTTGTACCCCTTGCCTTTTAGGAGAAAACTACCCCTAATTAGCTTTAGCTCCGAAGGCAAATTTAGCTTTTGCATGAGCAGACCCGATCGTCACTTCTAAATTAGAACCATTATAGTTTGTACCGATAAAATATGAGCGTTCAGATTTTGTACCCCTTGCCGTTTAGGAGAAAACTACCCCTAATTAACTCTAGCCTCACAAGCAAAGTAGGCTTTTGCATGGGCAGATCAGATCGTCACTTCTAAATTAGAATCATTATAGTTTGTACCGATAAAATATGAACTTTCAAATTTTGTACCCCTTGCCGTTTAGGAGAAAACTACCCCTAATTAATTTATGCCTCAGAAGCAAGGTAGGGGTTTACATGAGCAGACCCGATCGTCACTTCTAAATTAGAACCATCATAATTCGTACCGATCGAATATGAACTTTCAGATTTTGTACCCCTTGCCGTTTAGGAGAAAACTACCCCTAGTTAACTTATGCCTCAGGAGCAAAGTAGGGTTTTACATGAGCAGACCGGATCGTCACTTCTAAATTATAATCATTTCAGATTGTACCGATAAAATATGAGCGTTCAGATTTTGTACCCATTGCCGTTTAGAAGAAAACTACCCCTAATTAACTCTAGCCTCATAAGCAAAGTAGGCTTTTGCATGAGCAGACCCGATCATTACTTATTAATTCGAACCATTACAGTTTGTACCGATAAAATATGAGCGTTCAGATTTTGTACCCTTTGCCGCTTAGGAGTAAACTACCCCTAATTAACTCTAGCCTCACAAGCAAAGTAGAGTTTTGCATGAGCAGACCGGATCGCCACTTCTAAATTATAATCATTATAGTTTGTACCGATAAAATATGAACTTTCAGATTTTGTACCCCTTGCCGTTTAGGAGAAAACTACCCCTAATTAACTCTAGCCTCACAAGCAAAGTAAGCTTTTGCATGAGCAGACCGGATCGTCACTTCTAAATTTGAATCATTAAAGTTTGTACCGATAAAATATGAACTTTCAGATTTTGTACCCCTTGCCGTTTAGGAGAAAACTACCCCTAATTAACTCTAGCCTCCCAAGCAAAGTAGGCTTTTGCATGAGCAGACCCGATCTTCACTATTAAATTAGAACCATTATAGTTTGTACCGATAAAATATGAGCGTTCAGATTTTGTACCCCTTGCCGTTTAGGAGAAAACTACCCCTAATTAACTCTAGCATCCCAAGCAAAGTAAGCTTTTGCATGAGCAGACCCGATCGTCACTTCTAAATTAGAACCATTATAGTTTGTACCGATAAAATATTAGTGTTCATATTTTACACCCCTTGCCGTTTAGGAGAAAACTACCCCTAATTAACTCTAGCCTCACAAGCAAAGTAGGCTTTTGCATGGGCAGATCAGATCGTCACTTCTAAATTAGAATCATTATAGTTTGTACCGATAAAATATGTACTTTCAGATTTTGTACCCCTTGCCGTTTAGGAGAAAACTACCCCTAATTAACTCTAGCCTCACAAGCAAATTTAGCTTTTGCATGAGCAGACCCGATCGTCACTTCTAAATTAGAACCATTATAGTTTGCACCGATAAAAAATTAACTTTCAGATTTTGTACCCCTTTCCGTTTAGGAGAAAACTACCCCTAATTAACTCTAGCCTCTCAAGCAAAGTAGGCTTTTGCATGAGCAGACCCGATCGTCACTTCTAAATTAAATTTATTATAGTTTGTACCGATAAAATATGAACTTGCAGATTTTGTACCCCTTGCCGTTTAGGAGAAAACTACCCCTAATTAACTTATGCCTCAGAAGCAAAGTAGGGTTTTACATGAGCACACCGGATCGTCACTTCTAAATTATAATCATTATAGTTTGTACCGATAAAATATGAACTTTCAGATTTTGTACCCCTTGCCGTTTAGAAGAAAACTACCCCTAATTAGCTTTAGCCTCATAAGCAAAGTAGGCTTTTACATGAGCAGACCCGATCGTCACTTCTACATTAGAACCACTATAGTTTGTACCGATAAAATATGAACTTTCAGATTTTGTACCCCTTGCCGTTTAGGAGAAAACTACCCCTAATTAACTTATGCCTCAGAAGCAAATTTAGCTTTTGCATGAGCAGACCCGTTCGTCACTTCTAAATTAGAACCATTATAGTTTGTACCGATGAAATATGAACTTTCAGATTTTATACCCCTTGCAGTTTAGGAGAAAACTACCCCTAATTAACTCTAGCCTCACAAGCAAAGTAAGCTTTTGCATGAGCGAACCCGATCATCACTTCCAATTAGAACCACTATAGTTTGCACCGATAAAATATGAACTTTCAGGTATTGTACCCCTTTCCGTTTAGGAGAAAACTACCCCTAATTAACTCTAGCCTCCCAAGCAAATTTAACTTTTGAATGAGCAGAAACGATCGTCACTTCTATATAAGAACCACTATAGTTTGTACCGATAAAATATGAGCTTTCAGATTTTGTGCTTCTTGCCGTTTAGGAGAAAACTACCCCTAATTAACTCTAGCTTCACAAGCAAAGTAGAGTTTAGCATGAGCAGACCCGATCATTACTTCTAAATTCGAACCATTATAGTTTGTACCGATAAAATATGAACGTTCAGATTTTGTACCCCTA
Organism: Diogma glabrata; assembly: GCA_963693315.1. NCBI lineage: Eukaryota > Metazoa > Arthropoda > Insecta > Diptera > Cylindrotomidae > Diogma > Diogma glabrata. The sequence goes on from OY856187.1 coordinate 99,121,606, forward strand.
GCCGTTTAGGAGAAAACAACATTTAATTAACTTTTGCCTCAGAAGCAAAGTAGGGTTTTACATGAGCAGACCGGATCGTCACTTCTAAATTATAATCATTATAGTTTGTACCGATAAAATATGAACTCTCAGATTTTGTACCCCTTGCCGTTTAGAAGAAAACTACCCCTAATTAACTCTAGCCTCACAAGCAAAGTAGGCTTTTGCATGAGCAGACCCGATCATTACTTCTAAATTCGAACCATTTTTGTTTGTACCGATAAAATATGAGCGTTCAGATTTTGTACCCCTGTCCGTTTAGGAGAAAACTACCCCTAATTAACTCTAGCCTCACAAGCAAAGTAGAGTTTTGCATGAGCAGACCGGATTGTCACTTCTAAATTAGAATCATTATAGTTTGTACCGATAAAATATGAACTTTCAGGTTTTGTACCCCTTTACGTTTAGGAGAAAACTACCCCTAATTAACTCTAGCCTCACAGGCAAAATAGGCTTTTGCAGGAGCAGACCGGATCGTCACTTCTAAATTTGAATCATTATAGTTTGTACCGATAAAATATGAACTTTCAGATTTTGTACCCCTTGTCGTTTAGGAGAAAACTACCCCTAATTAACTCTCGCCTCCCAAGCAAATTTAGCTTTTGCATGAGCAGACCCGATCTTCCGACCCAGCTAAGATCAAAACTGCAGATGGTACCAGCCAAAAAGTTATTGGCCGTGTTACTACTAAAGTTTCATTTAAGGGCCGCAGTAAGTTCCTTGATCTCTATGTCATCCCTTCTCTTACCCAGGATTTATATCTGGGTATTGATTTTTTTAAAACGTTCAAACTATTAGATCAAGTCCTTTTTGCATCTTCTTTAGATTATTCTATGGAATCAATTTCCACCAACCTTACTTCCGACGAAGATGAACAGCTTCAGGATGCGATTCAGCTTCTTCCGTCATTTTCTAAATTGAGTTTAGGTTAAACACATGTGCTTGAACACATCATTGATGTTGGTGACGCTGTCCCCATCAAACAAAGACACTATCCCATATCACCAGCCATAGAGAAAATGATGGGAGATGAGCTGGATCGTATGCTGGCGCTGGGTGTCATCGAGGAAAGTTCCAGTCCTTGGTCCTCGCCGGTGGTCCTAGTACGCAAACCTGGTAAGGTTCGTTTATGTTTGGACTCCCGTAAGGTTAATGCCGTCACCAAGAAAGATGCATATCCCCTTCCACAAATTGATGGAATATTAAGTCGCCTTCCACAAGCAAATTTTATCTCCAGCTTGGATTTAAAAGATGCCTTTTGGCAAATACCACTCGAAGAGTACTCACGTGAAAAAACAGCTTTCACTGTTCCGGGTCGACCGTTGTATCAGTTCGTTCGAATGCCGTTTGGACTGTGCAACGCGCCCCAAACAATGACCAAATTAATGGATCAGGTAATTCCACCTCATTTGAAGTCACGTGTTTTCGTTTATTTGGATGACCTGCTGATAGTTACAGATACCTTTGCATCGCATATTGAACTTTTGAAAGAATTATCCAAGCACTTAAAACACGCGAACTTAACTATAAATGTTGAGAAAAGTAAATTTTTGCTACCCGAGGTCAAGTATTTAGGTTATGTTGTAGGAGGAGGTGTATTAAAAATCGACGACGATAAAATTGCAGCCATATCCGAATTCCCAGTTCCTCAAACTTTGAAACAAATTAGAAGATTATTGGGTATGGCTGGTTACTACCGTCGATTTATTTCTGGGTTTGCCTCATTAACGGCCCCAATTACAAACTTGTTGAAAAAAACTACTGGTAAATTTGTCTGGACTGTTGAAGCTGATGTGGCCTTTAAGTTATTAAAGAAAGCATTAACTTCAGCATCAGTTCTGGTAAATCCCAATTATTTAGAGCCGTTCATCCTACAATGTGATGCTAGTAATGTTGGTGTTGGATGCGTATTAATTCAAACTGACAAAGAAGGTATAGAACATCCCATAGCTTATATGTCGAAAAAGCTAAATTCATCCCAGCGAAATTATTCGGTAAGTGAAAGAGAATGTCTCGCTGCTATACTTGGAATTAAAAAGTTTAGAGCGTACGTTGAAGGTCAACAATTCAAGGTGATTACGGATCATGCATCTCTAAAATGGTTGATGCAACAAAAAGATTTGTCGGGTCGATTAGCCAGATGGAGTCTGAAGTTGCAGGGATACCGTTTTGAAATAGAACATCGTAAAGGAAGTTTAAACGTTGTTCCTGATGCGCTTTCTCGAATGTTTTCGGTTGATACGATCTCAAATGTCAAGCTTAATACACCAGAGCTCGATTTGGAATCCAAACATTTTAAATCATCTGATTATCTTGAGCTTCTAAAAATAGTGGAAGAATGTGATGGTACTATTCCCGATCTGCGAATTGCCAACGGTCTGGTATATAAAAGAATTAATCATTCATTAGCTGACGTGCCACCAGAAGGTGAGGTTTGGAAGTTATGGATCCCTAAGGAATTAACTGACGAGTTAATTTTAAAGGCTCATTACCCACCAACCTCATCCCATGGTGGAGTCGCTAAAACTATAAGCTACGTCGCTTCTTTTACTGGCCCGGAATGGCAATCCAGGTGAAAAACTTTATATCTGGTTGTAGCACTTGTAAAGAAATAAAAGCTCCTAACATGATACTACGTGCACCCATGACAACTCCTTTAAAAACAGAACGAATGGTACACAGACTTTACATTGATATTATTGGACCATATCCTCAAACAAAAGCTGGTAATATTGCCATCCTTATTGTCTTAGATCATTTTACTAAATTTTCATGGTTGTTTCCATTACGTAAGCTCACTTCTGAGCCAATCCTCGAATTATTAGAGAGCCATATATTCCATATGTTTGGTTGTCCTGAAGTGATAGTCTCTGACAACGGCTCACAATTTAAATCAAAACATTTTGAAAATTTTCTGAAAAGATTTGGGGTACAACATGTTTTTACAGCACTGTATTCACCACAGGCGAATGCATCTGAAAGAGTAAACAGAAGTGTTATTGCTGCTATTCGGGCTTATCTATCGACCGATCACACACGATGGGATATTCACTTAAGTGACATTGCTTGTGCTCTGCGATCTTCTCTTCATCAGACCATTGATTCCTCCCCTTATTTTGCAATGTTTGGTTTACCTATGATTACTCATGGCTCAACTTACTCATTGTTAAAACGAACGAACAGTTTAGAGGAACCTGGAGAAACCCTTGAAAGAAACGACCAACTTTCGAAGATTCGACAGAGAATTAAAGAACTTACAGCTGAAGCTTTTGTACGTAGTGCGAAGCGTTATAATTTGCGAGCCCGTAATATAAAATTTTCTCCCGGTGACACTGTTTATAGACGAAATTTCGTACTAAGCAATGCTGGAAATCACTTCAAAGTCCTAAGGTTGGTAGGTAGTGCTGCCTATGAACTAGAAGATGTGGTTTCAAAACGACGGGGTACCTATCATTCAAAAGATATTCGGCCGCAGTGAAACTCCTCTTGGTTGCCTCACCGATTTCTTCTTTCAGCACTTTTTATTCCTTCCGTTTATTCATTAGAAATTTATTTTGGATCCTTTAATTTTTTTACTGTCGTTTTTTTGTCCCTGTTTTTTTTTGTTTTTGGTTTAATTTTTGTTTATCTGGCCCGGCTACTTCAGTCGGTAGAGCATGAGAGTCTATCTCGGGGTTTGGGTTCGAGCCCAGCTCCCATTTCACATCTTCATTTTCCTCTAAATCTCAGGACGAATGTAGTCAGCCGAACTTCCTCCTTTCGTCCTGTCCTGTAACGGGCAAGATCTTCCATGTAAGTTGTGCTTCCATTTCCGTCTTCCTTATCTATAGTAGTAGACTATAGAGAGCTTCGAAGTCACTGTACTTCTCAACCCAATTGTGTGCAATAACACAATCATTTAAAATACTTCTAAATTTGACCCTTCCGGAAGCAACGTATCAACTTATTGTTTTTAACTTTCATTTTTAATTTTTTTTACATAATTATGAAAATTCACAGAGAATTAATTGCAGAATAGACAAATTGAACGGTTAAAGAAATTTATGCTGACCGAGTAGTTTTCATTTTGCTCGTGATAAATGTAAAAAAATTAATGAGTTGGTGGTTGGCAGTTGAATTGGAAAATTCATTCAATTTTGCAACATGGGATTGCATGTTTTTTTTAATTAGTTTTTTTTGAGAACCAAATGAGTGGGTTGGTGTTTTAACCGTAGGATCGGACAGTCGAGTTCCGATAAGATTAGTATGTTTTTTATTGTTGTGTTCTTTCTGGGGAGTTAAGATGAGAGTATTTTTGAGAAATTTTATGAAATTAATGTTAAGTCTAGCTATAAAAGTTGTTTAGTTAGCATAAGAATGAACCATAAAGTTTAAAATTAAGTGTGAAATAAAGTTTGTTTTAAAATACAAGTTTGGTTTTATTAATTAATTAGAGAAATCAAACTAATACCAAACAGTGTGATCAATGATGATCAGAGAGTGAATCAATAACTTCATAAAAGTAGTAACAAAAACAAAAGAAAACTGAATTGTAAAAGAAAGTGAATTAATGCAATTAATTAATGTGTAAATATATGTTTGATGATGGTGCCCAGATGAAACAACAAGTTTTGGAGAAAATAAAGGAATAGATCGAGCTGGTGGGAAGTAACTTTAAAACCTAAGGCGAAGAGATTTTCTTTATCATCGCAGGCATCGCAGGCATAGGACACAAACATCAAGACGCTCAGGAAGGTATTTGTTTTAGTTCACTTTTAAATAGATAAATGTATGTGATATTCGTTTTCATTATTGCCTGAAGGGTGTAATTTAATTTACAATGGTTCGCTAAGTTGAAAAGTTGGGGGAGAGTTGTGATCTGGCAGTTCTCCCTTCTGGGGAACCTGGGTGAAGTTTTAAGGCACGCATTTTTTTTATATGTTAAAATTTCTTGTTAGTGAGGTTGGTCTAGAACCTTCGCTCTACGAGCTAGCGGCAGGGTTTTTGGCGTGCAAGACCAAATGGTAGACCTTCACGGTCTACCAGATAAACCTCCCATTACAGGTATCACCCCAAAATGGGAGAAAACTACCCCTAATTAACTCTAGCCTCCCAAGCAAAGTAGAGTTTTGCATGAGCAGACCCGATCATTACTTCTAAATTCGAACCATTTTAGTTTGTACCGATAAAATATGAACTTTCAGATTTTATACCCCAAGCCGTTTAGCAGAAAACTACCCCTAATTAACTTTTGCCTCAGAAGCAAAGTAGGGTTTTACATGAGCAGACCGGACCGTCACTTCTTAATTCGAACCATTATAGTTTGAACCGATAAAATATGAACTTTAAGTTTTTGTACCCTTTGCCGTTTAGGAGAAAACTACCCCTAATTGACTCTAGCCTCATAAGCAAATTTAGATTTTGCATGAGCAGACCCGATCGTCACTTCTAAATTAAAACCATTATAGTTTGTACCGATGAAATATGAACTTTCAGATTTCATACCCCTTACAGTTTAGGAGAAAACTACCCCTAATAGCCTCTCAAGCAAAGTAGGATTTTGCATGAGAAGACCTGATCGTTATTTCTATATTAGAATCATTATAATTTGTACCGATAAAATATGAACTTTCAGATTTTGTACCCCCTGCCGTTTAAGAGAAAACTACCCCTAATTAGCTCTAGCCTCACAAGCAAAGTAGGCTTTTGCCTGAGCAAACCCAATCATCACTTCTAAATAGAACCATTATAGTTTGTACCGATAAAGTATGAACTTTCAGATTTTGTACCCCTTTCCGTTTAGGAGAAAACTACCCCTAATTAACTCTGGCCTCACAAGCAAAGTAGGCTTTTGCATAAGCGAACCCGATCATTACTTCTTAATTAGAACCATTATAGTTTGTACCGATAAAATATGTGCTTTCAGGTTTTGTACCCCTTTCCTTTTAGGAGAAAATTACCCCTAATTAACTCTAGCCTCACAAGCAAATTTAAATTTTGCATGAGCAGAAACGATCGTCACTTCTATTATAGAACCACTTTAGTTGGTACCGATAAAATATGAACTTTCAGATTTTGTGCTTCTTACCGTTTAGGAGAAAACTACCCCTAATTAACTCTAGCCTCACAAGCAAAGTAGAGTTTTGCATGAGCAGATCCGATCATTACTTCTAAATTCAAACCATTGAACGAACGAGCTTGATTCCTTGCAACATAGAAGAGACGTCGCTGATTTGACGGTATTTTACAAGTATATTATGGACGAACGGGCGTCTACGGAGATCAAATCGATTTTGCCTGAACCAGCAAACTTCGCGCTTTTCACCAGAGCATCAATAGCAGCCCATCCTTTTACGGTTCAAGTGACAAGGTGTAGAACTGTCGCTTTTCAACGCGATTTTTTTAACAGAGTTTCTCATCTCTGGAATGCCTTACCGGCGTGGGTCTTTCCTGATAATTTTAATCCTCAAAACTTTAATATCAACGTTAATAAATTCCTGAAAGAAAATTGAATAATACTTTCGAACCCTAGTTCCCTAGTTAGCATGGTATCTTCGGATATTCAGAGACGTTGATCTATATTGGTTAACACTAAACATGCCTAACATTGAATTAAAAAAAAAAAAAAAAAAAAATTATAGTTTGTACCGATAAAATATGAACTTTCAGATTTTGTACCCCTAGCCGTTTAGGAGAAAACTACTCCTATTTAACTTTTGCCTCAGGAGCAAAGTAGGGTTTTACATGAGCAGACCAGATCGTCACTTCCGAATCATAATCATTATAGTTTGTACCGATAAAATATGAACTTTCAGATTTTGTACGCTAATTCTTGGAATGGTTTCATCAATTTATTTCATTTTCAAAAAGATCAAAATAATCCCAAATAACGGTAAACAATTAGATTTTAATATTTTCCAAATAAATGAATGTAAAAATTAAATATTTTCTTAAACATGTTGAACTAGCACTGATATGATGTAACATCTAGGCTTACCACCTTTGAATTTTTCCAAAAGCGTATACATATATATTTTGAAATAAAATAATTAAAAGAATTATTTTTACTCATATGTTTTATTTATTTTATAAGTTAATTGGAAAAATATGGAGGGGCTGAAATCATCTCAGAGCTGTGAGATTCGATCAAGACTTCGGTCTGGGTTAATAATTTTGATATAGCTTTCGGCAAAAACTTTTATGAGGACATGGTTTTTAGTTTTGGGAAGCGATGTACATATATCAAACATAACTTTTTGTTACTTTTGTTAAAAATACATGTACTTTAGTATTTTTTATGTCTGTTTAGTGTATTACAAAACTAACACGAAACAACAATACGTTGTCGGAAAATTATAACAGATCATAAATTAACATAATTTAGTGAAAATATTATACAATCAGCAAACTACTCAAAAACCTCTCCATTTAGCGTTTCAAGAAAATATTTCAAAATCACAAATTCATATTTCTTTCAACATTCCAAAAATATTGTAAAAATTAAATAAAATCAAAAACTCAAACTTTTTTCAAACAAAATTCTAAAAATATTCCAAAAATTATTGCAAAATCAAAGATTAAAATTTTTTTCAAAAACTCTAAAAATATTGCATAAATTATAACAACATCAAAAATTGAAAATTTTTCCAAAATTATAAAAATTATAATAAATTCAAAAATTTAAAATTTTTCAAAATTCTAAAAATATTCCATAAATTCTTACAAAATCAAAAATTGAAACTTTTCAAAATTCCAAAAATATTTCAAAACTATCACAAATTCAAAAATTTCCATGTTCAATTATATTTACGTAAGCAAACAGCTAAATTTTTTTTTCCAAAAAATTATCTAAAAACATAAATGAAATCATATTTTTGACACACTTGACAATATTTTTTTGAAAAACTTATAATGCAATAAAATTCTCAATAATAATTTCAAGTTCATTATGCATTTCATTTCATACAAATAACTAATTTTATTTTTTCCTAAAAAAATAAATGAAAATCATTCTTTTGACACACTTGACATTATTTTTTGACTAACTTATAATTCTCAATAATAATAATAAAATTTCATGTCGTACAAATAATTAATTTTATTTTTCCAAAAAATTGGGTAATAAAATAAATAAAAATCTTTCTTTTGACACACTTGACAACATTTTTTTGACAAACTTATAATGCCATAATTCTCAATAATAATAATAAAAGTTCATATCATACAAATAATTAATTTTATTTTTTTACAAAAAACTGGGTAAAAAATAAATAAAAATCTTTATTTTAACATACTTGACAACTTTTTTTGACATACTTATAATGCCATAATTCTTAATAATAAAAGTTCATATCATACAAATAATCAATTTTATTTTTTTACAAAAAATTGGGTAAATAAATAAATAAAAATCTTTCTTCTGACAACAATATTTTTTTGACAAACTTATAATGCAATAACTTAGATTTTGGTCCCACATACCAATCCCGACAATCAAGATTTCTCCAAATTTAATGTTCCTACTCGTAATCACTTAAAATGAAAGTTTTTAAAGCAAAAAATTGCAAATTTTCTTGATTTGACACACTTGATGATTTTTTTGACACACTTCCGGTACAGTTATCGAACACATTGTCCTTTCGGCTCTTTCCATTAAGTAAACCTATTTTTAGAAAAAAAATTTAAAAACCCGTCCAGCGGTTTTCTAGATTTCGTAGGTTGTGACGGCCGGCCGGCAGACAGATATAAATTTTTTTTTGCTTTTTTAGAATCAGTAGGTCCTAAAACGTCGAGAAATGCCAAAAAAAGTGGGGGTAAGAATTTTACTTTTGGCTCATGAATGCAATACTTAGGTCTTTCAGACCATAGTAAAACGATAACAATATAAACAAAATAAATATATTAAAAAAATGTCTTACTTTAATTGACTAAATAACATATAATAACATAGTTAAAAATTTTATAAATAGTAACCAAATGGTATAGGAGATCGATTTTACTGCTTCGATCAATTTTTTGTTAGACTTATCGTTTTTCTTAATAAATTTTGCAAATTCAGTGCAACTCATCTGTAGTTGAAATGCTTAAATAATTCTGATTTCACCATATCGGTATGAAGCCTTTTGATTTGTAAGTCCATATATTTCCCATCACGCTAAAAATGCGTTCAACAAAACAATTAAATTTATTAACTGGCCTGCAAACACAAATTTGCAAATTTTAAGTCATTCAAGTGCGTTTGTGTTGATTTTAGAATATTCAGTCCACTTTTCTCTGCAATTCATTACAGTTAATAAGGGAAAAACTTCGTTTAGGTTACGTATTTATGAAAATAACTGAATTTAACTATTTATAACCAAAAAAGGCGTATATTTTTGACAATTCAACTCACTAAATAAAGTTTCGATAAGGTCCAATAAAAACGCTTCATTTACTATTTTTTTACAAATCAAAACGAATTGTTTCGATTATTTTTCTCTGGTGGGAAGGAACAGCGAATATTTTCGAATGTTTTCGGCCTACTTAATATATTAATTTAAAACAAAAATTCACATACAAAATTATGTGAAAATGCAATTCGCAAATAGTAAAATGTCCGTTTTCATTCATAAATGATTGCATGTTTATGTTTATTTGTCAAAAATAAATTACAAATTTATAACATTTATGCGCCTACTAAGATGAAATAATATTTAATTTTGTTTGACAACAAAGGATTATGTTGTATGAAATAATGTTAATATTTCTGTTCGTTAAATTGTCTGCTAAATACAACTCGTCACCAAATTATTAGTCGATTATTTTTCAACATTACCAGTCATGCCATTTGAGGTTAAAAATTTCCCTCGTGCGCTACGCGCACTCGGGACCTCAAATGACATTCGTAATAATGATTATGAAAAATAATCGATTATTATTTGACGACTCGTGATATTATATATGAATATTTTCAAAAAACGTACGTAAATACGCTCACAAATATTTTTGATAAAAAAAACGTATTATACGCTCCAAAAACGTATAGGTGGCAAGCCTAGTAGCATCGTGTGATGTGGAATGTAGTTTTGATTGCAAATTGCATATTTGTAGGTTTTACTTTTAATTAAATTCATTTATGAAAATTGCAGGATAGTTCTGTTATTCTTAGTTTTTTTATTTAAGCTTATCTTTTTATTCAAGTGATTTTCGTTGACTCTTTTATCGGCAAGCTTTTTCTCATCAAAGATTATTTCCAAAGACAGGAATAAATGATAGTCAGATGCAGCAAAATCTGGGCCATATACATTGACTGCACCAAACTGCTAACCCAGTTAACAGTTCAATCATTTTTGGCGGATAATCAAAGATATGTGTAGTCTGGTTTAGTCATGATGGAAAAAAACACCCTTTCGATTGAACAATTCTAATACTTTGTTAAAAAAATTAAATTGAATTGATAAATGGCTGATATAAAAACGTCTCTGAATACAGAGATTAACAGATTAGTTTTAAAATCGCTAGGACAGCTAGGAGGACATATTCCGAGGAAGGACAGAACCTACAAAAGCAGAATTGTCCTTCCAAAAGGAGGACGACTGATCACCTTAAGAATACACTTTCTGTAGGCTCATTGTTTCACGATAATGATTATTCCTGCCGGTTCTATCGGAAAAGAGGATCGATTCAAACCCACTAATTCTCATTAAAAACCTGCTTAGGAAAGAATAGAAAACGGCTTCATCGGTTGCTATCATTCATTTTTAAAAGGGATTTTTTTCTCTAGAAATAGACTCATTGTGCCAATTCTTAAGCTTTTTCTCTGTCACATATTTTTCATAAATTTTGCAAACAATTCATTTTCACTTATACCATGTTGCGGAATATTTTAATATAGTAGAAATCGCCCAGTGACCGAAATTATAAATAAAATGTCGCGGAATGAATAAAAATTCTCTCTATCGCAGAGAGAATTGCGAACAGAATTCCTTTTAGGAAATTAATTACCTTAAGACGCAGCACATCTGCCTTGGCTAGTAGATCAGTGAAAAGTGGGTATGGGGATGTCTTAGGCATTTCGTAAAAGCATGAGAGTGCTGTTTTTTACCTAAAAGGTGTTCTGAGTCAATCTTGTTGTAGAAACCAAAACGAAATAAAACAACACAAAAGAAACACCAGATTGAGAAGAATATTTAGTCACTAGGTAGAAGGTGTCTAGCACTTTTCCCCATTAAATCCACCCATGGAGACTAGTGTGCTATATGTTGTTATAAGTCTCCCCTGATTATCTTAAGTCCTACAAAATCCTCTAACCAATCAAAAGAAAACTTAATATATCATATAAAATTCTGCAACGAACATTATCATCCACCAAGAACAACGAAAACTTTTGTAAATTCAAAAAAAAACTGTTTAATATTACAAAAAAAACATAATCAAAACCCAGCAAAAAAAATCATCGGATTAACAAAAGAAAATTTTAAATAAGATACAATTTCACTACAGTATAATTCTTCTAAATTACCTAATAGAGCAAGAGCCCGCGACGGCCAGACCTTCGTTATTTTATAAAAGCTGAAAGTTTTTCTACGCAAACCTCCTACTCAGGTAGGAACGATTGGCGACATATGAAGCTTGGATCATGGTGGCCATGGCAGGGAGCAGGTAACAAAGGGGCCTCCAAAGTTGCGTTAAAGTATAGAAGGTAATTTTTTTCGGGATAGTATTAGAACTCACGTCAGCCATTGTCAGACATTTGCTATCGTGGTACACCTCTGCCAGACTGAAGTTAATTAAGGGTAGTTTTCTCCTAAACGGCAAGGGGTACAAAATCTGGAAGTTCATATTTTATCGTTATACAAACTATAATGATTCTAATTTAGAAGTGACGATCCGGTCTGCTGATGCAAAACCCCTCTTTGCTTGTGAGGCTAGAGTTAATTAGGGGTAGTTTTCTCCTAAACGGCAAGAAGCATAAAATCTGAAAGTTCACATTTTATTGGTGCAAACTATAAATGTTCTAATGTAGAAGTGATAATCCGGTCTGCTCATACAAAACTCTACTTTGCTTGTGAGGTTAGAGTTAATTAGCGGTAGTTTTCTCGTAAACGGCAAGGGGTACAAAATCTGAAAGTTCATATTTTATCGGTTCTAACTATAATGATTCTAATTTCAAAGTGACGATCGGGTCTACTCATGCAAAAGCTAAATTTGCTTGTGAGGATAGAGTTAATTAGCGGTAGTTTTCTCGTAAACGGCAAGGGGTACAAAATCTGAAAGTTCATATTTTATCGGTTCTAACTATAATGATTCTAATTTCGAAGTGACGATCGGGTCTGCTCATGCAAAAGCTAAATTTGCTTGTGAGGCTTAATTTAATTAGGGGTAGTTTTCTCCTAAACGGCAAGGGGTACAAAATCTGAAAGTTCATATTTTATGGGTACAAACTATAATGGTTCTAATGGAGAAGTGACGATCGGGTCTGCTCATGCAAAAGCTAAATTTTCTTGCAAGGCTAAATTTAATTATGGGTAGTTTTCTCCTAAACGGCAAGGGGTACGAAATTTGAAAGTTCATATTTTATCGGTACAAACTATAATGATTATAATTTAGAAGTGACGATCGGGTCTGCTCATGCAAAACTCTACTTTGCTTGTGAGGCTAGAGTTAGTTGGGGGTAGTTTTCTCCTAAACGGAAAGGGGTACAAAATCTGAAAGTTCATATTTTATCGGTACAAACTATAATGGTTCTAATTCAGAAGTGACGATCGGGTCTTCTCATGCAAAAGCTTACTTTGCCTGTGAGGCTAGAGTTAATTAGCGGTAGTTTACTCCTAAACGGCAAGGGGTACAAAATCTGAAAGTTCATATTTTATCGGTACAAACTCTAACGACTCTAATTGAGAAGTGACAATCAGGTCTGCTCATGCAAAACCTAACTTTGCTTGTGAGGCTAGAGTTATTTAGGGGTAGTTTTCTCCTAAACGACAAGGGGTGCAAAATCTGAAAGTTCATATTTTATCGGTACAAACTATAATGATTCTTATTTAGAAGTGACAATCCGGTCTGCTCATGCGAAACCCTACTTTGCTTGTGAGGCTAGAGTTAATTAGGGGTAGTTTTCTCCTAAACGGCAAGGGGTACAAGTCTGAAAGTTCATATTTTATCGGTACAAACTATAATGATTCTAATTTAGAAGTGACGATCGGGTCTGCTCATGCAAAAGCCTACTTTGCTTGTGAGGCTAGAGTTATTTAGGGGTAGTTTTCCCTTAAACGGAAATGGGTACAAAATCCGAAAGTTCATATTTTATCGGTACAAACTATAATGATTATAATTTAGAATTGACGATCCGGCCTGCTCATGCAAAACTCTACTTTGCTTATGGGGCTAGAGTTAATTAGGGGCAGTTTTCTCCTAAGCGGCAAGGGGTACAAAATATGAACGCTCATATTTTATCCGTACAAACTTTAATGGTTCGAATTAAGAAGTAATGATCGGGTCTACTCATGCAAAAGCCTACTTTGCTTATGAGGCTAGAGTTAATTAGGGGTAGTTTTCTTCTAAACGGCAAGGGGTACAAAATCTGAAAGTTCATATTTTATCGGTACAAACTGTAATGATTATAATTTAGAAGTGACGATCTGGTCTGCTCATGTAAAACCCTACTTTGCTTCTGAGGCATGAGATAATTAGGGGTAGTTTTCTCCTAAACGGCAAGGCGTACAAAATCTGAAAGTTCATATTTTATCGGTACAAACTATAATGGTTCTAATTTAGAAGTAATGATCCGGTCTGCTCATGCAAAACCCTACTTTGCTTGTAAGGCTAGAGTTAATTAGGGGTAGTTTTCTTCTAAACGGCAAGGGGTACAAAGTCTGAAAGTTCATATTTTATCGGTACAAACGGTCTGCTCATGCAAAACCCTACTTTGCTTGTAAGGCTAGAGTTAATAAGGGGTAGTTTTCTTCTAAACGGCAAGGGGTACAAAATCTGAAAGTTCATATTTTATCGGTACAAACTATAATGGTTCGAATTAAGAAGTAATGATCGGGTCTGCTCATGCTAAACTCCACTTTGCTTGTGAGGCTAGAGTTAATTAGGGGTAGTTTTCTCCTAAATGGCAAGAAGCACAAAATCTGAAAGTTCATATTTTATTGGTACAACTATAGTGGTTCTAATATAGAAGTGACGATCGTTCCTGCTCATGCAAAAGTTAAATTTGCTTCAGAGGCTAGAGTTAATTAGGGGTAGTTTTCTCCTAAACGGAAAGGGGTATAATACCTGAAAGTTCAAATTTTATCGGTGCAAACTATAATGGTTCTAATTTAGAAGTGATGATCGGTTTCGCTAATGCAAAATCTTACTTTGCTAGAGTTAATTAGGGGCAGTTTTCTCTTAAACTGCAAGGGGTATAAAATCTGAAAGTTCATATTTCATCGGTAGAAACTATAATGGTTCTAATTTAGAAGTAACGAACGGGTTTGCTCATGCAAAAGCTAAATTTGCTTGTGAGGCTATATTTAATTAGGGGTAGTTTTCTCCTAAACGGCAAGGGGTACAAAATCTGAAAGTTCATATTATATCAGTGGTTCTAATGTAGAAGTGACAATCGGGTCTGCTCATGCAAAACCCAAATTTGCTTGTGAGGCTAGAGCTAATTAGTGGTAGTTTTCTCCTAAACGGCAAGGGGTACAAAATCTGAAATTTCATTTTTTATCGGTGCAAACTATAATGGTTCTAATTTAAAACTGAAGATCGGGTCTGCTCATTCAAAATCTAAATTTGCTTGGAAGGCTAGAGTTAATTAGGGGTAGTTTTCTCCTAAGCGGCAAGGGGTTCAAAATCTGAAAGTTCATATTTTATCGGTACAAACTGTAATGATTATAATTTAGAAGTGACGATCGGGTCTGCTCATGTAAAACCCTACTTTGCTTATGAGGCTAGAGTTAATTAGGGGTAGTTTTCTCCTAAACGGCAAGGGGTACAAAATCTGAAAGTTCATATTTTATCAGTACAAACTATAATGATTCTAATTTAGAAGTGACGATCTGATCTGCTCATGTAAAAGCTAGATTTGCTTCCTAAGCTAAAGTTAATTAGGGGTAGTTTTCTCCTAAACGGCAAGGGGTACAAAATATGAACGCTCATATTTTATCGGTACAAACTATAATGGTTCTAATTTAGAAGTGACGATCGGGTCTGCTCATGCAAAAGCTTACTTTGCTTGAGAGGCTAGAGTTAATTAGGGGTTGTTTTAATCTAATCGGCAAGGGGAACAAAATCAGAAAAATCTTTTTTTATCGGTGCAAACTATAATGGTTCTAATTTAGAAGTGAAGATCGGATCTGCTGATGCAAAAGCTAAATTTGCCTGGGAGGCTTAAGTTAATTAGGGGTAATTTTCTACTAAACGGCAAGGGGTACAAAATTTGAAAGTTCATATTTTATCGGTACAAACTTTAATGATTCAAATTTAGAAGTGACGATCCGGTCTGCTCATACAAAAGCCTTCTTTGCCTGTGAGGCTAGAGCTAATTAAGGGTAGTTTTCTCCTAAACGGCAAGGGGTACAAAATCTGAAAGTTCATATTTTATCGGTGCAAACTATAATGGTTCTAATTTCGAAGTGATGATCGGGTTCGCTCATGCAAAAGCTTACTTTGCTTGAGAGGCTAGAGTTAATTAGGGGTAGTTTTCTCCTAAACTGCAAGGGGTACAAAATCTGTAAGTTCATATTTCATTGGTAGAAACTATTTTTTTTTTTTTTTTTTTTTAAGGCGTTCATGCTCCGTGTAGGAGCGTTGCCAGGTTAATCAGCTTTGAATATTCACCACGGTCATTCGCAACAGCGACATAATTACCATGGCAGCCGATTTTTTTAAGGTCGTTTATTACGTCAGTCTCCCATTGTAGTCGTGGTCTACCTCGCGGTCTACCACTCCCTGGGGTACTAACGTTCATTTTTCTAATCATTCCAGACTGTGAATCGGCTCGTAGAACATGCCCAAACCAAGCAATCCTATTAGAACGGATACAACCTATTATATCAGGACCCTCAAGAAGGTCTCTGATCTCAAAGTTATACCGGGTTCTATACTCTCCATCGTCTGTCTTAAGTGGACCAAAAATGTAGCGTAGGATCTTACGCTCAAATACAGATAAATGCGATTCGTCATTTTGTGTAAGGGTCCAAGTTTGTGACCCATACATCACAACCGGTCTAATCAATGTCTTGTATAACTTGAGCTTGGTGTTAGTTGATACATACGGTGCTCCAAGGAGAGGTTTAATTGAGTAGAAAGTTCGATTACCTGCAGCGATTCGAGCTTTTATATCTGTAAGTATGCTGTTGTTTGAGTCAAGCATTGATCCCAAATATTTAAAAGATTCAACTCCCTCAATTCGTTCATCGCCGCACATCAAATCTTTCTTCTCAGCCTCTCTTGAAACATTCATATGTTTGGTTTTATTGTAGTTAATTTGCAGACCAATTTTCCTAGCACCACTCTCAAGCGACTTGAAAGTCTCACTCATAACAGCTTCACTTCGGCCGAGGATGACAACATCATCAGCGTAAGCAATCATCTGTACTGAGTTTATTGACAAGATATTGTTATTAGTCGGTAATTTCTTTTGACGGCACACATATTCCAAGGCTAGATTAAAAAGTATAGGAGAGATAGCATCACCTTGTCTTAAACCGGAGTCGACTTTAAAAAGCTTTGATATTTCGTTCTCTACTCGTACACAGCATTTAGAGTTCTGGACTGTCATTTTGCATAGTGATACCAGTTTACCAGGAATTCCCATTGACACCAGAGCAGACCATAGAGTCTCTCGTTCAAGAGAGTCGTAGGCCTGCCTGAAATCAACGAAAAGTTGGTGCACAGGTATGTTGAACTCTCGACACTTTTCCAAAATCATCCTTATCGAGAAAAGTGCATCGGTGGTACCTCGGCCCCGCCGGAAACCACACTGATATTCTCCAAACAGTTGTTCAGCAAAAGGATTGATTTTGGATAGCAAAATGTAGGAAAAGATCTTATATGCTGTGCAGAGGTGGGCTATTCCTCTGTAGTTTGCACATTGTAGGCGATTACCTTTTTTATGGATTGGTATCAGCATAGCTGTGTTCCAGTCCTGTGGCATGGTTTCAGTCCTCCAGATCATTTGAACAAGTTCAAACAATCTTAAGGATAGAGTTTCGCCACCATTGTAATGGATAGTCTGGACTAATGTCTGAACATAGTGTATTATAGTCGCAGCTTCCTTAGTTGTTATTTCTTATATTAATCTGTACCGCTTGTAAAAGTTTCTCATCCATTCATCATCAATAGTCATATTTCGTATAGTTCCCTTAACCCATAGTTTCCTTATTTTTCTTAAAATCTAACTAAATCTTCAATAGCCGGACAAACATATGTGAGAAAGAAACTTGCACTAATTACCCTGATTTTGTTTATTAATTAATATAACATAATGTTAGTTAATTTGGATTAATTAATAATTTTCTTTAATTATCATCCATATAAACATTAAAATTTAATCTTACAACACCCTAAAATTGACGCGCGCTATGCTTCCATTCGATTGTTCTCACTATACTACTTGAGTTTGAATTTTCTAAACACCAACCGTAATGAAACAACGAAATTTTCAAACCTCATAACAGCTGTGCGTATTTTTTGTTTCCAATCGTCAACATGCAACGAATTACTATTTTTGCTTTGTTAAACATTTGATTTGTCTTTGTATGAGTATTTTACTTTAAACAATCCTTCCGTTATTGAACTGAACTTCCCTGTACTGATATAGTAGATTGTAGTTTAATAAATGTCTAAACATCATAACATTGATCGAACTTGCATTTAATTCATTTTGAATTCAATGATAAATGTTATGGATGTGTCGGAAATATTTTGTGTCACAACCTTATTTTCGTACAATAATATCTATTATCAAACCGTTTTGTATAACTATAAAAAGTTCCCAACAATTGAAAATCTGATGTAAATTAATTATTTCACATCTAAAACACTATATTCGAGTTATTTCGAGACAAAAATTTGGCTATATAATAAGCCACTGTAAATTGTTCCCTCTCTTAGTCTGATATTGCATTTTGCTATTGGATTCTTATTTTGGTTGATGTGTTTTGACGTCTTCGTGAGTGTGAGGTTGTCAGCCATTTATTTAAATGCTGAAATATCAAAATAAGAAAAAAAGATGCCTCTTTGTTTAAACTTAAGTAGAAAAATTTATCTTTCTGTGTTAATATTAATAGTTCCAAAGCAAAAAAAAATTATTATATGTTTGTGCGTGATAGTCCAAATAGTTTAATTAATTTAAATAATTCAATATTAAATTGTGATAACCCTAGTGTTAAATTAATTAATTTCTGTGATGTGTTAAGTCTTCTTATGCTTGCCATGTTTTTTATTAGTTGTGTCATAAGCTAAATTAAATCATAAGTCTCAGAATAGTTTAGATTAAAAGTGATAAACAACTTTAATGTTAATGAAAAGATCCATGATGAACGGGATCGGTCATACCGTAAAACTGAGGTAATCGTAGTGTCATTCGAGTTGTTGTTTGGTTTTTTTTCAATGACCTCGAAATTATTTATCACTAATGAATCATAATACAAAACCAGAAAGGAAATTTTTATATTATGTACATTAACTTTATATTTGCATGTTATATAAAATACATAAAATAATTTATATTGCTATTATCATTAAAGTAAAAAGCGCGCAAAATAAGTGTGTTTTTTTTTGTTGAATTGGGGAATTTTGTCTATCAAATACGGAAATAAATTGTTAACTAAAATAACAATAACTAGTGTTGGTACAATTTATTACGGTTTTTTTTGGATTTCGACGCATACGGCAACAATTACTTTTCAACGTATTGCTCCACAATCGTTGATACAAATGATTACCGTTCTGTTTCGACAAATAATTTAACTAATATTGGTACAATTTATTACATTTTTTGGATTTCAACGCATACGTCAACAATTACTTTTTACCGTATTGCTTCACCATCCTTGATACAAAATTATTACCGTTCTATTTCGACAAATAATTTAACTAATATTGGTACAATCTATTACATTTTTTGGATCTCAACGCATACGGCAACGCTTACCTTACAACGTATTGCTCCGCAATCATTAATACGAATCAGTACCGTTCTATTTCAACAAATAATTTAACTAGTATTGGTATAATTTGTTACATCTTTTGGATTTCAACGCATACGGCAACAATTACCTTTCAACGTATTGCTCCACAATCGTAGATACAAGTTATTACCGTTCTACTTCAACGAATAATTTAACTGGTATTGGTGCAATCTATTACATTTTTTTTTGGATTTCAACGCATCCGGCAACATTTACATTTCAACGTATTGCTCCACAATCGTTGATACAAATCATTACCGTTCTATTTCAACAAATAGTTTAACTAGTGTTGGTACAATTTATTACATTTTTTTTTTATTATTTCAACGCATCCTACAACAATTACATTTCAACGTATTCGGCCGTAATTGCTATAATTGTTACCATACTCACCTGTGATTATAAATTGATTCGGCGTTTATGTTTACAACCAGATACAACGTTTCTACTTATCATTTTGATTCAACAACATTATCATTCAACGTTTCTACTTAACGTGTCATTCAACAAAATCGTATAACGCTGATGATTGCAAGTTCATTTAACGTTCTTATTTAACGTTTTGTTCAACAAAAGTATCCAACGATTGCAAGTTTAATTAACGTTTCTATTTATCATGGTAGCCAACGTTTATAAATACAAAATTATTCAACGCTGTTGATTGCAAGTTTGTTTAACGTTTCGACTTAACATTTTATTCAACATTTATAAGTACAAAATTGTTTAACGCTGTTGATTGCAAGTTTGTTTAAACATTTGTACTTAACATTTTATTCAACATTTATACGTACAAAATTGTTTAACACTGATGATTGCAAGTTCATCTAACGTTCCTATTTAACGTTTTATTCAACAAAATTAACCTACGATTGCAATTTTAATTAACGTTTCTACTTATCCTGGTATTCAACGTTTATAAATACAAAATTATTCAACGCTGTTGATTGCAAGTTCATCTAACGTTCCTATTTAACGTTTTATTCAACAAAATTATCCAACGATTGCAATTTTAATTAACGTTTCTACTTATCCTGGTATTCAACGTTTATAAATACAAAATTATTCAACGCTGTTGATTGCAAGTTTATTGAACGATCGATTCCACTTAACATTTTATACAACATTTTCACATACAACTTTATACAACCTTTTTGATATTCAAACATCTTCGTGAATTATCCAACGTGACCAACGTGCTGATGAAAGGCTGACACAATCAGGATAGGAGGTCGGGATTTAATCATGGGGTGAGTAAAATTGTTTTATTAATCTTTTTCCTAATGATAAAGGGGTGTGAATGAGTGTGTGTGTGTGTGGGCGTATGTGAGCGAACGAGGGGGTTGAACGTGCCGACCGTGGTTCTTTCGTAGAAGGGGGTCGCCAGAGTCTCCATTTTTCCACTTGTATTTCTTTCCATTTCTGCAAATTTTCGTTAATAGCGTACATTTCTGTATTTGTGCTGAAGTAGCAGGGTTACTTTATCGTTCCCATGGGCTGAAGCTAGCTTGGGGCAAGAAAATCAATCTCGCTAGGTACGCTTCCTGCTATGTCATTCTCATTGGTTCGCCAATGAGAAAGCGCTTCATTACACCATGTACAATCATTTCGGATGTTATATCGTCGATACCAGGTGCTTTATTGCATTTTAATTTTGACAGCGCCGCATCGAATTCCTCTCTGGTGGGTTCTTTTACATGTACCTTTGACGCACGAATAAGCTTTGCTCGTCGCCCGACTTGTTGCTGGTCACTTAAGTTGAGAAGATTCTCAAAATAAGCGGCCCAAGTATCTAAAATATTTTTAAGGTCTACTTGTAGCTCCCCATCTTCGTTTTGAATAGCAGTCGATCTAGTTTGAGGGCCCTTCTTTAAGGTTTTAACCTGTTGAAAGAAGTTACGCGATTGATGTTCCTTATTGAAGCTTTCAATCTCCTCACACTGTCTCTTCCACCATTCTCTCTTCGTTCGTCTACATAGCTTTGTAACGGCTTGTCTTGCCAGTTTATAATTCTCCTTCGTGGACCTGGTGTTGCGTCCTTGTAGACACTTCAGATAGCAATCTCTTTTGTATTGAATAGCATCAAGGCATGCTTGATACATCCATGGCTTCTGGGAGTGGTTCTGTGGTCGTCCAAGTATTCCCTCAGCAGCGCTTAAAACAGCATCTTTGAGCAAATACCATGACTTATCGACGTCTCCATTAATGGTTTCTGATTTATCCAATGTTTCGGCAATATGGATTTGATAACTCTCTTCTGTTTCAGCATTCTTTAATGATGAGATGTTAAAACGTTTCCGTTGATTGAATTTTGGAATGCCTGGATTTGGGAAGTGGAACCTTATCGTTGCACATACAAGGAAGTGGTCACTTCCAATGTTTGCACCTCTAAAGGATCGCACATCCAGAACGCTCGAAAAGAAACGTGTTGTTACTAGAACGTGATCAATTTGATTTCGAGTATTTCCATTCGGTGAGACCCAAGTCTGCTTATGAATCGATCGATGCGGAAAGAACGTACTGGCAATTCTCAAATTATTTGATAATGCAAACTCAGTCATTCTCTCACCATTATCATTCGAATTCAAATGCAGGCTGTTGGGACCCACCACATTTCCATAAGAGATATCTCTTCCAACCTGTCCATTACAGTCACCAAGAACCATAATCAAGTCGCGTGTTGGTGTTTGTTTCATAACCTCTTCCAGTGCTATGTAGAAATTATCCTTTTCGTCGACGGTCTTAGCTTCAGTTGGTGCATGCACGGCAATAAGAGAAATATTGTTATATGTACAGCGTACACGTAGGTAGCAGATCCTCTCACTGACCGGGATGAATTTCATCACGGCTTCTTGTATGCGTACACCAACAAGAAAGCCAGTTCCAAATTCTCTTCGAGAAGGATGACCACTACAGTATAGAGAGTGACTATCCAAATTTTGTTTTCCGATTATCGGCTGTCTAATTTCTTGTAGAGCAATAATATCCATCCTATACCTCTCAGCCTCTGTTTCTAGACTTATAAGAGCATCAGGAGCGCTCAGGCTGCACACGTTCCACGTTCCGATTCGGTAGTCTGGTCCTTTTTCACGTCCAGGTAAAATTCTGTTGTTGTTTCCGGGTCTGTTTTTCTGTTTCTGATAACCAAATTTAACATATTAGTTTTTTTCCGGGGTTAGGGTGTTAACCTTAGGCCCAACCCAAATTGTTGTGAATGGGTCCGTTCTGCATATTAAGGTCACCAGAAACAACCTTTTTACACGTTTATATAGGTAGGACGTTTATAGGGTAGAAACTATTATAGTTCTAATTTAGAAGTGACGAATGCAAAAGCTAAATTTGCTTGGGAGTACAGTTATAATTAGGAATAGTTTTCTCCTAAGCGGCAAGGGGTACAAAATCTGAAAGTTCATATTTTATCGGTACAAACTACAGTGGTTCTAATGTAGAAGTGACGATCGGGTCTGCTCATGCAAAGGCTACCTTGCTTGAGGGGCTAGAGCTAATTAGGGATAGTTTTCTCCTAAACTGCAAGGGGTACAAAATCTGAAAGTTTATATTTTATCGGTACAAACTATAGTGGTTCTAATTTAGAAGTGACGATCGTTCTGCTCATGCAAAAGTTAAATTTGCTTCGGAGGTTAGAGTTAATTAGGGGTAGTTTTCTCCTAAACGGAAAGTGGTACAATACCTGAAAGTTCATATTTTATCGGTGCAAACTATAATGGTATCTATTTAGAAGTGATGATCGGGTTCGCTCAAGCAAAAGCTTACTTTGCTTGTGAGGCTAGAGTTAATTAGGGGTAGCTTTCTCCTAAACGGCAAGGGGTACAAAATCTGAAAGTTCATATTTTATCGGTACAAATTATAATAGTTCTTATTTAGAAGTGACGATCGGGTCTGCTCATGCAAAAGCCTACTTTGCTTGTGAGGCTAGAGTTAATTCGGGGTAGTTTTCTCCTAAACGGAAAGGGGTACTAAATCTGAAAGCTCATTTTTTATCGGTGCAAACTATAATGGTTCTAATTTAGAAGTGAAGATCGGGTCTGCTCATGCAAAAGCTAAATTTGCTTGGGAGGCTATAGTTAATTAGGAGTAGTTTTCTCCTAAACGGCAATGGGTACAAAATCTGAAAGTCCATATTTTATCGCTACAAACTATAATGATTCAAATTTAGAAGTGACGATCCGGTCTGCTCATTCAAAAGCTTACTATGCTTGAGAGGCTAGAGTTAATTAGGGGTAGCTTTCTCCTAAACGGCAAGGGGTACAAAATCTGAAAGTTCATATTTTATCGGTACAAATTATAATAGTTCTTATTTAGAAGTGACGATCGGGTCTGCTCATGCAAAAGCCTACTTTGCTTGTGAGGCTAGAGTTAATTCGGGGTAGTTTTCTCCTAAACGGAAAGGGGTACTAAATCTGAAAGCTCATTTTTTATCGGTGCAAACTATAATGGTTCTAATTTAGAAGTGAAGATCGGGTCTGCTCATGCAAAAGCTAAATTTGCTTGGGAGGCTACAGTTAACTAGGGGTAGTTTTCTCCTAAACGGCAATGGGTACAAAATCTGAAAGTCCATATTTTATCGCTACAAACTATAATGATTCAAATTTAGAAGTGACGATCCGGTCTGCTCATGCAAAAGCTTACTTTGCTTGAGAGGCTAGAGTTAATTAGGGGTAGTTTTCTCCTAAACGTAAAGGGGTACAAAATCTGAAAGTTCATATTTTATCGGTACAAACTATAATGATTATAATTTAGAAGTGACGATCCGGTCTGCTCATGCAAAACTCTACTTTGCTTGTGAGGCAAGAGTTAATTAGGGGTAGTTTTCTGCTAAGCGGCAAGGGGTACAAAATCTGAACGCTCATATTTTTTCGGTACAAACTATAATGATTCAAATTAATAAGTAATGATCGGGTCTGCTCATGCAGAAGCCTACTTTGCTTATGAGGCTAGAGTTAATTAGGGGTAGTTTTCTCCTAAACGTAAAGGGGTACAAAATCTGAAAGTTCATATTTTATCGGTACAAACTGTAATGATTATAATTTAGAAGTGACGATCCGGTCTGCTCATGTAAAACCCTACTTTGCTCCTGAGGCATAAGTTAATTAGGAGTAGTTTTCTCCTAAACGGCAAGGGGTGCAAAATCTGAAAGATCATATTTTATCGGTACAAACTATAATGATTCTAATATATAAGTGACGATCGGGTCTGCTCATGTAAAACCCTACTTTGCTTCTGAGGCATAAGTTAATTAGGGGTAGTTTTCTCCTAAACGGCAAGGGGGAAAATATCTGAAAGTTCATATTTTATCGGTACAAACTATAATGATTCTAATTTAGAAGTGACGATCGGATCTGCTCATGCAAAAGCTAAATTTGCTCCTGAAGCTAAAGTTAATTAGGGGTAGTTTTCTCCTAAACGGCAAGGGGTACAAAATCTGAATGCTCATATTTTATCGGTACAAACTATAATGATTCTAATTTAGAAGTGACGATCGGGTCTGCTCATGCAAAAGCTTACTTTGCTTGAGAGGCTAGAGTTAATTAGGGGTAGTTTTCTCCTAAGCGGAAAGGGGTACAAAATCTGAAAGTTCATATTTTATCGGTGCAAACTATAATGGTTCTAATTTAGAAGTGGCGATCGGGTCTGCTCATGCAAAAGCTAAATTTGCTTGGGAGGCTACAGTTAATAAGGGGTAGTTTTCTCCTAAACGGCAAGGGGTACAAAATCTGAAAGTCCATATTTTATCGCTACAAACTATAATGATTTAAATTTAGAAGCGACGATCCGGTCTGCTCATGCAAAAGCTTACTTTGCTTGTGAGGCTAGAGTTAATTAGGGGTAGTTTTCTCTTAAACGTAAAGGGGTACAAAATCTGAAAGTTCATATTTTATCGGTACAAACTATAATGATTATAATTTAGAAGTGACGATCCGGTCTGCTCATGCAAAACTCTACTTTGCTTGTGAGGCTAGAGTTAATTAGGGGTAGTTTTCTCCTAAGCGGCAAGGGGTACAAAATCTGAACGCTCACATTTTTTCGGTACAAACTATAATGGTTCGAATTAATAAGTAATGATTGGGTCTGCTCATGCAGAAGCCTACTTTGCTTATGAGGCTAGAGTTAATTAGGGGTAGTTTTCTCCTAAACGGCAAGGAGTACAAAATCTGAAAGTTCATATTTTATCGGTACAAACTGTAATGATTATAATTTAGAAGTGACGATCCGGTCTGCTCATGTAAAACCCTACTTTGCTTATGAGGCATAAGTTAATTAGGGGTAGTTTTCTCCTAAACGGCAAGGGGTACAAAATCTGAAAGTTCATATTTTATCGGTACAAGCTATAATGGTTCTAATTTATAAGTGACGATCGGGTCTGCTCATGCAAAACCCTACTTTGCTTCTGAGGCATAAGTTAATTAGGGGTAGTTTTCTCCTAAACGGCAAGGGGTACAATTTCTGAAAGTTCATATTTTATCGGTGCAAACTATAATGATTCTAATTAAGAAGTGACGATCTGATCTGCCCATGCAAAAGCTAAATTTGCTCCCGAAGCTAAAGCTAATTAGGGGTAGTTTTCTCCTAAACGGCAAGGGGTACAAAATCAGAAAGTTCATTTGCTATCGGTGCAAACTATAATGGTTCTAATTTAGAAGTGAAGATCGGGTCTGCTCATGCAAAAGCTAAATTTGCTTGGGAGGCTAAAGTTAATTAGGGGTAGTTTTCTCCTAAAGGGCAAGGGGTACAAAATCTGAAAGTTCATATTTTATCGGTACAAACTTTAATGATTCAAATTTAGAAGTGACGATCCGGTCTGCTCATGCAAAAGCCTACTCTGCCTGTGAGGCTAGAGTTAATTAAGGGTAGTTTTCTCCTGAACGTAAAGGGGTACAATATCTGAAAGTTCATATTTTATCAGTACAAACTATAATGGTTCTAATTTAGAAGTGATGATCGGGTTCGCTCATGCAAAAGCTTACTTTGCTTGCGAGGCTAGAGTTAATTAGGGGTAGTTTTCTCCTAAACTGCAAGGGGTATAAAATCTGAAAGTTCATATTTCATCGGTACAAACTATTATGGTTCTAATTTAGAAGTGACGAACGGGTCTGCTCATGCAAAAGCTAGATTGGCTTGTGAGGCTAAAGTTAATTAGGGGTAGTTTTCTCCTAAACGGCAAGGGGTACAAAATCTGAAAGTTCATTTTTTATCGGTACAAACTATAGTGGTTCTAATGTAGAATTGACGATCGGGTCTGCTCATGCAAAAGCCTAATTTGCTTGTGAGGCGAGAGCTAATTATGGGTAGTTTTCTCCTAAACGGCAAGGGGTACAAAATCTGAAAGTTCATTTTTTATCGGTACAAACTATAATGGTTCTAATTTAGAAGTGACGATCGGGTCTGCTCATGCAAAAGCTCAATTTGCTTCCGAAGCTAAAGTTAATTAGGGGTAGTTTTCTCCTAAACGGCAAGGGGTACAAAATCTGAAAGTTCATATTTTATCGGTACAAACTATAATGATTATAATTTAGAAGTGACGATCCGGTCTGCTCATGTAAAACCCTACTTTGCTTCTGAGGCATAAGTTAATTAGGGGTAGTTTTCTCCTAAACGGCAAGGGGTACAAAATCTGAAAGTTCATATTTTATCGGTACAAACTATAATAGTTTTAATTTGGAAGTGACGATCGGGTCTGCTCATGCAAAAGCCTACTTTGCTTGAAAGGCTAAAATTAATTAGGGGTAGTTTTCTCCTAAACGGCACGTGGTACAAAATTTTAATTGGTGGTACAAATTAGTACAAAATAGGTACTAAATAATGCAAAAGGTCCGAGTCGATTCTGCGCAGGTGGTCTTTCTAGCTTAAAATTAAGCTAGCAGCGCCACGGGTTTTGTCGTAACGGCACGTGGTACAAAATTTTTCTTGATGGTACAAATTAGTACAAAATAAGTACTAAATAATGCAAAAGGTCCGAGTCGATTCTGCTCAGGTGGTCTTTCTAGCTTAATATTAAGCTAGCAGCGCCACGGGTTTTGTCGTAACGGCACGTGGTACAAAATTTTAATTGGTGGTACAAATTAGTACAAAATAGGTACTAAATAATGCAAAACGTCCGAGTCGATTCTGCTCAGGTGGTCTTTCCAGCTTAAGAGAGGTACAGTATTTGCATGGGTGAATTACTTCAGGACTTAAGAGATGTATCACATTGGAATATACTCATCTCTGGTAATGTTCGCATTGAAATCATAAAAAAAGAAAGTGAACATTTTCAAAATAGAGAAGGGTCGTTTGTTACTGTATCTAGACACGGGTTAGACATAAAAGGTGATGTTCGTCATCTTTCTAAAGAATGGTTTTATAAAATGAGGAATAATGGTGAAAAAATTCTACGGCCATGGATTGTTTATTCTCCTGTAAATAATAACTTGCGTCCTGTATTGCTTCTGTTGTCGTGTATTTGCTGTCACCAATAATAATAATACAAAATCAGCATTTACTACTGGATATCAGAAGGGGTGG
Organism: Diogma glabrata; assembly: GCA_963693315.1. Classification (NCBI taxonomy): domain Eukaryota; kingdom Metazoa; phylum Arthropoda; class Insecta; order Diptera; family Cylindrotomidae; genus Diogma; species Diogma glabrata. The sequence goes on from OY856187.1 coordinate 99,149,307, forward strand.
AAACTAAATCCCAAAGTGGCCGAGCATGAAACTTCAAATGAACATCTGGAGAGTTTTGAAAAGTGGAAAACTTTGGAAATGAGGTTAAAAATTCATAAAACGATACGAGACGCAGCCTTGCAATTAATATATAATAAAAAACAGAAGTGGAAACATCTTTTATCAAGATTATTGGATATAACTTTGTTTTTATCTAAACAAAACCCAGCATTTCATGGACATGATGAAGGACAAAGTTCTTCAAATAAAGGCAATTTTTACAACTAGTCAATCTATTGTCAAAGTATGATGTAGTGTTAAAAGAACACACTTTGAATTTGGAGCATGGTAAATCACCAAAAGTATCATATTTGTCACCAGATATACAAAATGAGTTCATAAATGTTTTAGCGATCCACGTAAAGTTTAAGCTTGTCAACGAAATTAAATCGGTTAAATATTTTGGAATTCTGTTTGATAGCACACCTGACATTTCACATATTGATCAAATGTCAGAAGTGATTCGTCATGTGAAAATTGATGGTAGTAAAGTGGAAATCAAGGAAGTATTCCTTGGATTTTTTCCTTTACGTGGAAAAAAGCCGCTGATTTAAGCGATGAAATTCTTACACTGAAAAAAAAATTGAAGTAATGATAACCTCATCTCGAAGATGGCAGTTTATTATTCATGCAAAGAAAAGATATTTACAAACAATTTCACCGTGATTGGGACAACTACTCAGTACTCAGTAACATTTTCCTGATAACAGAATGAGGTGTAATTAAAATATAAAGTGCTATTCAATATAACAGTAGTTGAATAAAGTTAATAACTATTTCCATGAAAACATATTTCTTTGGCCTTATATCATGAATTTTTCATTTTAAAATTTAAGTATTTGAGATTAATTGAACTATATTTTATTTTCACATAAATATTTCATGTGATTGTCTCAACTGCATCGGCTTATCATTGTACGGTTCTTGAATCAATCTCGTATTTCGATTCGCCATATCTGCCCGCACGGTGAAGTTGAGACTACTGCATTTCGATTGGAAATAGGACATGTTTTTTTCAGTGTAAAATCTTGAAAATGATGGTATAGATGTTATGAATTGTCGCTCCCAAAGGTTATGATAATGCAGCTGTTATGAGTAGTATACATGGAGAAGTGCAAAGTATTATTAAAGCAAAAAATAACAAAGCAATTTTTGTGGGCTGCAAAGATCATTCAATTAATTTATACGGCCAACACTCGTCAGTGGAAGCCATTTTTACATGTTTTTCTGCTTCGACTAGCCGCTGGGAAGTACTTGCTAAACACAACAAAGCAACTGTTAAAATAATCTTAACAGCGCATTGGAGTGCTCATTATGCTGCAGTATGGCTGCATTGTGGCTGAAATTGAGAAGTTAAGTGATCAACAAGAAAATGTAGACACTAGAGGCGCTGCACAGAACCTTATCAATGCAGCATGTGATTTTTCGTTTCTTTGCTATCTTTTGTTTTGGAATGATATTCTAAGAGAAATAATGTCTGTGCTCAGATTGGATTGCAAAGCACGGGCTTGAATATTGATCAATTAGCTACAAAAATAGAGTCAATTCATAACGAAGTCTCATTAGTCATTGTAGAAGAGGCAATAGATCTTGCTGCGAAAAAATCGGAGGACTATGACATTCCAATGGAAAGCCGAATTCGTCATAAAAACGCAAAAAACGAACGGGTGGTGAGTTTGCACCTGATATTGGACTGACACTGAGAGCTCAACTTAAAAAAGACATGTTGGAATGTCTTGACCGATTCAGTGTTGAACTCCGAACTAGACTGCAGTCAGTTCAAGATTTAGCTTCATTGTTTGAGGTTGTGCAGACAAACACTTAGCTTTTGGCGAACAGTAAAGAGTTAAAATTATCGGTATCAAAATTTACTGGTTTTTATGATGCGGTATTGGCAATAGAACTCCTCATAGAGATACAAAGGGTGAGGAGGCATTTAAAAGCGGCCAATGTTACAGTTTCTAACTGGGTGTACCTAGACTTTTTGAAATTCATCGTAGAATGGGATTTTTTAGAATTTCTTCCGAATCTTACGGTCGCACTTAAGTTATTTATGACTATTTGCGTATTAGTGGCTTCTTGTGAGAGGAGTTTCAGCAAATTAAAATTAGTTAAAAATTACTTGCGGGCTTATAATAATAATGCTCATTTGTATTAATTAAAAAAAATTATAAATTACGTTTATCGGCTTTTTATTATTATCGACAGTTTTTATTTTTGGGGTGACACCACAATATCCGCCCCGGGTGCCACCCATGCTAGCTACGCCACTGCAACGGAGCGAACCAAGCTAGGAGTTTTTGTATATACTGTTAGTAGTATAGCCACAACTCAATATATAAATTGCGTAGGCAGAAGATTTTTCTTAAAGGTCGCATCAACTTAGATAAAAATTTAAGATACGGTACGGTATGATTATCAAAAAAAAAAGTAATTGAATTTAATGTTACTCTTGTAACGGATTAACGGATTAACCAGCTGATTAGTTGTGAATGCATTTATATATATGTATATATTTTGTTAAATCATCGTTGTTATTAATTAATTTATTATATATCTGTATATATTTGCACGTTAGACAAATTTATATATTTTATATTTTTCTTTATATACATATTCCTTTTCATATAGAAATTAAGATATTAGGTTGTGTCTCGAAAACGCCATAGTATTTGCAATTGATTTAAATTATTAGTACTTTTAAGTTTGCATGATATTTTCTAAGAAGTATAAAAATGTATAATTATATAAATGCTTTATGCTACCTTATGTAACTAAATCATGTATGAACATAATTATATATTTAGTTTAAGAATTTCGTTTTACATTTTTGCGTATAATATATCGGTATCTATTATATATATTTATAATTACATTTATTTACATGTATAATTAATTATTTCTATAATCAAAATATATAAACGATTAATATTTTTCAATAGCTACCTTTTTTGATAATTTTTACACTAAAGTGTTTAGGTTTACAGCAACGTGGCATGCATGTTCAGGTTTACAGCAATGTGGCCACGTTTACAGCAACGTGGCATTGTTCTAGATAGTGATAGTGAAGTGGAAATGAGCGAATAAGAGTTTAATTTTTGATTATGTGATTCAAAGTTTTCGGAGCTCCATGCAATTGTGGGATTTCCTCGGATGGAGGAAATCAAATAAGGTTCTGGGAGGGTTTGAAAAGAATGATCATCATCATCTGATCATTCAGGTAACTGGGTGTCATCATAGTGTCTAAGTGTATATAATAGTGTATCTTCTTCATTGAATGGTTTTATTTTGAGTTTTCTTTTGTTTGTTATTAACCGTATATAATTAGCAGTACATGCAAGCTCAGAACGGAGATGGTGGAAGATCACGACCCAGAGGCTGACATCTAGCCGGAAAATGTACTGCCCATCATACAATCCAATCTGAGATTTCTGTTAATGCATGATAGTTCAAATGCAGTATTCGATACAAAACTCCATCTAGTTTCCAAATACAATGTATTTGGAACTATCTGAACTAGCATCGTTACTTCTACTTGATATTGTAAGATATTTAAAAAATAAAATAGAAAATGACTAATATCAAAATCTAATCAAAGCAAATATGATAATTAGTCTTAGTAGTTAAAAAAATTTCGATATATACCTCGGCTGAGAAGACTAATACAAGAAAAAAAATGTTATGATATTGCTACGTTTTTCTCAACCTTCCTTCGAATTGGCCTTACTCTCAATTCGATAAACGTAATTCCCAATCTCTTTCTGAGTTCGATCACTGATTAGTAAGCAAAAACACCAGTCTTCAACTCCTTGATTGTACCACAACAAGAAACAATAGAGCCAACAATATTCCTAACTAGAATATTCTTTAAACAGCTTCAGAAACTCCAACGGTTGATTGTAGAAATTTCCATTAATACAACGTTCAAAATAATACACAAATTATTTCTACTTAATAATACTTTAAACTTTATTTACAAAAACTAATTTTAAATATCCCTTTTATAATTTTAACTTTATCGTCGCACGTTTAAAATAAAACTGAAAATTACTAATCTACAAGAGGCAATTGCTTATATACTCTTCTTCTTAATTTCTAGATAATTCGAGGTCACTTTTTAGAAACCTTAAGAAAATAGTAGAATATTCGATTACTTTACGTTATGCTGATTTTATTCATAAAATCATTCAAATCATTCAAATACAACAACAAAATATTCAATTCATTAATTGGTTGTTGTGTTTTGTTGTGATTTGATTTTTCTGGAAGTCACTGTAATCGTCTGGATTTTTCTGTAATCGTAACAATACCCTCCACTTAAGCCTGTTCGTTTCGAAAAGGATCTAGCTCTCCTTTGTATAAGGCCAATCATTCCAAATGTACGACTTTCGCTTTGCGTCGATGGCCTTTCCTATTTATATAAGCCACGTTATTCATCTTGGTTATAATGTTGTAAAGTCCTTCCCATGCAGCTTGCAGTTTCGGTGATAACCCTCGTTTTCGTTGTGGGTTGTGTAGCCATACTATTTGTCCTTCTTCAAAACCTTTATTATTAGATCGTACATCATATCGGGCTTTCATTCTATTACTGGTCAGTTGTATCTTCTGCCGAACAAGCTTGAATATCCTCAAGGTTCTCCCTGATTCGGTTGACGTATTCTTGCGCAGACAATGATGTTGATGGTACTGCTCCAAATTTGAGGTCACCAGGAAGTCTGAAGTCACTTCCAAAAATAGTTTGAGCTGGTGTCATGGTCGTGGTCTCATGAACTGCTGATCTGTATGCCATAAAAAATAAAGGAATGTTTTTATCCCAGTTACGTTGGTTCTTACTGACCACTTTTGCTAGAAATTCCTCCAATGTAGCATTGAATCTCTCAACCATCCCATCTGACTGTGGGTGTGAAGCTGTCGTCCTCGTTTTGTTAATCCCCAGCATTTGGCAGATTTCCTGCAACATAACTGACTCGAAGTTCCGTCCCTGATCGGTGTGGATCTCCATAGGAACTCTATATCGACTAATCCAATTATTTATCACAGCTTCAGCGATTGTGGTTGATTCCTGGTTGGGAATCGCACAAACACTACCACTTACTGAAGTAGTCCATGATCACAAGGACATATTTATTCCGATTATCAGTTGTTGGGAATGGTCCCACTACATCCATTGCGATCCTTTCAAATGGAGCACCTACATTGTATCATTGTATTGCTTCATTTTCCCATGACTTCTTCGTGCATTTTTGACACCACTCCACAATTGATTGCCGAGTCCCTGACCAGCGAAACCGTTGTCGTAGTTTTGCAAGAGTTTTATTGATCCCAAGATGACCTCCACTCGTCCCTTCGTGATACTCCTTCAAAACTGCTGGTATTTTCCCTTTTGGTACCACTATAAGGGATTGCTTTATCTTGCCATCTGAGCTTTCCCATACCCTCTTTAAACATCCATTCTCTAGCTGGAGACTGTCCCATTGCGCCCAGTACCCCTTCAAAGTTGGAATTTTATCAGCAATATCTCCCCATACTGGTTTGCAACCCTTTTCCTTGAACTCGATGATAAGTGTAAGATCCGGATCTTCTAATTGATATGGGTCGTCTCGATAATGCATCAGCGTTCCCATGTGCAGTACCCTTCCGATACTCAATGTCCAAATCGTCAATGTCTGCAACCGTTCGATCCAACGTGCTACTTGTTCCTCTGGATTTTTGAACTGGAGTAACCATCTTAATGCACCGTGATCAGTTCTGAGATGAAATTTCTGACCATACAAGTATTTATGGAAGTGTTTGACGCATTCCATAATTGCCAACAACTCCTTTCGAGCTACGCAATAATTCCGCTCCAGCTTGGATAGCATTTTGGAAAAATAAGCTATCACCTTTTCCTGACCATCTATTTTCTACGACAAAACTCCTCCTATACCTTCATTACTGGCATCAGTATCCAAAATAAACTGCAAATTAGGTAAAGGATAGGATAGTATTGGAGCCGTACATAATCTCCTGCTGAGCTTCACAAATGCTTGTTCCTGAAGTTGATTCCATTCGAATGCCTCATCTTTCCTAGTTAACTTATGCAAACTTTTGGCAACGTTGGCGAATCCTGTCACAAACCTCTGTAATATATGCACAATCCAAGGAAACTTCGTAGTTCATGTAGGTTTTTCGGTCTTGGCCAGTTCATAACTGCTGCAATCTTGTCATAATCGGTATGAATTCATTTTGACGTAACCTTATGTCCCAAATACTTTACTTCCTCCTTGAAAAGTGAACACTTTTTGGGACCTAACTTTAAACTTGCTGCTTACAACCTTTCCAGTACCTCCGCCAAGTTCCTCAAGTGGTCATCAAAGTCTTTGCCCATGACGATGATGTCACCCAAATATACAGAGCATGTTTTCCAGTGTGAGCCTTAAAGTGTACCCGTTTCATTAGTCTTTCAAAAGTTGCGGGTGCGTTGCATAACCCAAATGGCATAACATTAAATTGTCATATTCCATTCCCTACACTGAACGCTGTTTTCTCCCGATCTTCCGCCGCAACTTCCACCTGCCAGTAACCGCTCTGCAAATCCAGTGTTGAAAACAATCTTGATCCCAATAATGCATCCAGGGTATCATTAATCCTAGGTAATGGGTAACTATCCTTCTTAGTAACTGTGTTTAGTTAGTTTCCTGTAGTCAACACAAAATCTTAAACTCCCATCTTTCTTGCCAGTTAACACCACATGTGAGCTCCAGGGACTGTCTGAAGGCTCAATTACACCAGCTTCTTTCATATCCCTCACCATTTTATCAGCTTCTTCTCTTTTAGCTAATGGTAATCTCCTTGGTGTTTGGCGTATCGGATTTTCTGCTCCGGTGTCAATACAATGTTTCACCCTATTGGTTCTGCCATTTCCTTCAGGTGTACTGGAGAATAAAGACTTGTGTCGCTCCAGCAATTGACGTGCTGCTTTCTTCTGCTCTTCTGAAAGCCCTTTTGTCCATTTCTGCACAAGTTGTTCAATTTCTGCCTTTTGTTGTTTTGTGTTGACTGAGCTAATGATGTTTTTCTACTCGCACTTTATTATTTTAGCTACCTTTTCGCATTGTCCTATGATTGATTCTTTCTTAATTGTTTTCTGCGTATCTGAAAGATTTAAAACCCTAACTGGTATTTTGTATTCAGCATCTGATCTAACTAAGGTTTTCCCATTAACGACTTCTTTATAATTTTGATCTTCTTTGTTGGCTTACACAACCCACAACCTGGGTGACCCAGAACCTCCTTCCGCTTTTCCCCAAATAATTGTTTGATTGGGGCAGCTTTTCTCTGTGATCTAATATTATTCGACGTACACAATTTGAATCTTCACCATTAAATTGGAGTGGCAACTCAACATTTCCGTACGTGAGTACTCTTTTTCCAGCATCAATAACGAATCCATTTGGTCTCATGAAGTCCATTCTCAGGATGACTTCATCCACAATGTCACCTACGACCACTTCATGTTGAAAGCGAGTAATTCCGATGTCAATTTCAACCATTTTCTTGCCTTTAATACTTGCACTTTCGCCAGTTGCCGTTTGCATTCGAAGGTTTGCCCCGAAGGTTGTGGGGCAATTAGTTGTGGGAGCCAGCTTACGCCCCTTTAGGCTGGCTCGTTGTAGTTTAACTGATGCTCTATCGTCTTCCTTTACTTGCACCCGTTCTTCTGCTGGTCGCCGCTGCATAGGTGAGACTGACCTTGCTCTTTTCCTTCTCATGTCTCTGAATTCCCTCGAAATAAGACCCAACTTGCCACACAACCAGCATCGGATTCTATCACTTCGTATATTCTCTCGTGGTCTTGACTTATAGTTGTTGTCATCAGCCAACTCAACCCGGCGTATTTTAATTGATGGTATTATAATAGCTTGTGCAGTTTCGTTGGTCAAGGCACAAGCAATTGTTTCAGCGAATGTTGCCTTTGGCGACAACATTACTGCTTTCCTTATCTCAGGATCACGAATACCATCAGTAAAGGCCTCGATTTCATCTTCTCCATGAAATATGGTGGCGTATTTGTGTGCCAAATGAACCAGCCGTTCCACTGCCGAGGAATAATCCTGTAGAGATTCTCCATTTCGCTGAAAACGAGCTTTTAGCTCGATCCTGTATAGCTGCCTTTTATGATCCCTGCCGTATTTGCGTTCTAATGCATTCATCATCCCTGCATAACTTCTGCGGTCGTTTTCTGGTACCGCCTGTAATGTTTCAGCTGCTTCTCCCTTAAGTGCAATTATTAATGCAGCTAGACGATTTTCACTGCTCCAAACATTTTGTTCTGCTGCAATCTCGAACTGAAATTTGAATATGCCGAAAGATGTGGTACCGTCATATGAGGGTGGCTTTAATTTAATATTTGCTACTTGGTGTACCACATGTGAAGAACCCTTTACTGTTTCAACATCTTGTAATCTCTTCTCAAAATCGTCAATTAGTTTACGACTTTACTCAAATCACGATCAAATTCCTGCATTTCTTTTTGAGTTTTCTCGACTTTAACATCGAATGCCGTTGACATTTGTAGAAGTTTGTCGTCCAAGTGTTGATTTAAGCTAATGTTCAACTCATTTATTTGCTGGTTTGTCTCATTTTTATTTACAGCCAATGTTGTAGTTATTTCTTCTTTGGTAGCAGCCATTTGTTGATTGATGTTACTGATTTCTTCCTTAGTTGCACCTATGTGTTGATTGATGTTACAGCTAATCTCTTCTTTGGTACAGCAGCCATATTTATGTTTACATTATCCAGTTTTTGATTCATCTTGTCTTTATTGGCAAACATATTACCATTCATCTGATTCATGTTCAAATTCATTTGTTGCATCATAGCTATTAACTGCGTAAAATCGAAATTGCCAGATGGCAATGAAGTTGTTGTTTCTGCAACAAAACTTTTGTTCTCATCAGCTGCTATTTAATTAGCATTTGTTGTAACAATTCCAAACTGGTAACCACTTCTATTTCATTGGCTTCCATACCTTCTCGAAATCGGAGCATTAATTCACTTTTGTTTCCGCTTGTTGACAATCCTCATTGTTCTAGTTCCTTCTTCAACTCAGGAACCTTCAATTCACTTAAGAAAACCGTTATTACCAGCTTACTAATCCCGCCGCTGTCACCAATGTTACGTTGTTCTCAACCTTCCTTCGAATTGGCCTTACTCTCAATTCGATAAACGTAATTCCCAATCTCTTTCTGAGTTCGATCACTGATTAGTAAGCACAAACACCAGGTTTTATTAAGTCTTCAACTCCTTGATTGTCCCACAACAACAAGAAACAATACAGCCAACAATATTCCTAGCTAGAATATTCTTTCAACAGCTTTAGAAACTCCAACGGTTGATTGTAGAAATTTCCATTAATACAACGTTCAAAATAATACAAAAATTATTTCTACTTAATAATACTTTAAACTTTATTTACAAAAACTAATTTTAAATATCCCTTTTATAATTTTAACTTTATCGTCACACGTTTAAAATAAAACTAATCACTAATCTACAAGAGGCAATTGCTTATATACTCTTCTGCTGAATTTCTAGATAATTCGAGGTCACTTTTTAGAAACCTTGAGAAAATAGTAGAATATTCGATTTCTTTACGTTATGCTGATTTGATTCATAAAATCATTCAATTTCATTTATTGTTGACCCAAATTCCACGAAATACAACAACAACAACAACAATATTCATTTCATCAATTGCTTGTTGTGGTTTGTTGTGATTTGATTTTCTGGAAGTCACTGTAATCGTCTGGATTTTTCTGTAATCGTAACAATATGTATTAAAAATTTAATTAAATCTACGAATTTGTTAATGAGTTGGCGTTGATAAAAGCCATTTATTAATCTTATAAACAGGAGTTTATGAAGTGATAAACAAAGTTATCAATTGATAACTATATATATATATAATATCACGAATTGATTTCGTTTGAAAATTTTATAATCCTGTTCATGCTTTCAGAAATAATTTAACAAAATACATAAACTTACAAAAAACATACGATTATTCTTTTATAAACGCTGTTTTATAGTATACATTAATGGGTTATCAAACGATAAACAGATGTTATAAATATTTCGTATTATTTGTGTAAAAATTTGTAGATTTCATAAATTATTTGGAAATAAAATTTAATAAAACAGCGTTAATACAATTTTCATCAATTTTTTTTTGAGTATACAATAATATCAATTTACTATATTTTTATACATATCATTTATTATTTCTTAATTATATTTATTTAATAAATATATTTTTACTTTCTAAGATTAAATATTCAAAGATTAAAGAGTTAGTTGTCAAAAAAGTTGCTTAAAACGACATTTTTGATTGTTTTATTTCGAATTTAGTATAAAAATGTGTTATGATCTGTCATAATTTTGTAACTAAGACACAAACCTATGTGAATCACACATTTGTGTTATGAAATATCATTTTTACACCAAGTTGTAAAGCATTTTGGTGAAATTGACAATATTGTCCATTGACAAATATATGTTCGGGAAAAGGGTTCTAATATAGAGTTTCAAGTTATGATTATTAAGAGCAGTAGAGTAGTTTTTACTTTATGTTTCGGTATAAAAGTAATTAGCCCCATAAAATAATTTTTGAGAAAAGACAAGCTGAACCACTTATTCCACAGAAAATTAAAAATAGAAATGATCAGTTATCTATTATCAAAATTTATTTCACTAACCACAATATTGTTTTTTCGCACTCGTTATACAATATAATATTTACTAATTGTTTCGTTGTTGCGATTCGAGAAAATATTACAAAATCACAAAATCATATTACTTTCAAAATTTCAAAAATATTGTAAAAATTATAATAAAACCAAACTTATTTCAACATTCTAAAAATATTCCAAAAATTAATACAAAATCAAAAATTAAAACTTTTTTCAAAATTCCAAAAATATTCCAAAAATTCTTAAATATTAAAACTTTTGCCGAAATTCTAAAAATATTGCAAAAATTATTACAAAATCAAAAATACAAACTTTTTCAAAATTCAAAAAATATTTCAAAAACTATAACAAATTCAAAAATTTCCATGTCCAATTTCATTTTATATTACTTCATAAAAACATTTTTTACATTTTACATTTTTTTTTCCAAAAAATTGGCTAAAAAAATAAATAAAATCATTTTTAGACAAACTTGACATTATTTTTTGACAAACTTATAATGCCATAATTCTCTATAATAATAATAAATTATCATGTGATACAAACTATTTTATTATTTTCTAAAATTTTATTATTATTTTATTTATTATTTTCTAAAAAAATTGGGTAAAAAATAAATAAAAATCTTTCTTTTGACACACTTGACAACATTTTTTTGACAAACTTATAATGCAATAATCTAGATTTTGGTCTCACATACCAATCCCGACCGTAAAGATTTTTCCAAATTCAATGTTCCTACTCGTAATCACTTAAAATGAACGTTTTTTAAGCAAAAAATATGCAAATTTCCTTGTTTTGACACACTTGACGATTTTTTTGACACACTTCCGGTACAGTTATCGAACACATTGTCCTTTCGGCCCTTTCCATGGAGTAAACCTATTCTTAGAAAAAAAAAATTTCAAATCCGTCTAGCGGTTTTCTAGATTTCGTCGGTTGTGACGACCGGCCGACAGACAGACATACATTTTTTTTTTGCTTTTTTAGAATCAGTAGGTCCTAAAACGTCGAGAAATTCCAAAAAAAGTGGGGGTACGAATTTCACTTTGAGTTCATGAATGTAATACTTAGGTCTTTCAGACCGAAGTAATTTATGTAAACCATAATAAAATGCTTAGCGCTAGAATTTTCAAACTTTTGTTTTTGACAATACCAGCGATAGCCTTTTTGTTTTGCTGTGTAATGGCGTCTCATGTTTTTATATTAATTTTGGGGGCAAAAATGCAAACATTTTAATGCAAGTTGTTGTTTAAATTGATGTAATTAAAATCGGTGAAAATTGGTAAAAATAAATTATTTGTTATTGAAATTGTAATTAAAATTGGTAAAAATGAATTATCACCAATGAAAACTATATTAAGCTGACTTGCTCAAAAATAAAAAACAATAAACCCCACAATAATAAAAATATTTACGGTGCCTCTACTAAAATGCATTTGTATTAGTAAACTTTTATTGGTGTGCAAAAATTACTTCAGATTTTACATCAATTTCACTTCCTCTATTCAAAAATTTTTTAATATGTCTTGCAAATGTTCATTCTGAATTCTATGTCAATAAATACAGATGGTGACAAAATCATTCTGCAAATTTTTCATCAACTACGAAATCGAAGAGAAGAAATCTTTTAATGAAAGAACGAAGGAACGCACACACTGCGGCAACTGAAAAAGCGGCTTAAGCCTACACAAATAAGTTTCAAATAAGTTGTGGTTTCGAATACAGAATTAGAACTATTATTACCAGCTGCAAATATAAAGAATTAAAATCATTGTCTGTTCGATTAAAATTCTTATCTATATATAAATACGTAAGCAATATTTTTGTGGTACAATTTTAAAATATTTGCCCCTTCAAAAGTGTGGCAATATGTATATCGTTGGAAAGGTCGTGAGTAGTAGATGTGCCGAAAAATACTTTTTTGAATTTTGACGATTTTTTCAGAAAATATGGCGAAAATGTAATAGGTGTATTTTTTGTTCGGTTATTTTGTTTTTTTCTCAAGTTATTTGTTTCACAATTCAAAATCAATTATATTAATTAATCAAACTCTGAAATAATATGTTGTAGCCATTTGGTCGGGAGGTCTGTTTACAAATTCCGTTTACAATGGCCAAATTTCGGCCACTGGGCGATTCCTTGTATAATAAAATACATCACTATAGACGAAATCCTGAGAAGATGAATTGTAAATCGAATTATACTAAATATAAAATAGTTAATTATATGTGCACAACAACAAGGGCTTTTCACTGTGTACGATTCTATTAACTCAAAATTATGCTAGTTTTTTTGAGGGATTCCAATATGTTTATCCATTTTTACAGCTTCGTCTATAGAGTCTGGCAGTTTTTTGTGTAATGTTTCTGGAAAGTGTAATCCAATCAAACCTGCAATTATGGCCACTCCAGCAAATAAAAACATTGGTAATGATTTCATCTGGATTGCTAATAGTGGTACTTGAGGAGCAACCATATTACCAAGTCTACCAAAAGTTGAACTTATTCCAAGCATGCTGTTCCTAATGTTTGTTGGATAAATTTCAGCTGTATAAACATATAAAGTAGTTAGAGATAAAGTAATTGCACATTTTCCTATTAAATAACATATTAAACTAAACCAGTAAATATGTTCGATAAACGGTGTTATAAGGCAGGACATCCCACTTAAAATTAAAGAACCACTTAGAGTAATTCTACGCCCAAATGTATCAGCAAAATACCAACAAGCAACATAACCTGGAACTTCAATTAAACTTACTAAGATAAAGTTTATAAACTTGTTTCCACCAATTGTAACAGATTGCAGACTAAGTCCATAGTAGACAAACGTGACTGTTCCCCATATAAAGGAGGATATAACCAGTCTTATCATTATAGTCGGAGATTTGAAAATCGTAAATATCGGGATCTCAGTATCTTTTATTGTTTGTTTTTCAACATCCACTTTTAATTTATTGTGTTCAATTTCTTCTTCTTCATATTTTTGTAACATTTTTAGTGTTGAATCCGATAGTTCAACATTGTTGGTATGCGCCGCTTTTTTTAATTTTTCCGAAACTTGTTGTTTTCTTCCTTTTGTGTGTAGCCATCGAACACTTTCTGGTATAATAAAACTTAAAAGAATTATAGTAAATGATGGAGCATAACAAAGTTGAAGAAAAACTCTCCAGTCCAGCGCAAACATAGCAGCGTAGCCTAGTAGTACTTCTCCAACAGCATAAGCAGAACATATAATTGACCCTCCAAGTATACGATATTCTTGCCCAACAAGCTCAACTCCTGGAAATATGAAAATCAAAACAGAATAAATAATGTTCACTGGATCGGTGATGGATTTAATGGATTTAATTCATTACTATATACCTAGAACAAACGATGTTGCATAAACGCCTCCAGCAAGCACTGCTTCCAAAAATTCAAATGATATAAATGAAATGTAGGACCATGAAAGTGACCGCATTATTCCAAAAATACCTTGTACAATTAAACCAATAATTATAACTAATCGTCGTCCAAATTTATCAGATATAAAGCCAGTTAAACTAAGACAAAAAAATTGGCCTACCATGTTTATGGTTCCCACAGTTGTTAACTTCCATTTATTGTCTGGACATGTTAAGTTCCACTGAAACAATACAAAAAAATTGATATTTAGAAACATTTGAAATTATATTGTTATTAGTGAACAATGTTAAATGTTAATGTTAATATTAGAATAGTATATTCTTGTATGAGCTAGAATGAAGGCAATTCTTCACGAGGATGAAGTTTCCCGGAACGAGCGTAGCGAGTGGAGGGAATCATCCGAGTGAAGAATTGCCTTCATCCTAAGCGAATACAAGATACTATTTTATCCACGACTACAAATATTTCAAATAATTTGATTCATGTTTTCCTGTACAAGTTTGTATCGCCATATTGAATGAAATGAAAAACAAAACCAAACATGTTTGTTTATTTTAGATTTTATATATGTATTGTTTTTGTTTTAACTGGTTTATATTACTATACCAACAAATCAAGTTTTTAATTTGTTAGGGGAATTTTGAATAAATAAAGCGTAATAAAAGAAATAAAAAAGAATTTGATATATAGAAAAGGAATGAATACAATTACAATGAAAGATATACGCGTAGAAATTGGTTTTAGAGGTGGTTCTTAGCCTCCAGCGCCCTCTAGCGGTCGCATCGATACTACTTCCATCACACCAAATTAAAACCCCCAAAAAGGGAGAAAACTAATTTTAAAATTTTTTTAATATTTTTATTGTATTCTTTCTACTGCAAAAATGCAAACGAAACTAATATTTTAAAAAAAAAGTTTTATACGTATTAAACTGCCTACAAAATGAACGTTGGTCGATCTAGAAAAAATTTCAAATTTGTGACCATCATCACTGACAGCAAGGGGGTTGGTCAAAAAATCTAAAAAAATTCCAAAAATTTTTTCTGATGCAGTACTATCGATCTCCAAAAATTAAAGAAAACAATTTTTTTTTGCTCTCGTTCACGTGGAATATCCCATATACAAAGCGCGCAAAAAATCTTTTTATTTAAACACTTTAACTTAATGTGCATTAGTGTTCAAATATTTAAATAAAAAATTTGATTTTTTATGTATTTATTTTAATTTGTCGTTTTCAAACCGGACGCCCGCCGTGTTAGTTGCAAATCATACTTATTCCAACCTTCACAGCAAAACGAGCTTATTCCAAACTTAAATACAAAATAACTTTAAATGATGCAATTTTATCGTGCATTTCTGTTTATATATATGTATAATAACCAAATTTTTTTCATTGTTACTTCGGTCTGAAAGACCTTAGTATTACAATCGCGAGTCAAATGTCAAAATCTTACCCCTACTTTTTGACATTTCTCGACGTTTTAGGTCATAATGATTCTAGTCTATCTACTGTCACCACCGACGAAAACAAAAAGACGAGTATGCAATAGTGAAAGCACAATTTTTTGTAAGCGGTTAAATAGATTCAGAAATTAAGAACAACCCCGTTCTAGTTTCGACTAAATGCTTTGGTTTTACGTTCCTTTGTAGCGCCAGTTCTATCGAAAAGATTAAACTAAACTAGATCATGTTGAACATTTGGTGTCGCCATTTAATACGAATAATCACTACACGATTTCAAAATCAAATTTCACATAGTTAGACTAACTAGGCATTTTATAAAAGTAATTCTGAGTTGTTTTATGAATAATACAAGTTTCCTCAAAAATCAGCACGCAGCAAATGCATTTCATAAAAAATAGTACATTTTGATACAAGATATGAAAACGCTGCTTTTTCCCGAGTGAAAATTTGTTCAGTGGGGCAATTTCACGAACGTAAAATGTATTTATCTGCCGAAGGAGATACAATATTTTCTATGATAGTAAATATATAAACGATATTTATTAGAAATTATTAAATTATAAATCGAAAAATAACATTAAAAATTCATATTCTATTTTTTCACGGTTGCTTTGTTTTAAAAACTTGGTAAAATTATATGCAAATATCATAGCAACTATAATTTGTTATTCTTTTTACACTAGAGAAAAAAACCATTTTCACAGGGGATTAAGTCTGCTTGAAAATACACGTTTCATCTGCTATCTTAGAAAATTAATTTTTTTGGCAATATAACTATCATTCAGTTGCGACAACTGCTAGCCAATTTTTCGTATTCATCAAATATCCCTGTGAAGTTTATGTGTGAATTTTAAACAAACAATTTTTTGATAAATTTTTGTTTCTACGATAGTATATGAAAAGTCTATTTTCATGCAAGTTTAAGCCCTTGTGGAAGTGGCTTTTTCACTTGCGCTAAATAGCTAAATAAGAAATTGTAGTTGCGATGATATGTTCATGTAATTTAATTTTACAAAGTTTTTAAATCAAAGCAACCGTGAGAAAATAGAATATGAATCTTGAAGGCTGTGTCGTCGATTTCTCATTTAATAATTTATAACAAATATCGTTTTTTAGCTACTAACTTGAGAAATCATCATTATTTACTCGAATGCCTCAAGAGAAGTAATTTTTCTCAACCTAAGTCTATAATAATAACAAAAAATTACCTAACTTAATAATGACAAATTTTCTTTTATTCTTAATTGAAATGAACAAAAAAACAAAAACAAATAATAATTGCATTCCTTTGTTTCGTTTTATTTGTGTAAAACTAAACTTCCAGGCTACTTGATATTATAAGATATTTAAAAAATGAAACGGAAAATGACTAATATCAAAATCTAATCAACGCATATATCATAATTAGTGTTAGTAGTTAAAAAATTCTATATATACCTCGGTTGAGAAGACTAATATGGACCTCGAACATTATATCCCTCGGTACCACGCGCCTCAGGATCTAAAAGTTCTCGGTCAATAATAGCTTACTTCTCAACCTTGTTATATAATGTACTATTATATATATACTATCGTAGAAAAATTGCATTTCCTAAGCGAGATGAACGCCAATTTTACGCTCGCAAACTTGGCGTCCCACTGACGTGTCTCGTTAACAAATATAACTCAAGGAAAAAAAAGTCCAAGCGGCACGTATATCCGCTAGAAATAGGTAGATTTCGGGACCAGACAGGTTTATGTACAAATACAATTGGATATGTCAGATTAGTTTAAAAAAAATTTAAGTAGAAACAGGATAATCCCAAAAATTTATCAAACTAACCAAACTAAATACATAAACGGAAACTACTTTATCAATGCAATTTCGAATAGTTTTGTTTAATTTGGTTAAAACTCCTTAATAACATATTAAATCCTTTGGTGGATTAACGTTCTAATTACGTCACAACTGCAATACTACCACACCACACATAATTTATAACCACCAACAACATCAAACAATTTTTACATCTCAAATATAATACAAATATCTATCAATTGTAAATATGTAATCAATATACATATATTTATTTCCACTGAACCACTTCCACATATTCCAAATTTTCAAACAACTATTCCCTAATTCAAAACAATAAAATGAATTTTCAAAACAACAACAACAACAACAAACATTCAAAACGACATTTTTTAAATTTTTGCGAAAAAAATCTAAAAACTAAAAAAGAAACAAAAGAACATTTATTTAATATTTCTATGGGAAATTTTTATATTTTTGGGATTTGTTGTTGTAATTATATAGCGTGAGAGTTTCTCACATTAGATTAGTATAATGCTAATTGTATTGGAACTTCTTGGGTTAGAAAGCTGGAAATTTCTGAGGTTATAGTTGAAAAGTTTAATTAAAAGCTAGTTTTAGTTTAAACAAAATAGACTCAAAAATGATGAAAGCATGGCCGTTTGCGTTTGTTTTCGTTTTAATAGCCCCACGGTCTCACCCTTTGAACTTAAACAATTAGTTTAAGTTTTGGATAGATTTATCTACGTATCTATTTTCAGCCAGATCAAGGACAACAAAGTTTATTAAATTTTTAAAACAGCTGATTTTTCCGGAACCTAGAACGCCAAGATTGTCATTTGGAAAAAAATGATAGAAATATGTTCAAACTTCAAATCTATAATAATAAAATAAAGTGTTTGTCTGTCTGCGTGCGCTCTCCAGCGAAATCTGTAGCACACAGGAGTCTGAAATTTTGCCAGGAGAAGGCCATTAACAGGTATAATTAATAATTTTAATTTTCCTAATGGTTTGCCTAAATGTATATTATATTTTATACTTGGCTTTTTTTTATTTAACTTTCACTCAGTTATCTTTGATCGATTTTTTTTTTCCGCAAAACCGAATTACCATTCAAATGGAAAATTAAAGTATAATGTAACAAACAAATTCATTTAGATGAAAATTATATACATTTATATATTTATTATATACATACATGATACAATTATATGCATCCAACACATTACGTTGCAACAAATATTTCTAACTTACAACAAACATGTTCTTGGTTTGGTGTATATACATGTGTAATACATATTTCATTTGGTTTATATATATGTTATACATGTTCAAAATATAGAAAATGGGCGTTTCTTTTTCTCTTTTTAGAAAAATTGATGTAGCAAGTTTTTGCAATGGAACCTTTGTATTGAAGAAAAGGATTATGAACAATAATATCAAAGCTACAGGTTGAAAGTGTTTTACTTATTAAGAAAAATATGCATCCCCATTAATTTCAAAAACAAACAAACAATGTAGGTTATTTGAAGAAATCGGTAAAATATATGCAAATATGTCAACAAATAAAGTGATTTGACTTGTTTTAGAGTAGTATATAAGTCAGGATTTATAAATGATATTATTATTATTTTTATGTTTTGTTTAATTTAAATTGGCGTAGAGCTCAGTGTAATAAAACATTTTATTGTTATAAAATTAACATTTTATTTTGGACGTTTCGGTCGATCTTTCGGCCATTTTCAACAAAAACTGTAACACTAAAATAAAAAGTAAAAAATGACTTATATGACATGATGAAAAACTCAATTAATATTGAAACTGAATCAAAACATAAACAATTACAACATATTACAGAACTTACGAGTAATTAAAAAAAAAAAAATAATAAATATATATGCACAATAGTGATGGGTAACCTCAGCTAAATTAGCGATCCCTTCAGACCGGATCGTTCATTTGCACTGACCGATTTAAAAACATCGGTCTTCGTTCAATTGGTCACTTGCAAAAATATTAAATATTTCAGTCAAAAATACATAATAATAAAAATGCCTCGTTAATAGGTCAAGAACCACATCCTAATTAACAAGCAACAATCCCCATAAATCTAAGACCAATTCGTCTAAAAAGTTGCGAAGGGTATTCAAAACTTTTCGCAAAGACGATGAGTAGCGAAATAAAGAAGAAATCCTCTTCCGTTTAAAAAAAATATTGCTCATATACTAATGTAATTTATTTAAAAGGATTAATAAATCATTGCCTAAAAATCTATACATCTATACTACAGTACATCTACTATTTTAAGCCACTCTGTATTTGTTTGTTTCCTACGGTTTGTCTTAAAGGATTCTTCTTTATAACATATTGCAATCTCATTTTAATGAGCCATATAGTCTAACATCTCATCCTCTAATTAACATTCAATAAAAAAAATCTTCATCCATTCTATAGAGGGTGAGTTTTTTAAAAAATGCCAGGCTTTTATCTCGAGAACCATGCTAGATGGGACAAAATAACCCATGGTGATATTTGTTAAGCGTCGAGGGGGACGTCCAATGGTAATATTGAATGACCTTGAAACTCATAAGCATTGGAGATATATGCCAAAATAGGTTTTTTTTTAATTAGAACCTATACATTTAAGGTTTTTTTTTAATTAAGTAAATCAAACTACACACTTTTTGCTTACAAATCTTTTTTGTAAAGTGTACGATTTTGTAGATATAATGAAAATTGATTTGCACTAAAGCAAACGTGTCTTCGCTAAGTTCTTCAGTAAAAAAATAAAATTTCAATAAATCAAAAAAAACAACGAAAATCAATTTCACGCAGTAGACCACGATGCAATAATATTTAAATTAATGAATGATTTTATTGTTTTTTTTTTTTAATTTATCGTGATTTTATTTTTTTTCTGAAGAACTTTCTGTTTTTTTTTCTGAAGAACTTTCTGAAGAAGCGAAGACACGTTTGCTTTAGTGCAAATCAATTTTCATTATATCTACAAAATCGTACACTTTACAAAAAAGATTTGTAAGCAAAAAGTGTGTAGTTTGATTTACTTAATTAAAAAAAAACCTTAAATGTATAGGTTCTAATTAAAAAAAAACCTATTTTGGCATATATCTCCAATACTTATGAGTTTCAAGGTCATTCAATATTACCATTGGACGTCCCCCTCGACGCTTAACAAATATCACCATGGGTTATTTTGTCCCATCTAGCATGGTTCTCGAGATAAAAGCCTGGCATTTTTTAAAAAACTCACCCTGTATATCGATTTAAGGAAAAAACATTATTAAAAACAAAATTGCACTATTGACTATAGAATAAGGAATATAATGTTTAAGTCCTGACATGTAGTAAATTGTTAATTTTTAACTAAAGCTTTAGCTGAGGTACAACAAACAATTTTTTTTACAGGAAATATTGCATTCAAAATTAAATTAAATCTGAAAAACTTAAATGAAATTAATTCTATTATTAGTAATTATCTACTAACAAAAATTAAAAATCCTATATATTAATACGCTAGATTAAAACTTTGTGGAGCATTAGGCTTTTTTATTCGAATTTTGATTCATTTGAAATTTTCACTGCTAACTGATATTAGTGTAACCTAGATTTTAAAGATTTTTGGGATTTTTCGGATCATAAATAAAAAAGTTATTATATACGGAAAACTTTTTCTATACATATGCATTATAAGTTTACATACATCTTTCTTTTTGCTTTAAAACAATGCTTTAAAATTTTTCTTTTTTCTTTTTTATATATTAGCTATCGAACCGAACAACGAATAACAAAAACGAAAATTTTTATATTTTATTTTATATTCATTTCAGTCGTCGTATTTATTTTATATTTTAGTCGTCTTTTATCTTTCAAGAAGGACGGTCGAGTCGTCGGAATAAAAGAGATTATATGCGTAATTTTGTTTATTGATATAAAGATATTTACGTAATATTTTTCTTTGTTTTCTTATTATAGGAGGGCTATTATATTGAAAACGTACATTTTTTTGTTGATTTTTAAATTTTTGATTTTTAAAAAATCTGAAATTTTGATATTTTGTTGGTATTGACGAAAGGAAAAAAGTTATTTCTGCTTTTATTTTTTGTGTACTCTGAATCGGCGTTATGCGCGGTTGAATTTTTGAGGCTTTTTCACGTAGTTTTGGTAATGGTTTAAAACTTAAAACTTTTTTTTGTTTTTTTATATTTATTTTCTCTTAGTTAGTTTATACATTTCCTTTGAAGTTTAGAGAATTTAGTTTATGAATTGATTTAGGGGTCGATAGACGTAATATTTTTCTTTTTTTTTTATTATAGGAGAACTATTATTTTGAAAACGTACATTTTTTGTTGATTTTTAAATTTTTGATTTTTAAAAAATCTGCAATTTTGTTATTTTGTTGGTATTGACGAAAGGAAAAAAGTTATTTCTGCTTTTATTTTTTGTGTACTCTGAATCGGCGTTATGCGCGGTTGAATTTTTGAGGCTTTTTCACGTAGTTTTGGTAATGGTTTAAAACTTAAAACTTTTTTTTCTTTTTTTATATTTATTTTCTCTTAGTTAGTTTATACATTTCCTTTGAAGTTTAGAGAATTTAGTTTATGAATTGATTTAGGGGTCGATAGACGTAATATTTTTCTTTTTTTTTTATTATAGGAGAACTATTATTTTGAAAACGTACATTTTTTGTTGATTTTTAAATTTTTGATTTTTAAAAAATCTGCAATTTTGTTATTTTGTTGGTATTGACGAAAGGAAAAAAGTTATTTCTGCTTTTATTTTTTGTGTACTCTGAATCGGAGTTATGCGCGGTTGAATTTTTGAGGCTTTTTCACGTAGTTTTGGTATTGATGTCAATGTTTTGTGAATAGGTGCCACAAATTTCATCCGACTTAAGTATATTTTTGCGAGCAAAAAGAAAAAAAACTGAATAATTGAAACTAGGAGGGCCCGGCGTGCTTCGCTACGCTGATAAATAAAGTTTTTGCGTAGACATTTTGTTGACGTAGAAGCAATGATTTCAAAAAGTGGTAATGAGAAATGCTAGCATATAATTTTCAATTTTTCTTTTTAAATATATGAATGAAAAATAATCAAAACTCTAGCTGATCAGTTCGGATATATGAAAAATTAGCGATCAAATAAGTTTTCAAGTAAGCTTATTTGATCACTAACTTATTTGATCGCTAATTTTTCATATATCCGAACTGATCAGCTAGAGTTTTGATTATTTTTCATTCATATATTTAAAAAGAAAAATTAAAAATTATATGCTAGCATTTCTCATTACCACTTTTTGAAATCATTGCTTCTACGTCAACAAAATGTCTACGCAAAAACTTTATTTATCAGCGTAGCGAAGCACGCCGGGCCCTCCTAGTAATAATAAAAATAATTTAAATGCATATAAATATGTATATGTACAAACAAATGTTTTTTTTTCATAATCATTCATTAATAATTAATATATACAAATAATCATCATCATCATAATCAATTTTTTTCCACTTTCATTCCACAATTATTCATAATTTGTAAAAGTTGAATGAAATCCATTTCTTTTTTTTCAATGTCATTTATATTTTCTTCAAAAATTTATTTTTCATTCTTTATGTTCAATCATTCTTTTTTTCAGAACGAACTTATATGAACGAGGTGACCGAGCTGAACGAGGTGACCGAGCTGAACGAGTTCAGTTTTTGTTCTTTATGATAAATTTTTCATTACAATATTTTTTGTGAACTAATCGTTTTATACGCAGGTCATTTCTTTTGACGGGCGTGTTGTTTTGTTTATTAGTAAATTCGAACCGTTCAGTTTTTGTTCTTATGATAAAATTTTCGTTAGAATAATTTTTTTTTCTATTTATGATTTTAATAAATGTATAATGTATATGGTATTGTTAGTTTGGTTTTGTTTCATTGTTTATTAGTTTTGTGTTGTTGTTAGTGTTATTTTCATATAAAGGTTTGAAAATTTTTAATTTTCATTGTTAAATGAAGTGCGTATATTTTTTATAATTTTTAAATGGGTATTGGTTTCTATATGTTGTTATGAAAATCTGCACGATTAGTTAGATACATTTTTTCAGGTCACTTTTTTATGCGAAGCTGTTGAATATAATGAATAAATGTTTGAGAGGAGAAAAACAAATTCGCATATCACAATGATCGGAATCAAAATTTGATCGTAATGAAAATTTGAAGACGAAGTGATATTGGAGGTGCATTATTACTTTTTATTGAAGGTTTCTTTGAGGTGTATTATTGAAATCATGTTCAAATCCAAAACTACGTTTTTAATTTAACATATGGATTTTGAAAAAGTTTGCATGATGTTAATTGTTAACTAACACTGCTGCCATTATATTATATACTAAAAGACGTTCATTGCACATAAAAAAAATGTCAATAGTAAATAAAAAGTTAGTGACCGACGAACGACGTTTCTTTTATTACTGAACGATCGGTCGTGGTTCACTGAAGTGATCCGTTCAATTAACTTCGGTCGTTCACGACCGACGCATCACTAATGCACAAGTACAATGTTTACTGTACAGTCAAATTTTTTCTACTGTGCTTGAAAAGCAGATAACATAATTTTTGAAAAATAAAAAAAATAATAAATACATAAAAATTTTCATATTTGTGAATGTTATTAACAGTTTGGTTTAAAATTTAAAAGTTTATTATAAGTATTCTGTAGATATTCTGTATCGGTGTGCTTGTTCATGGTATTGGTTTCACTTCTTATGTGAATCATTTCTAGAATATTTCTTTTACGATAATTAGATTCTCTCTCCAAAACTTTGACATTATCCATATTTATTTGATG
Organism: Diogma glabrata; assembly: GCA_963693315.1. Taxonomy (NCBI): domain Eukaryota; kingdom Metazoa; phylum Arthropoda; class Insecta; order Diptera; family Cylindrotomidae; genus Diogma; species Diogma glabrata. Next base: position 99,173,597 of record OY856187.1, read on the forward strand.
GTTTGTGTTTTGTAAGTGAGATGACAATGCACTTTTTTTATTTTCATTTACTGAATTTTTTTGTGGCTTTGCTCCATATATGTGTTGTTGTATTCGTTTTTTAAGATATTGCTTAGTCATTCCTATGTATTTAGTTTGCACTCACAAGTAACTTGATAAACAAGATTACTTTGATGGTCTTTAGGGGTATGATCCTTGAGTTTATTGAAAATTAATTTCTGCAAAGGAGAAAATGCATATCCTACTGTTTGTATCTCGTACTTTTTTAGAAGATGTTTTATATTTTCAAATAACTGTGTTATTTAATTTTTTAATAGTAGAATTTATTTCTCTCTGAATAAAATTATGAGGATAACCATTATTCTTCAAAACGTTAGTTAAAACTATACATTGTTAGTTAAAACTATACAAACAAACATTGATATTTTTTTCGTGAAATTCTTTGTCAGATAAGATCATTATTTTCCTTGTTAGAATTGAAACTGTATTTCGTTTATATGTTTGGGGTAAACTTGATGAAAATGCTAGATATCTCTCTGACCACGTATCTTTGTGAAACCAATCCGTTTTTATTTGACCGTCATTCATCCGAATTATTTCTAAATTCAAAAACGGTAGTTTGTTGTTTTTCTCCAACTCGATAGTGAATTTTAGATTTTCATTTGCGTTATTGAAAACGTTTAATAAATTATTTACGTTTTGGTGATGTACAGCAACCGCAATATCGTCAACATATCGGAAATAAAAAGCAACATCAAATTGCAATGAGCTTAGTATTTTTTCCTCAATGTGTTCCATAACAAAATCTGATATTATTGGGCTCATTGGTGAGCCCATGGGTGATCCAAACGTTTGTTTGTAAATTTTATTGTTGAAGGAGAACTGGCAGTTATTTAAAACTAATTTGAGCGCCTTTAAAAACTGAATTTTGGTGATTTTCGTTTTACTATTTTCTTTTATTTTTTTCCATTTTTCACTTACAAGCTTTTCCACTAATTTGCTATCAATATTCGTGAAAAGAGAAACTACATCTAACGATAATAAAATAAAACCTTCGGGTAGCGTAATTTGATTCAATTTATTTTTTTAGTCTTCTGAATTTTTAACAATTGACACCGTAATTTTGTGCTGTGTTGTAAAATATTTCCTATAAATTTAGATAAATTGTACGTAGGAGCACCTATACAGCTTACAATTGGTCTTAGAGGTGTATCTTTTTGTGGATTTTTGGTAGGCCGTACAGTTTTGGAATTACACTGTTTGTAGTTTTCAACTCAACCTTTTTATATTGTACTACAAATTAGTCTTATTATTATGTTTGTCCAAATTTTTTTTTTTAAACTCTGGAAGAAATGTCGAAATAAGACGAAGACCATAAATAAGAAGATGACCATAAATCGACAAAACCCAAAAAACGAAAACCTTCACTAAAAATGCTGTCATTCATAGACCGGTTTTTCGATTAGTATCAAACATCAGCGCTATGCATATTTAGTCTGCTCTTCAAAGTTTTCTTTTAGTGGCATGCTCCATTACTAATAAAAACACACAGAGCGCATGTAGAGCATTGGAAATAATTGGTAAAATATATTTGAAAATCGAAATTGACTTTATTTAAGATCAGCAAATAATCTGGATAGATTGATAAATGCAATTAGTCAACATGAAATGGTACGATAAAACAGTAAATTTTGGTGTGGTGTGCCTATTTTGAATCGCAAGTATGTCGGTTCCAGAGTAAGTCATTTACAACTGTAATACCCAATAAACGAATGTTTTGACGTTCACCTAATTTTTCGCGACACATATTAAGCCGATTAACGCGAAAAATTGCAAGCGTTTAATTTAAACTCTCCGAAACTCTACCAATCACTTTCAAATGTTGACCATCCGTTCAATTTTCAAACTATCTGGATTGATCAGCTAGAATGCTATTGATCTCTGTTATTCATATTTCACAAATGGAAAAATTAAAATAGGCTCCTTCTATTCTCATTACGACTCTTTGAAATTATTCTTACTAATTCAACAAAATTTATTCACACAAACTTTTTTATAGGCGTAGCAACATACATCCTGCTAGTATTCAATATTTATCAATTTTATTAAAATATTATGATTCAAACGAAAGTTATAACGTCCCAGATTATTCGACTTTTTAAGCTCTAGCCACTTAACCTGTACACGGATATGGCCAGCTCGCGAGCTTGTCCAAGAGATTCTTTGCCGCAACGTATCCAGAAAAAATTTTCCGTCTCCGCTTATCATACATTGTCGTTTGGCACCAAAATTTTTTCCGAAATTCCGAGATGAAGCACATTGCAATAGGTAGATTTTTATATGAAATCTACCTAAAAGATGTTTTCATATCATGTAGCAAAATAAGCTATTTTAAATTCGTTAACTAATTTACAGATTCAGCAAAAAACAAGTTTTTTGTACATGTTCTTTTGAATTATACAGTTAACTGTGAATTGTGCTCTGTAGTTTTTAAACAAGTTTTCAAAGTAGATGGATTGTCTTGTCTTGCAAATGAATTGAAATCGATATCGAATATTTGATATTGAAGAACTAAAAGATGATAATGAAGTATATAACGCAAGTGTATTGCTATTACGAATTCGCAGTCAAAATCCTGCAAAATAAATATGTATGAAGGTTAAAAAAATTGTGCAAATAATGAATACAAAATAAGTGTTGTTAGGGTGAAAAATTATCAACCGTGCAAAACACAACAATATTCCGTTATATTTGGATATGTGCTATACAAGGAACCAATGTATCAAGAAGAAAACTTTTGTTTTTTAATTTTTCACAAATTAATTTGAATCTTGAATTGTAACAATAATTTCTAAAATTTAACATAATTCTGGTTTCGTGTTGAAGTAGAACTGAAACTGACCAGTTTAATAGTTTTTTTGAAAGTTTTAAATTAAATTTTAATTACCTCATTTAAAATCGTTTTTTCTTCATTTTCGTATACAAATCTATCACAAGGCAATACAACCAATTTATTAAAATTATTGTTGTAACATTGTAAACTTTTCTCCTTCAAGTAACTTTCATTTAAAAAAGCATATCTTTCACATTGCGATGGAATACCATCTTTAAATGGAACAGCATTTTGAAGCCAATTTGGATTATATTCACTTGAACTATTGTCACAATTTGGAATTTCACACCGGTAATTTAAATCGCCTGCGCTAAATACAAAACTTATAGCATTAGGTGATGTTAAAAAAATTAAAAAACTTATTAAAATATAATTGGTAATTTGAAATTTTCCAAAACTTCCAATTTCTTTTAAAACCACTTCGATATCAAATGTATCGCATGTTTTTAACTGATTTGTTACAACTGACATCACTGACTTTGTTGTTATTATTTGTTCGTATAATAAACTCCGATTTTAAATAAATTATATAACTTTGACTCGTTTTTTAAAATATTTGTTAAAAAACTATTAAATCGTATAAGAAAAAAAATATGAGTTCACTAAACAGGTAACGATCAAATACTAAAATGCTAATAATAAACTGAGTAAAGTTTTTTTTTCGTTTTCACGTCCGAGTTTTGTATTGGCGAAGAAAACTTGAAATACTTTCGCTTGAACTTGAAAAATTTGTTATTTATGGTACATTTTGATGTTTATTTATTTTTGTGATCACGTTTTATTTTCACTTGAAAACAAAACGGAGTTCATAGTTGCATTGTAAAGGTTTTAATGTTTGAGTTTATTTTTGTAAGAGCATTATTCCTGGATCGCATCGATATATTGGAGCAGCAGCAATTTGGAATTCACTTTACTCCACATAATACGATACTTAAAAACGAAAGCAAAGAATTCCATTTCCTATGTCGAACGCACAAAATAACGTAACAGGAGATTGTATTACTAGTGCGAATGCGTTTTCCAAACAAGAGTTAGTTAAGAGTCCCTGCGGTCGTGCGGCAAATAACCCGCGTTTGGAAAACGCATTCGCACTAGTAATACACACTGTTTTTTGTAACAAGTGCGTAAAATTTATAAATATTTATTTAATTGTTCATTTAATCATTTATTTAACAAAGTTATAAACAAATTTAAGCTTTTTAAATAATTAAAGTGCGCCATCTTCGTTGTAATAGTTGTAAATTATACTAGCTCGAAAATATAAACATAAGAATCCAACTAAAACAACACATAGTAATCCAATTAAGCTGTCAAAATTATAAACTTTGAAAATCTAAATAAACTGTTTTTTCTTGCAATTCAAATGATGCAATGTGTTTAAGTTGTTTTTACTATATGGTAAGTTATTTAAATTATTATTTTGATATTTTAGTGCTATAAAAATATTATATATAGATAGATATATGGATAGATTTAACAACAAATCTCACATGCAGGTGGCGTACGTGCTCTCTCTCTCTCTCTGGCGTTTACATCCCATGAAGGGATTTTGCCGTCTGTGCAATAAGCTTCCAATCATCTCGTTCCATGACCAGTTGACCCCAGTTTCGACATCCTATATCACGAAGGTCTTGGATGATGTCATCACGCCAGCGTTGTCTAGGTCTTCCTCTTCGACGAACACCAGCTGGTTGTTGTTGGGACGCTTTTTTTATCATTCTTTCTAATGGAGTCCTTTCTACATGACCAAACCATCTGATCCGGTTAGATTTAATGAATCCGATTACATCGCAGCCTCCAAGAAGCTGTCTGATTTCGTGATTCATTCGGATTCTATACTGATTTTCAGCAACTTTACATGGACCATAAATTGTTCGTATGACCTTCCTCTCGAATGTTGATAAAATTCTACAATCGGAGGAAGTCAGTGTCCAGCTTTGTTACTGCCCTTGATTGGAGCCTATTGTTAACTTGGACCTTTGTAACACAAATAAAATTGCTGCGGGATAGCGTTATCCCCAGACGAACACAAGGATTTGGGAATCCCTTAAATTTTTATAACATTAGCCGGACATTCCAAAGGAAAGAAAAACAAAAATTAATATCTATAATTTAAAATACCTTGAATTAAAAACTGTTGATTGGTGAACACTTCCAGTGTGATGTCCTATTTCCCAAAATTTAATTTCAATGTTTAATTTCCAAAAAGAACTCAGCAGCATGAAATAGATCCTTTCGAGCGAGGTTTCTGGCACATAAAACTATTATTCGTATTTTTTTGTGCCCCATTGCGGCGTGAATATTCCAATTTGTTCGTAATTCAAATAAAAATTATAAGCTGCTTTACGAACCAACATTTATTATATTAAAATTTCTGGTTTATATAAATTTATAATATGGAGTATGAAAAATTAGATGAAATTAGTAGCTAAAATCCACTGCGTATGAAACTTAATTTGATACGTTTAAAATATATACAGTAACTTTAAATACATTTTGATGTTACATTAATTGATATGTTACGAGTTATTTTATGTATATCTTGAAATTAACTCTTTCATTTTCTTATTTTTTTAATTAAAACTCTATGGATATCAACATCGCACAATTATGATCCACTGCATAATGTTAACCATTAAAAACACAATATCAAAAAAACTGTATTGTTTTTTTCCTTTAACCCGAATCAGAAAATGAAATTACATTCAAAAATGTTTTTGATTTTAAAGTTAAAAACTGAATGACCTGAATCCAAAAATGTGATTTTCCTTTTTACATCTGCCGATGTCAAAATAAATCGGGTAACATCGAAAATTCAGTAAAGATTAATAACGACAACGACATCTGTTCACTAGAATTGGAAATAAAATTGAGTACGTTCGTTTGCTTTTTATAGTATATTCAAAATTTAACTAGCAGTTAAGTTTTAGAAAATTTTAAAATTATTGTTAATGTAAAAATGAACGGAAACTAATGAAATACATTTCTATTGAATTGAAAACAAAGAGGAATTTGGTTTTATTATTGTTTTGCGATTATTGCGATCGTTACACCATGAATTCAAGGTAAAAATCAAGATTTCTACTCTTGAAATCACAAAAACGTCGCCATCCCCTCCATGACAGAAACCACCAAAGCACTATTAAACTTAAACTAATAATAGAAATTCTAATAACTAATAAAAAAAATTATAATAACTAAGTAATATTAAATATAACACCTATTTAAATTCTAAAAACCGAGAATTAAATTTATAACTATAATAACTAATGATTAAGAATAGATGTTTAATTTATGACAACTAATAATTCTAACACTAAATTTAATTTTATAAAAAAAATATATTGAAAAACTTAGGCTTGGTATATAGGAAACAGACGCTAGAGATTTCGATGGTAAAACCCGCAAAATCATGACTCGCAATCACCAACAATAGTAAAACCAATTCTCAACAAAAAAAAATGGAGTTAGTACGACGGAAATGTAAAAAGGATGAAAGCACAAAAACGAAAAAAAAAAACAACGAACGCCCAATTCGAAAACATACAAGATTTTTTGTAAAAACAACCTTGTACAAGAACAAAAAGGACCACCGTCGTAGTCAATCTTTGCTGAATCTTTCACAAAAATTCCTAAAACATTATATATGTAAAAGTATAATTTATTTATTTAATTTCAGATATACTGAAATAATTATATATACCTAAAATTAGTTATTGACGATAGCACCCCTAAAATATATTTATTTATTTTTAAAAAAATTGAAAAAATGAAAATTATTCAGAAAGGATGTTTATTTATTGGATGCACCGTCCTAGCTCAAAATATTGATTTATTTTTAGAAAAAAATAAAAAATATTTATTTATATCTTGATGTCTTGCTTATTAAGAAAATTTATTTATTTAGTTACCTAAAACTATTTAGATTCTAAAAAAAATTATTTATTTCCCTAAAATTATTTAATTACGAAAATTTACTTTATTTAATAAAAAAATTTTATTTATTTAATTTTTGAAAAATTTGTTTGATTTATTTTATTTTTATTTAATAATTAGATAAGACATTCCCAAAATCAAGATTCATCTGGAGACAATTTAAAAACTAAGTATGGTTACAATATCCATTTCATTTAAATTTGAAATATCGCGTTCGCGAGCCCACTCCAACCATGCATGTGAGAACTGACTAGAAAAGCCCCTAACGACCAGATTCTACAGAACAGTTTCTCCCCAACCTAATAAAACAATCACAACTGTCACGATTAGACCCTAGGTCCACTTCTACTGACCCAGTTGTGCTTGTTTACCTTAAAAATAAATTACAACTAAACCTAATGCGAAAGTTGTAGAACGCTCCCGAGCACCAGACCCCAAATCTTAAACTCTATGAAAAATTGTTCTATTGTAAAAGCTAAGTGGAAAAATGGAAAAGTTTTTTGAATTTGTATGAGGTGAAGCCTCTGATCCTGAAAGCAAAAGTATAATTGGTTCTTCTCTTCATTACACCGAAGAAGCCTCTGAGCAAAGAATGGTACTACTGGTTTGCTCCTAAGTATAAACACAGCAACACCACTCCTCGTCCCTGAGAACTTCCTCGCCGAATGAAGAGAAGAAACCAATGTTCTTCGATCGCATAACCCCGGTGGTCATAGGCGACCTAGGAACGACATCAATGTTAAAGGGAGAAGCCCCATGGATGGCTTGTTAGGCCTACCGCTGAGAAAGTGAATCAATAAACCTAAATACTACATAATTCATCCATAATCCAAACAATTCCCTATTTAAAAATGCTAAATCGAAACATGAAATATATAATATGTGTTAATAAGGTTTTACATGAAATTAATTAAATTAAATCTTCAGACTAAATAATAAATTGGTAATTTAAAAAAATTACGATTATTTTAAATTTAAAACTAAGCTTACTAATCTTTAAATTATTAATTCTAATATATTTGTTCAGGTTAAATCTTTCGCTTTATTTATTGTATTCAAAACAAAAAATAAATGTTAGCTAAGAATAATTGTTTCTATATTTATACCATTTTTTTAAAATTAATCGCAATAAAAAATAATTTAAAAAATGGTGGTAGCTAAAATGGACTCATACGAGATATGTATACGTACATCCGCGGATCATTATGATGACAAATGTAGAGATATTGATTTGGATCCGGCTCACTCTATAAAGTTGATGGGAATTAATTATTTCCAATTGTACTTCCATAAACACAGACCAATAATACTTTGAAAGTAGTGACGAAAGATTTAAGCTTATACAAAACCGTTGAAAACTGTTTGGTCAATGTTAACTTTTACCACGTTAACAACATCCCAAAACTCATAAAAACATGACTTAACCACAATCAAAAAAAACATACGATTAATTTCATATATAAACCAATTGCATCATCCAAGAATATGTACAATATATAACCAAGTATAAATATACATTATGTACAAAAAATTGTACTATGTATATAAAAAAAACTATGTACAGGATATACAAAAGATATGTACAATAGTATACCAAAAATATGTACACGATTATATACAAAAGAAAATTATTTACAAAAATATGTACAATATGTACAAAAACAAATTCCAATGACAGCACAAAAAAAACAATCTCCAAAAAAAAATTGCTGTCCCAAAACGGTTTTTTTTTCAAACAAACAAAAAACAATGCATAAGCTTAGCTTATCCAACAACCAGGAACAGGAGCCTCCTGTGGTCCAATCCACTCCTCTACCTGTCGCGTGGTCGGTGAGATGGAGACCTCCTCGGCCACGTCAACCACTTGAGTATCCTTGGTCGAGGAAGACCCCATCTCCACGACCAAGCGACTCTCTTCCTTCCTCTTCTTATTCCTTTCCCTCTTCTTCTAATTTGGACCCCGTTGAAGAGGGACCGAACCGCTACCACGTCTTCACCATTGAAGCTCCTCTGCCCCTGTTGTCTTTTACAATACATATTCTTATTTCTCAAGAATTCAAAAAAAAATTAAAACAACCCAAATATTTTTATTAGAATATCAAGACCAATAACTGGTTTCAAAAAAAAACCAAACAATTCGGACACTCCAAATACACAAGAAAAAATTTAAAAAAACCAATATCTGGTTTATCCCCAAAAAGGTTTTAAATATTATATATATTTAATATATGTATTTATAAGAAAAAATATAAAACAAACCAACAAACAAATTCAAACACTTTCCAAAAAGAACGATCTCTAATAACTGGTTTATCCAAAAATAGTTTTAAATATTATATATATTTAACATATGTATTTATAAGAAAAAATATAAAACAAACCAAACTGGTTATTACCGAAAAGAAAAAAAAAAATTATTTTGCCCCAAAATAACCAGTTGGAAACGCCCTAGTACAAATCTTTAATATATCAATATATTTAATATTTATATAAAAATTATATAAAAAAACCCCACTGGTTTATCAAACAATTCACCCAAAAAACCAACCCGGTTCTATAAAAGAATTACGCCAAAAAAATATGATTTATGCAAATTTTGCGCCAGGAATAACTGTATATTAATTATTTAGAACCGTTATTACACTTTTTAAGGTCCGGTTTTGGTTCGGCGTCACGTTTTGTTGTTATTAGGAAACCTAAAGGGTCCCTGTTTCGGCGCCACGTTTTGTTACTGCCCTTGATTGGAGCCTATTGTTAACTTGGACCTTTGTAACACAAATAAAATTGCTGCGGGATAGCGTTATCCCCAGACGAACACAAGGATTTGGGAATCCCTTAAATTTTTATAACATTAGCCGGACATTCCAAAGGAAAGAAAAACAAAAATTAATATCTATAATTTAAAATACCTTGAATTAAAAACTGTTGATTGGTGAACACTTCCAGTGTGATGTCCTATTTCCCAAAATTTAATTTCAATGTTTAATTTCCAAAAAGAACTCAGCAGCATGAAATAGATCCTTTCGAGCGAGGTTTCTGGCACATAAAACTATTATTCGTATTTTTTTGTGCCCCATTGCGGCGTGAATATTCCAATTTGTTCGTAATTCAAATAAAAATTATAAGCTGCTTTACGAACCAACATTTATTATATTAAAATTTCGGGTTTATATAAATTTATAATATGGAGTATGAAAAATTAGATGAAATTAGTAGCTAAAATCCACTGCGTATGAAACTTAATTTGATACGTTTAAAATATATACAGTAACTTTAAATACATTTTGATGTTACATTAATTGATATGTTACGAGTTATTTTATGTATATCTTGAAATTAACTCTTTCATTTTCTTATTTTTTTAATTAAAACTCTATGGATATCAACATCGCACAATTATGATCCACTGCATAATGTTAACCATTAAAAACACAATATCAAAAAAACTGTATTGTTTTTTTCCTTTAACCCGAATCAGAAAATGAAATTACATTCAAAAATGTTTTTGATTTTAAAGTTAAAAACTGAATGACCTGAATCCAAAAATGTGATTTTCCTTTTTACATCTGCCGATGTCAAAATAAATCGGGTAACATCGAAAATTCAGTAAAGATTAATAACGACAACGACATCTGTTCACTAGAATTGGAAATAAAATTGAGTACGTTCGTTTGCTTTTTATAGTATATTCAAAATTTAACTAGCAGTTAAGTTTTAGAAAATTTTAAAATTATTGTTAATGTAAAAATGAACGGAAACTAATGAAATACATTTCTATTGAATTGAAAACAAAGAGGAATTTGGTTTTATTATTGTTTTGCGATTATTGCGATCGTTACAGCTTTCACTTCCAAATGTAAGCACAGGTCGAATTAATGTTTTGTAAAGTGTGAGTTTACACGACCGCGAAAGATGTTTTGATCGCAGAAGTTTTGAGTATGCGTAGAAAACTCTGTATGCGGCAGAGACACGGGCTTTGATATCTGCCTGCATGTCATTTGACGATGTTATTACAGACCCGAGGTATTTGAAGTTTTCCACGCGTTCCACTTCGTAGTCGCCAGTATCCAGATTTCCGGGAGGTATGTTCTTAGATGTTGTTAGCACTTTAGTCTTGCCGGTGTTGATGCATAATCCAAGTCGTTTAGCATTTCTTTCAAGCTGAGAGTGACTATCTTTAATATCGCTCGTTCTACGTCCGAGAAGCACAATATCATCTGCGTAGCCAAGAACTTGACTAGATTTATTATATATGCAGTTTTGCGTCTCAATTTGGCTTTTTCTTATCGCGTACTCTAGCGCCAAATTAAACAGTACAGGCGCGAGTGCATCACCTTGTCGAACACCTGATGTTATATCGAAAGGATCAGAAACTGACCCTTCGATTACTATTCTACAATTTGATCCCGATGTTGTGAGTTTGCACAGAGAAACAAGTTTCTCTGAGATACCAAGGCATATGAGTGCGGACCAGAGGTTGTCGCGGATGATACTATCATATGCTTGCCTGAAATCAACGTAGAGCTGGTGAATGCTGATGTTGTACTCCCAACATTTTTCCAGAATCATCCTTAATGTAAAACATTGATCTGTGGTTGAGCGGTTGAGACGAAAACCACACTGATAGTCACCGATGATAGATTCGGCGAACGGGATGAGTCGAGCAAGTACAACATTAGCTAGTATTTTATATGCAGTGTTCAACAGTGCGATGCCACGATAATTTTCACACTTTAGACGGTCACCTTTCTTATGTAGCGGAACAATGAGAGCTGTTTTCCATTCAGCAGGTAGTTCTTCTTGGTCCCAGATTGCAAGAATCAGATCGTATATACGTGAGACCAGAGCTGCTCCTCCATTTTTCAAAAGTTCTGCGGGAATTCCATCGAAACCTGGTGATTTGCCATTTTTCAGTTTTTTAATTGCAGCTTCCACTTCCTCTATTGCTGGGTAAGGGACAAAAATCTCCTCAGTTGATGGAGCAATTGCTCGAATAGGATGAACTTCATTCGTCCTATTCAATAGGTCTTGAAAGTGGGATCGCCACACTGCCAGCACATCACGTTCACTTGTTGTGAGTTCATTATTTTCATTTTTGATGGCTGTAGATCTTGGGTGGAAATCTTTTGTCAGATTCCGTGCATTGGCAAAGCACTCTTTTGAATTTCCGCTGGCCGCATGTTGGTTGATGTCTTCAATGCAGCTCTTCATGTGTTCGCGTTTCTTTTTACGTAGAAGTTTTGCTGAGGCTTTCCTGGCGCATAGATAATCAGCTTGGGAGCTTCGGGTGTTCCTTGTTAACCATTTTTCTCGCAGTTTTTGTTTATGTTCAACGGATTGGCGGCACTCGTCGTCGAACCATTCGTTGTGTGATTTCGGTGGCCGCTTTCCGATTGTAGTTTGTGCTGCGGCTATAATGGTTGATTGAAGCGTTTGCCATTCTTCTTGTATTTTAAATGGCATCTCAGAAGAGATGTCATGCTCTTCTATGCTTTGCGTTACAATTTCCTGATATCTGTTCAGCGTTTCCGGATGTTTAAATGCATCGACGTTCCAGCGCACGGTCTTTTTTGCTTGTCTATTAAATGTAGATGATAATTTGCACTTGTACTTAAAGATGACAAGCATATGATCAGTGTCCATATCAGCACCTCTGTATGATCGAACGTCAGTTACACTTGTGGAGTGTCTCTTAGAAATCATGACGTGATCGATTTGATTTTCCGTTCTTCCGTCATTTGATTTCCACGTTGCCTTGTGGATTCTCTTGTGAGGGAAGAAAGTGCTGGAAATTACTAGATCATACATCATAGCCAGCTCGGCTGCGCGAAAACCGTTATTGTTGCTGGTATGATGCAAGCTGTTAGGGCCGATATGTGTTATAAGTTCTGCAATCCTACCGATTTGAGCATTAAAGTCACCTACCACGATTTTTATATCGTGCCGCGGGATTTTATTGATGACTTCTTCGAGTTCTAGGAAGAACAGGTCTTTAATATCACCTGCTTTATCTTCAGTAGGTGCATGAACATTGACGATCGTTACATTGAATTTTTGCGTGCGGATTCTCAGTGTGCATAACCGCATATTAATTGGGCAGAAGTCGATAATATGCTGATTCACGCGACGGTGTATAAGAAAGCCAACTCCAAATTCTCCTCCGTTTTGATGACCGCAATAATAAAGAGTGTATCCTTTCGCTGTTTCATGGATTCCACTACCTTGCCATCTTAGTTCTTGTAATGCCACTATATCTAGTGTGTAGCTCTCGACTTGTTGTGTGAGTTTTAGGAGATCTCCTGGTCTTCTAAGGCTTAGCACGTTCCAGGTTCCCATTTTTAAATCGTAGTCCGGGTACAGTTTCCGAGGTCGTTCCACGTGCGGCGTACGTGCCCGCGCACAAAATATTTTGTGGTCATATGTTCGGAAAAGTAGTTTTTTCTTTTATTCTATTCTAGTACAAAATTGAATATTTTTTACGCATGTGGTACAAAAAATAATAAATATTCGTATACAAAACAGTATACAAAACAAGATCAAACAAAAAAGGTCAAACAAAACAATGCCACAATAACCAAAGCAGATAAAGGGAATACATTAGTCATCTTAAAAACTACAGACTACAACAATAAGATAGATGAATACATAACTAATAACAACATCGAAAAATTAAGATCCAACAAATGAGTTCAATGCACAAATAAAAACTATCATCAACAAATCTATCAACATATTAAGTGATAAGAACATAGGGTACAACAAAATGATAAAACCAACAGCACCAAGTATAAGAGGATCACCAAAAATACACAAACCATATACACCGATAAGATCATTAATTAATTTCACCACATCACCAGCATACAGAATAGCGAAGTACATAAACAAACTATTGAAATATCACATAAAATTTGATAACAGTTATTCAGTCAAAAATAACACAGAATTAATCAATAGAATAGAACCAATAATAATACCTCACAACGCAAAGTTAACATCGTTTGATATAACCAACATGTATTCTAACATACCAATAAAAGATAAAATAAATATAACAAAAAATATGTTAATAAAAAACGGTTTAAACCAAACAGATACAAAAGAAATAATAAATATAATAACCGAAATAACAAAACAAAACTATTTCACACATAACAATGAGTATTATCAACAAACAGAAGGATTACCTATGGGAAGCCCACTATCTGGAACTTTAGCCGAAATATATCTCAACGATTTTGAAACAAAATATATACATAATAACTTAAATCCACACAAAGAAAAAATCATTTATTGGTATCGCTACGTTGATGATATAATTGTATTATTCAAAGGAACGAATAGACAGCTTAATCTATTACACCAACACATAAACAGCATAGAACCTTCCATTAAATTCACGTTAGAAAACGAAGAAAATAACACAATAAATTTTTTGGATTTATCAATCAAAAATGTAGGTTCAAAACACACATTCAAAATATTCCGAAAACCAACCCAAACGGATCAAACAATAAATATTAAATCACATCATAGCTACCAACATAAACTAGCTGCCTACAACCACATGATCAATAGATTGAACAATATACCAATGAATGCAGAAAATTATCAAGACGAATTAAACAACATAAAATACATAGCCAGTAAAAACGGATATAAAAACGAAATAATTGACACATTAAATAGAAAATATAAAAACAAGAAAAATTTGCAAACCCTAACAACGTTGAAGGATGAAGAAAACTTAGCAGACAAAAAATACGTAGGCGTAATATACAATAAAACAACATTCAAAATAATGCAAAAAAAAAAATATGGATATATTGCAGCTTACAAAAACAAAAATAAAATAGAAAATTACCTAAAAACCAAAAAAACCCAAACCTTAGACACAGGTGTTTATAAACTTACCTGTGACGACTGCAGTAAATTTTATATAGGTCAGACGGGGCGGTCCTTCACAAAAAAATTTATTAAGCACACCAATAAAATTAACAGAAGCGATCCAAAATCCAGATATTCCCAACATTTAAAAATAGAAACACACAAATACACCAATATCAATACAAATTTAACCATATTACATAAAAAAGAAAAGGACAACATCTAGATAGATTGGAAGAAATAGAAATATCCAAATAGAATACAATTTAAATCATTCAAATAAAAACTAAAACAATTCAAAATATAAATTTAAAAAATTACGAAACTCAATAAAATATTACGAATATTATATTATTGATATTTAAATCTAAAATAGACACGTCCAACTCATATAACATTTAGTACGATACTGAATAAGTGTATAAAAAACACAATACACATAATCGAATTATATCGCATACTTGCCGAACATAATATTTGTTTGCCTTTTTTACTTCTAAAGGTGCAAACACAATAGATCCGTTCCGTCCGCTTCGTTATATTTGAACTGTCAGTTTATTTGTAAAACGGAAATTAAAACACAATGAAAGGAGGGGAAAAAAGCGTAATGGACACTAAACACAAATTCAAACTTTTACGGAAGACATAACCTCAAATATTGTTTATTTTTTCTACATATTTATATAAATAAGCAGATTTCAACAAATTTCTAAAATACGAATATAATTTAGCAAATCTATATTATTTTATTTTATTTACATAAAAATATAAATATAAATAATATGTAAGTTTTTGTATAGTTAAAGACGGAGCGGTTGTATTGTGTTTTATGAAACGAAAGGATTGAGGCGGATAAAAAACGAACGGAACAGAACGGATCTATTGTGTTTGAACCTTAATTTGTTTTATTTCATTGTTGTTTAAATTTCTACTTTCATTTTTTTGGACTTGTTGCATATATATGTTTAAAATTTAAAATCAGACTGTAGTATGATAGAGATGAATATATGTGGTTATATATCTGATCAAATGATAACTTCCGTTGCAAAATTCTCATAACGCCCCTAAAGAAATTTTACTTCAAAATTATTCAAAATTTAGTTCTTAGCAACCCCTTATTATTTAAGGAATGATTGGTACTGGAGCCAAATTAGCTTAAAAATTAGCTTACAAACAGTGCTCAAGGCAATGTCAAAAGCAGCAGCCTTACTCTCACATTCGATAGCCTTCGTTTTAAAAACGATAGTTCTTTTCGACCAAACTAAAATTTCATACTCTAGCATTCGATAAGTCAAGAAAATTTTTACTACAATTTTAGTAAGTGTTGTCAGCAGTACAAAAATAGAAAATCTACTACATTTTGTTTTAAATATGTCAAATGTCAGTTTTTTATTAGTAAATAATGTCAATAGTGTCAATGTTGTTGATTAATTTTAAAATATTTGGTTTTAATTTCTAAAATTTCCAATAAAATTGCAACATGACAATAAAAAATAATGTGCAAATTCATAAATGTTTTTTTTACTAAACAACAACTTCTTGTAAACAACATTTATTAAATTTAGGAAAAAAAAATATTAACTTCTTTTCGAATTTATAAACGACCAGAAAATATGGGAGAATGCAAAAACGATACAAAAAAGTCCAAGCGGCACGTATATCCGCTAGAAATAGGTAGATTTCGAGATCAGACAGTTTTGTGTGCCAGTAGAATCTTATGTATCAGATTAGTTTAAACAAAACAAACTAATTTCAAACAGATATCGAACAAATTTTAAAAAGAAAATTAGCTACCTACAAGCAAAATTATATTTATCCAATTTTGCAACAAACAAATATCAAATCTACCACAGAACATGTGTGTGACAATTTATGACACAAACCTACTCTATATCATATGTCGTGCAATTACTGCAAAATATCAAAAAAGTTTATTTCTAAGAAAAAAAAAATAATTTTTTCTATTCAAATCTTTTATTTTTTTGACTGTTATAAGGTTGACATTGACTGTTATAAGGTTTTTGGAAATTGTAGTTGGGGATTGCTGCAAACTTTTTTGTTGAAGCCAACAAGTCAAAAACCTCTAACTGCAGAGGTTTATAAATATAAGAAATGGATTAAAATATTTTCACAAATTCTAAATTTATGAAGATTTTAAAAATATTAGTATCCAAACGGCCGTTATAACGGATTAAAAAAACCACTTTTTTTTCTAGTATAAAGCCTATAGTTCCTTAACCATGTGTCAGATTTTTTTGATTTACGAACTTGTCCAAGATATTAATAAAACACACATTTTTCAGAAAGGTTTTCTGGTCTGGCTCCACAAATGCAACCGTGAGAGCGCCGGTTGATTCAAACGCATTTTGTGTTTTACAAGCTTTTTTGTTGGAGCCGCTCACTCAGAAACCTCCAACCGCAGAGGTCTTTTTTTTGAAAGAAACTGATTAAAAAGGTTTCAAAGATTCTAAATTTATGAAGCTTTTAAAAATATTAGAATCCAAACGGCCGTTATAACGGATCTAAAAAACATAGTTTTTTTCTAGTATAAAGCTTCTAGTTTCTCAACCATGTGTTGGATTGGGCTGATTTACGAACTTGTCCAAGATATTAATAAAACGCACATGTTTAAAAAAGGTTTTTTGATCTGGCCTTATAAATGCGACCGTGAGAGTGCCGGTTGTTTAAAAAAAAAATTTATTTTTGCAAACTTTTTTGTTGGAGCCGCTCACTCAGGAACCTCTAACTGCAGAGGTTTTTTTTTAAAACAAATTGATAAAAAAGATTCCAAAGATTATAAATTTGTTAAATTTTTTGAAATATTAGTATCCAAACGGCCGTTATAACGGTTTTAAAAAATCAATTTTTTTCAGAAAAAAGCCTCTAGTTTCTTAACCACGTGTCGGATTTTGCTGATTCACGAACTTGTCCAAGATATTATTAAAACACACAAGTACAGAAAATTTTTTTGATCTACCTCAACAAATGCGACCGTGAGAGTGCCGGTCGTTTTCGTTATATCTCATATCGTTTATATATATATATATATATATATATATATATATATATATATAAATTTTTTTTTTTTTTTGTTTTTTTGTCTCCGCTTATCATATATAGTCGTTTGGCACAAAAATTTTTCCGAAATTCCGAGATGAAGCCCATTGCAATAGGTAGATTTTTATATGAAATCTACCTAAAATTCAAACACAATATCGTTATAAAATAATTTAGAAAAATATTGTTGCGCTATATAAACTTTTATATGTCAAATAAAAAATTCGATAGCGTTTATTCGCCTTGGAATTTCATAGTACCAAATAAACGAAGGCTATCGAAATTGGGTATAAAACGAAGGCTATCAAATGTCAGAGTAAGGCTGCAGAAGGATTTATTTATTTATTTTATAATTTATTTGAATACTTAGATATTTTATTGTTTAACTCTAGATTGTACACTAGATATAGCATAAACGTAGTGATAGGTGCATATGAACGGGAAAGGATACCACAGTATTAATGTTGAAGCAGTAAATTTAATATAATCAATTTTCTTCGATTAATAAATAATGCATGTTATTATGTCTCATTTATAGATTGTAGAGTTTCATCTCAAGTACCGGTCTATGAACGCAACATATCCAGGATTTTCGATATACCTAGGATTCGATGATTCGGTCTATGACTCCAACCAGAATTCAATATATTCAGCAACTCCATCATCATATAACCGTTGTATTTTATGTTAAGCTAAATATTTTGACTTAAATAAAAATTGTTGATAACCTACCTAATGTTTTGATTCAATTAAAGCTTTCAACCAAGTAATAATCATACAGAACCACCAGCTGCAATACGCTGAATACGTGATCAAATAGATGAAGGTTATTTTTATGTTTGAAATTTTCTGTCTAGTGCTAAAATTATTTATAACCTAAATACTTAAGAAAAAATTATAACCTCCCCAAATAAAAGATGTTGCATGCAATTTTTTATTCTCTAACATAGTAAACAATATTCAATAGGCATTTTCAATAACAATAACACTATTTTTTTGGACTATGCCCAATACGCTTATCCATTTTCACAGCTTCTTCTAAAGTATCTGGAAGGGTCTTGTTTAATGTTTCGGGAAAGTGTGTTCCAATTAAACCAGCAAATACAGAAACCCCACCAAAAAGAAACATTGGTAACGATTTCATTTGAATTGCTAACAGAGGCACTTGTGGAGCCACCATGTTACCAAATCTTCCAAAAGTAGAACTTATTCCAAGCATACTGTTTCGAATATTTGTGGGAAAGATTTCTGCTGTATAAACATATAAAGTAGTAAATGAAACGGTTATTGCAAACTTTCCAATTAAAAAACATATTAAACTGAGCCAATGAATATGTTCGACAAACGGTGATATTATACAAGATATACCACTCAATAACAACGAACCACTAAGTGTTAGCCTTCTCCCAATTCTATCGGCACAAAACCAGCATCCAATGTAGCCCGGCACCTCAATTATACTAATCAACATGAAGTTTACATATTTATCACCACCAAACGAAACTGAATGAAGACTAAGTCCATAATAGACAAAGGTATTCGTAGCCCAAATAAATGCTGATATGGCAAGTCTTATCATAATAGTTGAGGATTTAAATATCTCAAATATCTGCAGTTTTCTATTTTTCAATTCTAATTTTTCGACATCTGTTGCAATTTTATCAGATATAATAACTGATTCTTCTTCATATTGTTGCAGTATTTTGGTTGTTGAATCGGAAAGTTTGACATTATTAGTATCCGCAGCTAATTTCAAAAACTTTGAAACATGATGTTTTCTTCCTTTAGTATGCAGCCATCGAACACTTTCCGGTATAATATATATTAATGGAATGATAGAAAAAGCTGGACCATAACAAAATCGAAGAAATATTCTCCAATCTTGAGCCAACATAGCTACATAGCCTAAAAGTACTTCACCAATTGCGAATGAAGTGCTAATAATTGACCCACCAATTATACGATAATTTTGCCCTACAAGTTCAACTCCTAAAAATAATTTAAGCATGTGTTTAATTTTATGTATATATATATATATATATATATATATATATACATATATATATATATATATATATATATATATATATATATATATATATATATATATATATATATATATATATATATATATATATATATATATATATATATATATATATATATATAATCATTGTTTGTATCTTACCTAACACAAACGATGTTCCATAAACACCTGAGGCGAACACTGATTCCAAAAATTCAAATGAAACAAACGATAAGTAGGACCATGAGAATGATCGTAATATTCCGAAAATACCAGCTCCAATTAACCCAAAAATTAAAACAACTCGTCGCCCAAACCTATCAGAAATTAAACCAGTTACACTCAGACAAAAAAATTGTCCAAAGATATTTATTGTTCCAACAGATGTTAATTTCCATTTGTTTTCTGGACATGTTAAGTTCCACTAAAATAAAAAGACTAATTAAATAAGAATTGTCGTAAATTTATTTTTTCTGGGACCCATATATTGGTCAAACCGTGCAAGAGATACAATTTTACGGTTTAATTTAATATATTAGATGATAACTATTTATAGAAAATTTTCAAATACTACCCAGACTCGTGTTACGACCAGCCTTACCAGTCAGAAAAAATTTTGTTTACGTCGTTATTTGTTTTGTATTCAAACAAATCTTTTATAGGCCCATATAATTACGGATTGTACGTGTTGATGTCGTTTGCAGGTCGGAATTTTTTTTAATCTCTGGGGGAGGGTACTCACATAATGGACCTGCTGAGTCCACTCGCTCGGAACTTGGGGACTGGAGTTATTCAACAAATTTGGCTGGAAATGTTTTTTTGCTTCCTTGTAAGCGATGTAACATGTAAATGGTGCATTTTAGGATGCTGGTGCCATGGAACGTTCTTGTTTCTTAAATGTTTTTCTATAACTTAAAATAAAAAAAAATTTTTTTTGTTGCAGATTTTCTGCGAAAAAATGTCTAAAAACTAAAAACGATATTTTTCAATTGAATTTAGTTATTTGCAAATAATTGTTTATAATATAATTGACCCCTTTATCTTGTATGTTAACTTTCAACAAAAATGTTAATCAAGGTCACAATCGGGGTTTTAAAAATAAAATGGGTCATAACTCGATCCCAAATGATGTTAGAGAGGTCTATTTTTTTAAACCTTCATTTTTTAACCACTTTACAAATTTTAAAACCGCATCTCGTTACGTTGAAAATTCGTTGAGAAATTTAATTTTGCAACTAGGGAATTTTCGCCGTTTTTTGAACCGCTGTAATTGTTGTTAATATTGAATATCCGTATTGGTATCACAGTTGTTAATTAATAAGTTGTCAATAAAAGCTGACATTTTACCCTTTCGACTGTTGTCAAGCAGATTGCGATCAGATACAAACTCAGACCTTGCGGCCTGCCCAAAGTTAAAAACATTTTTTCAGACATTAAGTGCAAAATGGGATTGTGCAAAAACTATTAAGCCGAATGAAACATTCCAATGCTTAATTTTTTTGTTGAGGTTTTAGCTACAAGATAAAGGGGTCAATTATATTATAAACAATTATTTGCAAATAACTAAATTCAATTGAAAAATATCGTCTTTTAGACATTTTTTCGCAGTTTTTTGCAAAAAATTGCAACAAAAAAATTTTTTTATTTTTTTTTATTTGAAGTTACAGAAAAACCTTTCAGGAACAGGAATGTTCCATGGCACCAGTATCCTAAACTGCACCATTTACGAGTTATATCGCCTACAAGGAAGCAATAAAAAATTCCAGCTGAATTTGTTGAATAACTCCAGTCCCCAGGTTCCGGGCGAGTGGACTCGGCAGGTCCATTATGTGACTACCTTCCCCCAGAGATTAAAAAAAATTCCGACCCGCAACCGACTACAACACGTAAGACATATCTATTTTCGTTATTCTATGGGCCTTTTACGGTTATTTATGCTCTAATATTATTTAAAAACCAAAACAATAAAGTTATCAACGTTTAATGAGAAAACTTGTTTGGATATTTTGAAATCATTTGGTGGGAAACAATTTTTAAGGGGAAATGGAAAATGGTCACTGTATGAAAATTTGACACTCGAATTGAAAGTTTATCAAGTTGTTTTTGATACTTGATTGGTTTTCAAAAATTAAAATGTTATAATTTATCTATATTATTAATATTATTATGTAATATCATTTTGTGCCTAATTTTTGGGTGCTATAATGATTGTTGATTTCAATTTTTATATTTTCTTCAGCGACAGAAACATATTAGAGTTACTTAATTGACTACAATTTTAATCTGAAATAACAAAGTAATTTAAAGTGAATTTAACAAATTACCCGCGAATTTTTGTGTATCTCATGGATCAATAACGTTAAATGTTTTCAATAAAAACAATTATGTTTTCACTTAGACATTAATTGAGTGATTAACTTTTGACCAATAACCATAACTTTAAATTTGTTTACTTAAAATTAAAAACGTTTTAATCAATTTATATGAATACAGAAAGAAAATGTTGATGAGTGAAATCACATAAAAACATATTTTGGTACTAAGTCGTACGAACAAGTGATAGCTCACCATTTTTTAAAAGTTTATTTTAAAATCCTTCTCATAATTTTTGAATAATTTGAAAATATGTGATTTTTTCATGTTTCTCCTCTGTTGTTTTGGAACTTCAAACATCAAAACATGTGAGTAACGCATACTTTTTAGCCCCAACCACCAAAAGTCGTTAAAACTGTCCTTATCACTTAAATGTCAATTACCTCATTTAAAATCGTCTTTTCTTCATTTTCATATATAAATTTATCACATGGTAGAATAACCGATTTATTAAAATTATTTCCACCACATATCGAGTTATTTAAATATGAAAACTCATATCTTTCACATTGCGATGGAACGCCATCAGTAAATGGTACAGCATTTTGAAGCCATTCCGGATTATATTCACTTGAACTGTTATCACAACTAGGAATTTCACAACGATAATTTAAATCACCTGCACTAAACAAATAGCTTATACAGTTTGGAGTGGTCAAGAATATAATATAACTGATTAGCACATAATTGATAATTTGAAATTTCCCAAAACTTCCAATTTCTTTTAAAATAACTTCGATATCAAATGTATCGACATTTACGGTTGGATTTAATACAGCCGACATAACTTGTTCTAATTATTGATCAATTAAGAAATTGGAAATAATTGTTTAAATTTAAAATTATATTTTCATTTACATTTTAACGAAAAACTGTGCTCGATTGTAAAATGAAGATCTCCAAACTGGTCAAAAATATTAGTAAAACTAACAAGATTATAATAACGACATCTTCGTTTACAATCTTAGTGACTACTGCTTCACAGTTCACACAATATACTGTGAAAGAATTAGGACTAATAATATATTGATCGTTTCAATTATAAATTCATTTATTTCTCCTCATATAAAGAATTAAGTTCACCAATTAATGTTTTTATGTATGCTGTGATACAACAATCTATACTCTTGTATAAATTGTTGTATCACAGAATTTTCAGAAATGTTTAACCTTCAAACTATTTAATACGTTAGACAAATAGCGTTTCTGTTTTTTTATAACGCATAAACCATCACCCGACCTTAATATCAGAAATATCAGCACCTCAAGTAGTAATAGTGATAAATTTGTTTGAAAAGTTAAAATTTCACATCGCAAATCGTCTCTCCGGGGTCGCTGATTTCGAAACCGAGATCCAAAAGTAATTGAAGGTGGTCCCAACCCCCCAAAACCACACCAAAAAGTGACAGTGATACAAAAATTAATGTTTTTATTCACCAATATTCACAAATAAAAACTGTTCAACGCCTAAATACGAATCACGTGGGTCATGGCATGTTCTCACTTGGACGTCAAAGAGCATCCGCATGTGGTTATCACAGTGCCGTCATTTTGTAACGACACGGAGTGGCGAAAAAATGTACGCACAACGAGCGCAAAGATACGGCATAAAGTGTTAGCACGCTATGACAATTCCATGACGCACGCGGTGTTTGTTGGGTAATATTCATGTCTGTTTCTATGTATTCTTCCTTTAATAATAATAATCAAACCAAAAGATAGTTCAAAATATAAGCAACTTCATTTTACGGTAAACGGCTGTAAAGTTTAACTTTACTGCCACTTGGTAGAAGGCTATTAGTCTTAGTTTTTTGACGTATAATCAAAGCGGCTGTAAAGTAACGCCATTTTTAATTTTTTTTTTACGGCGGCAGTGAAACAATTACATTTTTTTATGGCGACAGAAAAAGTCGCCATTCCTTTCCATATTTTTACGATATTTGTTATTTTTTTCAAACAAATTGTTTAACTATGACAACAAAAAATAGCAAATAGTTTGATTGGATTATGAGATATGAATGAATCTGAATTGATAAGGCTGCTTTGATAAAAAAAATTTTATTTATTCAAATTTAAATGTTTTTTTGTTTTTATTTTCATTTCTTTCATTTCTTTTATTTGTACATCTTTAGGCGATGTACATATTACTGTTACTGGTATTTCTTTTTCTTTCCTTTTCATTTCTATTTTATTTCTTTTTCATTTCTTTTTTGTTTCTTTTTCATTTTTATTGCATTTCTATTTAATTTCTTTTTAATTTCTTTTTCATTTCCTTCTTGTTCCTATTTCCTATTTCTTTTTGATTTCTCTTTATTTCTGTTTCATTTCTTTTTCATTTATTTTCTTTTATGAATTCAGAAACTATTATAGTACCAAACTGGACTTTAATTAGTGTGGGAATTATAGGTTTGAGGTTCTCAAACGATAAAAATAAAAGTCTTGGATTTAAAATATAGTAAACACTTTAGTTTAATCAATTACAAAATACAGCTATACAATTTATTTTATGAACGATGTTCTTTCGTTCTAATCCAAATATATTCTAATTCTCATTAGTTTTTCAATTAATTAAGTTAGTTTTGAAATACATAATGCTTTTTGCATTTGTTGCAGCTTTAACTGTGAGAATAAAATCGTAATGTGATAACTAAGAATTTATTTAATTTTAGTTTTTGATTTCCATGTTACAATTTTATAATTTTCTTAATTTATTTTTTGTTATAATTTTTTATGAAAATAAAATTGAAATTTGATTAATATGAATTTTTACTTTATGAAAAATAAGATTAAGAAATTTATGTAAATGTTACAATTTTTATTATGAGAATAAAATTGAAATATGATTATATTTAATTATTAAAAAAATATATGGTTTGTTTTATTTTATAAAAGAAATGAATAAGGAATTTGAAATATGTTCAAGACATCCGGGATGTCGTAACTTGGGCGATGTACATATTACTATTTCTGGTATTAATGCATGATCCGGTGATCCAAGGAGCTGGTCGATTTTTATCTGAGCAGTGTTGGGCTTATGTCAAACATTTCGTGTTATGATCAGCATTATATGGTATTCTAGTGGTATGCTCTATCATTTAGGTCATTTGTTAAACCATCGCAGTCTACAAGTAATATATGGCAGTCCTGTGTGAACGAACAACTTTGGCTTATTTCAATTCATTTTTGAACATCTAAACTGTAGACTGTTATTTCAGGTGCATATGAATAACTCTGGTTTTTATCTGCTTCTCCAGTTGGGATGTTATATATCATATTTGATCTTCCTAAGTTAAATTAATTCATTCAATTTTTACTTTGCACCATTTAGCACGATTTTTTTTTCTCTTCAGTTAAATTGTGTGGCATTCATCGCAAACTATATTAATGAGATCCAAGTTTGTTTGAAAAGTATTTTGAGAGAAAATTTTTTTTTAAATATATTTTCCTCAAAGAAAACGATAAAAAACCTAACTTTTGCCTTATGGTTAATAGAGAATACTAGGAATCGCCCAGTGGCCGAAATTCGGTTATTAGGTAGATTTCATATAAAAATCTACCTATTGCAATGGGCTTCATCTCGGAATTTCGGAAAAATTTTGATGCCAAACGACTATTTGTGATAAGCGGAGATGGAAAAACAAAAAAAAAAAAAAAATTATATATATATATATATATATATATATATATATATAACGATATGAGGTATAACGGAATTTAGCGGCACTCTCACGGTCACATTTTTCGACCTATACCAAAATAATTTTCTGTGTATGTTTCGGCAAATAATGTCTTGGACAAGTTCGTGAACTGGCCATATCCGGGTACCGGTTAAGCGGCTAGAGCCTAAAAACTCGAATAATCTAAAGCGCTATAACTTCCGTTTGAATAATAATATTTTAATAAAATTTAAAAATATTGAATATTTGAACCTTTTTTTATCATTTCTATCCAGATGATTACTTTGGCGTTTCAGGTTCCTCAAAAATCAGCTGTTTTAAAAATTTACTAAACTTTGCTGCCCTTGATCTAGCTGAAATGGCCAAGCTCATAGTTGAAAACTTTTTTTCACGTACTTAAAATATAAATCTTTCCAAAATTTTCAAAAAGAATAGTTTAAATCTAACGGTTGAGACCCTACGGCTGTTGAAATAAAAACAAACGCAAAAGGCAATGGTTTCATCATGTTTCAGTTTATGTTATTTAAATTCATCTTAGCTTTTAAACATATTTTTCAACTATAGCCTTAAAAAATTTCAGCTTTCTAACCCAAAAGGTTCCATTTTTATAAGCATTATAATGCAACCCTTACAAGAAAAATATCAACCCATTTAATACCATAGAAAAATTATCAAAATCTCTTTTGTTTTTATTTTTTTTACTAAGTAACCGTTTGAAAAAAGATTAAATAAGAACAAAAAAACACAACAACAAAAGATGATTTTGAAATAAAATTGTTTGATAATGTTTGATTATAAATTATGTGTGATGGTATAATTGTAGTTGTGACGTAGTTCATTTGATCTTTGGTGGATTTAATATGTTATTAAAAGTAGTTTAAACCAACTTAAATAAAACTGTTCCGAAATTGTATTGATGGCGTTAGTTCGGATGATGTATTTAATTTGGTTCGATAATTTTTTTGAATTATTCTGTTTCTACTTATATTTTTTATTTAAACTAATCTGACTTATCTAATTTTATTTGGACACAAAACCGTCTGACCCCGAAATCTACGTATTTCTAGCGGATATACCTGCCGCTGGGATTTTTTTTGCTTGCGTTTGATAATACATGTAAGTACATTTTCTAAATGATATGTGATACCTAGCCTGATGTGATGATTATGATTGGCTAGATAACCATCACATGATTTTCTTCATTAATTAAACGGACGGGTGAAAATTTTCAATCGAGGAGTCTGGTTAGGAATTTTGAAGTGGACGTTTGCTCCACTTAAATTCCATTTTTTTTATTATTTGTTATTTTGTTTGTTATTTGTTTTTGTTTGTGGGTGCATTTAAGTTTGTGTGAAGAAGTTCTATTGTGTTTTTATGGTTTTATATTTATTAATCAATTGGTTTTGTGAAAATAGTGGTGATTTTTGTTATTTGTACTTAAGAAACAATTAATGAATTTGGTTTGACTTAGTCTTTGAAATTAACTTAACAGTTTTGTGTCATAAAAAAAAAAAATAATAAGTAAAATCAAAAAGACCAAAACATTTTTAAATTGAGTTTGAATCAAAAATACTAAATTCACAACTCATTTTTTTTAACAAACAAATTATGATGTTACTTAACACCTCTGTGCTTAGCACGGCAGTTTAAATTGTTTATGGTCAAATAAACCATACAAAAAAATATATATAAAGATAATACAGTTAAACAAGCGTATATACTTATGCATAGGATAAAAACAACAAATATTATTAACAGTTAATTAAAAAAATAAAAACCCTAACTTTAAACCAAAATTAAACTAAAATTAGTTATTGTGAACTTAAAAAGAAAAAAATAATTTGTGCAAATAAATGAGAAAAAATATTATTGAAAATATACATGATAGTGTTTCATTCCAATTGGCCCGAGTACATTTTATTGAGGATATCTATCAGCCTGGATCGCAGAACGGTGGTTGTTAAAAAGGTAAACGATTTTATTAATATTATTACGGTTATTAGTATTAAGACGTCATGTATGTTTGTGTTGCAATTGTTTGGCTTTTTGAGTAATTTTTTTTAATTTTTGATATGTGTTAGTTTTTTTTTATAAATGGTGTGAGTGAGATGTGCCAATTCCCTGGGATTCCTTGCTGACTTTCGTCCATCGTGTTTTTGGGGATTTTAAATGGCTGTCCCCTTGTCATATTAATAATATCGTGTTCCCATATTAGTAGTATATTTCATTTATTTTCTAAAAGCAGTCCCCCTATATCAAAGGAACAACGAGGCAAACCACGACCCAGGCCGAGAGCTTAAGACCGGAGCAAAAGACTGCTGCCTCAAAGTTGTCCTTGGATTTTATTTTCAGATACAGCTTATACTTTTTTCAATTCACATTCAATTTTAGTTTTAGCCCTATCCGCCTGTATCATTACTTTCAAATAAGAGTTTCACCAAAAACGCATCATTATAATTCTCACTCAAAATTTTGTATAGTTTGTCTACTCTAACCTAGGGGCAGGTTATTAAGTAATTTAATATTGAAATATCAGATGGCGTACGTAAACGATTTCTTTGTATTTTTCCAATGCTACAATTGTGGTTAGCTTAATATAATTTAATTTGTGTTATAAATATTAAATACGTATTATATTTCGTATTTTTATTCAGTTTTAGAACTAACATACTGATTTTACACGAAGAAAATGTAATATAATTTAAAACATAAAACAATTAATTTTAAGTACGTCAATATTTGCGATATCTCAAATTTATTTGACAAGTAACTGGCATTTCTATTTTTGTTTTGTTTTGCTTTTAATTTTTCTGCAATGTTCATACAAAAACAAAATAATTTAAAATGCAGTAGCCCGCTTTTATTAGAGTTCAAACGTTTTGTTTTGAGCATTAGTGTGAGGTGAGGAGTGTGGTGACTTTATTTTATTTAATCGTTTGCTTTATTTGAAAATCTTTTTTAAATTCGTGTCAAACTTTTAGCAATATATTAATAAAGTTTTAAGTACATTTTAAAATCTAGTTTTCATTAAAATATGTTTTCATCTAGTTTAAATCTAATCTGATATGTCAAATATACTTTTTATTTTATTTAGTTAATATCTGTCACTAATTTGATCAAACGTTTTACTAAATCAGATTTAAACTGACATAATTATAGACATTATTGTATAGATGGTTTGTGTGGTATCTATAATATTTGCTGCGTGTTCCAGTGGGTTGAAGTCCAGTAGCAATCAACACAGTGCCTCAACTTACTCAGCTTTAATTCTTTGATTTTCCCAGCTCTCCAGTCTTATTTTGTAGTTGATAAATAATAATTACTTGATGTAGTTAGTATTCGTATCAACACCGTCCGTAGATCGTGACGATTCCAATTTGCAATCTATTTTCGGAACCTACTACAAATTTTCCAAATATTGAGGTTATGTAATCCGGATTAGTATATAGATCGAAATAATTTAATTGTTATTTTAATTTTATTATTGTAAACTTCGTTTTTTCTTACATACAATTCACATAATAATAGTAACAAAGACAATACTATTTAAGCCGTCTATTTTTTAGATTACCAATTACAAAATTTTTAATGTTAAGTTTTTAGTGAAAATCAACAACGTTAGAAAAATTATTATCTAGTTATATAAAACCAAACAAAGTTATATCGAATTCTTTTTTTGTGTTTTCTAATTAGAATTAAAAAAGAATTCTTTTTATCTAGTGTTAAGCATTGCAATTAACAAAAGTTCGTTTTTAAAACAAATTGCTTTAGATGTAGGTATGTTTACACCAACATTAATTTATAATATTGTACTGTCGTACTGCACAATTTGCCATTTTATATTATTATGTTTGAATATATATTGTTGCTAGTCACCACATAACACTCCCCCACCAGTGAATTCGCTAGAAGAACGAAAGATTTTAGTGGTAGCTTTAATGCACAAAGTGTACATTAAAGAGAGCAAAAAATTAGTGAAGCTAAAAGTTAAAAATGTAGACGTTATGTAATTAAGAATGACGACACTTCATTACCAGATTTTGGATAACAGTGAAGATCAAAAAGGTCACAAAATCTTATGAGATAGTACTGGAAGTAATTCGTTGGGATAAATTGTTAAAACACCTATCTATGTAATTTAAAAGTTTTTGCGGTGTTTTGATGATCCTTCCAGATTTAGAAACTCGTTGGTTTGGAATTATTATAACGGTTGGCTGATCATTGAAGGCTACTTTCTTTCTTAGCTGCTGTGGTACAACTGAATCGGATTGATTCGTACCTGTTGAATCTGAATGGTTCAGATTAGCTGAAAATTCGGAGAAATTGTGATTCAATAAGGAATCAGCAAGATCAGCTGGAATTAAATTATTAGAATGATTATTCTGATCGTTGGGACTTAAAATTTCAGTAGAATCGTTACGATTCAAATTAGCGGTTGAATCTGGTTGATTCAAGTAAGTTGCTTTTGCGAGAGAACTGTGTTGTTCGTCGCGTAAATTTTCTTGGTAGCATGGTTTAAGTCTATCAATTGAAATATTGACTGCTTTGCCATTAATTTCTAAATTGAAGTTTTTATTGTTGCGACTTAAAACTTTGAAAGGGCCGGTGTAAGGAGGTTGTAAAGCTCTCCTTACAGCGTCGGTACGTAGAAATACATGTGAACAAGTTTGCAAATCCTTGCTCACAAAGGAAGAAGATGTTACATGTGCAGATGCAGGTTTCGGTCGAATCTCATCAAAATGCTTCCTCAACTCCTTAACGAAATCAGTTTGAGGAACAAAGAATTTTGTAGAAGAATCGAGAAATTGTCCTGGGATCCTTATCGAACTACCATATGTTAGTTCCGCTGAAGTAGTTTTAAGTTCTTCACTGAAGGAGGTTCGTAAACCTAGGAGGACTGAAGGTAGAATTTTTGTCCAGTCTGGACGATTATGACACATAATTGCGGCTTTAATTGTGCGATGCCATCGTTCTACCATGCCGTTGCATTTTGGGTTGTATGCAGTTGTTCTGAATCTGTTAAAACCTAATAGGTTGGACAGTTCAGTAAAAAGATGGGATTCAAATTGGGTTCCTTGATCAGTTACAATTGATTCTGGAACACCAAACCTTGAAATCCAATGGTTGTATACAGCGAACGCGACTGTTCCAGCAGTGATGTCTGGAACTGGAATCGCTTCGGGCCACCGCGTATAACGGTCGATAAGCGTCACGCAATATCGTTGGTTTTCCGATATTGGTAGAGGACCAATGATGTCGAGGTGTATTTGCGAGAATCGCTGTGAATTGGTTTTAATTGTGCCAAGAGGTGACTTTGTATGTCGAGACACCTTGGACTTTTGACACGCTATACATTCTTGTGCCATTATTCTAACGTCTTTCTTAATAGACGGCCAAATAACGTGTTTTGTTAAAAGTTTGGTGGAAGCTTTGACACCAGGATGCGAAAGGTTATGAAATGCATCGAAAACACTTTGGCGAAACTGTAAGGGAATGTATGGCCTGAGTATAGCTGTGTCACAATGTATTAATTTGCTTTCATTGAAAGAAATTGGAAAAGGAGTGAACTTCAAAGTTGTGTTACTTAGAAGTATGTTTTGAAAATCCGGGTCATTGGTTTGCGCGGTCGCGATTGCAGCATAATCAATTTTCTCTGGTATGAGGATTTGATTAATACGAGAAAGCGCGTTAGCGACAACATTGTCGGCGCCAGAAATGTGCTGGATATCAGTGGTAAATTGCCCAATGAAATCCAAGTGGCGAAATTGACGGGGAGATGCTTTTTCTAAATTTTGTTTAAAAGCAAAAATTAGAGGTTTGTGGTCAGTGAATAAAGTAAATTCACGACCTTCCAGGAGGTACCTGAAATGCTTAATGCCAGAATACGCCGCGAGAAGTTCTCGATCATACGCACTATATTTAATTTGAGCGTCGTTTAGACGTACCGAGAAGAAACTAAGCGGTTGCCATGTTTCTTCAACAAACTGCTGCACTACGGCTCCTATCGCTGTATCAGATGCATCGACCATGATTGCTAGTCGAACTGAAGAAGACGGATGGGCTAAAAGAGTGGCATTACACAATTTATCCTTACAATTGTTAAAGGCTTGAATGGAATCAAGTGTCCACGCAACTGGAATTTTGCTGTTTTTCTTATATCCCTTTAAGAAATTGTTAAGCAAAATTTGGTCTGCTGCTGCAGCAGGAAGGAAACGTCGATAAAAGTTAATCATGCCTAAGAATCGTTTAAGCTGTTTAACATTTGTGGGACGTTCGAAGTCTTTAATGACTTGAACACGTTCACGATCTGGTAATACACCATGTTCAGATACCAAGTGACCTAGAAATTTAATCTCAGATTTTGCAAATACGCATTTATCTGGATTAATGATTAAGCTGTTTTCAGAGAATCTCTGAAAAATCATTTGTAGGTGGGTCAAATGCTCCTCTAGATTTTTTGATGCAACTAAAACATCATCTAGATAAACGAAGCAGAATGTAAATCCGGTTAATACGGAGTGCATCAATCTTTGGAATGATTGAGCAGCATTCCTAAGACCAAAGGTCATTTTGCAGAACTCAAAAAGACCAAAAGGAGTAGAAATTGCGGTTTTAGGAATGTCCTCCGGATGTATTGGTATTTGATGGTATGCCTGAACGAGATCGAGGGACGAGAAAATTTTGCATCCCTCCAACTGATGCGAAAAATCTTGGAGGTGGGGAATGGAATATCGGTCGGGAACAGTAATTCTGTTTAAAGCACGATAATCTCCACACGGACGCCATTCTCCATTATTTTTCTTGACCAGGTGTAATGGACTGGACCAAGAGCTCTTGCTGGGTCTACAAATACCCAGTTGCACCATCTTATCAAACTCGGCTTTAGCTATTGTAAGTTTGTCAGGAGCCAAGCGTCGAGTTTTGCAAGATACCGGTGCACCAACTGTCTCTAATTTGTGAGTCACATTGTGCCTAACAATACTTGGAAAGAGATTCGGATTTGCAATCTCGGGGAATGATTCCAAGATTTTAATAATTGGCGTTGGTATTTTAGTCTTGTCGACTAGGAAGAGAGAAGGTTCATTACAATTTGTTAAACTACCTATTGAGCACAGAGAGGTTGACGGGTCTATGAGCCTCTGTCTCTGTATATCAACAAGCAGTCCAGTGCTTTTGAGAAAGTCTGATCCAATAATAGGGATCGAAACGTCGGCAACTATAAATTCCCAGGAAAAGTTTCTGCGAAGGCCTATGTTAAGTTGCAGAAGTTGTGTACCATAAGCCGAAATGGGAGTGCCGTTTGCCGCAAATAAATTGAATACCGTAGCATTAGCTGGTTTAGCCTTAAAAATTGACCTTGGGATGACCGAAACGTCAGCTCCCGTATCAATTAAAAATTTAAGCCTTGAGTTACTTTCAAGGACTGAAAGGCGGTTGACTTGCTGATCACCAATACTACTGACATCGTATTGGCGATCGTCTACCCGTTTTTTGTAGTGTCTGCATCATTCGGAGGAATAAAAGTTTTATAGAATTTGCACCCAGAGACGCAGTGACGTGCTTTATCTTTAAATCGTGAGTGATAAAAGCATGTGTCCGAATTTAATTTGGAATCCCTAGACTTTGATCTAGAGAAACTGCGACGATTACGGGATTTCGAACGAGACCGACTACCAGCATTCACTATTGAGTGTATTTCACTCATCATTTGCGCTTTGAATTGCGTTAAAATTTGGGTTATGGTTTCAGGGGGTTGTGGAGCATTCCGATGAGAAACGTTCGAAGTGACGGATTGAGCAGCTGTGGATGTTGACTGGGCATTCAATGTGAAAACCTGTCGGTGAGCTAAGGTTTCCATGAGATGGTCCGCACGTTCTGCCAACCGTACCAATGTCATTTCATTTTCGAATGAAGCCAAAATCAGTTGTATATTATCAGGGAGGCGAGACATCCACAGCTGTCTCACCATTGGGTCAGTGACCTCTGCCCCATTCATTTGGAAATCAGCTAGGAGTTCCGAAGGTTTTCTGTCACCCAAGGTTAATCTGTGAAGGAGATTATTAATTTTTGTCCTCTCACTGTCACCCAATAGTTTTATAACGTCCTCTTTAAATGTGGTGTATGGTGTATCACCCATTTCTTTAAAAAATAGAGGTGTTAATTTATTGTGCAAGCGCGAATCGATTGCACCAATAGCGTGGGAATACTTTGTCATTTCTGACCTGACATTCGATGTTTGGAATTGTATGTCCAGCAACCTGAACCACATGACCGGGTTTTGGTCGAATAAAGGTTGAGGTACTTTAAGTCGCACCTGATTTATTTCGCCATCTGCCTTAGGTTTAGCTTGTTCAATTTGAACTGGCAGATCTGTCTGTGGTGTTTGTTGTTGTTGAAGGCGTTGCTGGACATACACTTCCAACTCTTGAGGTGTGAACGATTGTAGTGTCGCATTACGGTCGCGTGCATTGTTCGCTGGTGAGGAACTGCGTGATGGACCAGCCGACATAATGGTTTTATTATTTAAATAATATTTAATATAATAGAAATATAAATTAATTCAAATATTTTATTATGTAATGAATTTTCAAAATTTAATTCGTAGCAAATTGAATTAAAAATAAAATTTTATAAAAAATATGACAATAATTGTGCAGTACTCACTATTGATATTTATCACGTCGGGTGTACCAGTTTATAGATGGTTTGTGTGGTATCTATAATATTTGCTGCGTGTTCCAGTGGGTTGAAGTCCAGTAGCAATCAACACAGTGCCTCAACTTACTCAGCTTTAATTCTTTGATTTTCCCAGCTCTCCAGTCTTATTTTGTAGTTGATAAATAATAATTACTTGATGTAGTTAGTATTCGTATCAACACCGTCCGTAGATCGTGACGATTCCAATTTGCAATCTATTTCCGGAACCTACTACAAATTTTCCAAATATTGAGGTTATGTAATCCGGATTAGTATATAGATCGAAATAATTTAATTGTTATTTTAATTTTATTATTGTAAACTTCGTTTTTTCTTACATACAATTCACATAATAATAGTAACAAAGACAATACTATTTAAGCCGTCTATTTTTTAGATTACCAATTACAAAATTTTTAATGTTAAGTTTTTAGTGAAAATCAACAACGTTAGAAAAATTATTATCTAGTTATATAAAACCAAACAAAGTTATATCGAATTCTTTTTTTGTGTTTTCTAATTAGAATTAAAAAAGAATTCTTTTTATCTAGTGTTAAGCATTGCAATTAACAAAAGTTCGTTTTTAAAACAAATTGCTTTAGATGTAGGTATGTTTACACCAACATTAATTTATAATATTGTACTGTCGTACTGCACAATTTGCCATTTTATATTATTATGTTTGAATATATATTGTTGCTAGTCACCACAATTGTCTTGAGTGATTTTTTTTGAAATTTTTAATATGGCGGCAAATAAGTAATAAGTATGAAATAAGTCGTCGTTTGGAAAGCACCCATAGTATAATAGGCGAATTTATTGATTTTTATTTCTGTTGAATCCTTTTCTAGGTATCCCATTCAGCTTCTAATACGTGAAAACGCTTAGAAATCTATCATTAGTTGAAGGGAGTTCAAGTAATTAATTGGGTGGATAAGATTAATTAAGGGTGATCAGAAGTCCTCTTTTAAGAGGATATGTCCTCTTTTGAAGCCAAAATAATGCATCCGGTATCTTTTTTTAAAATAATGCGTTTTGTCCTCTTTTTTGGCCATTCGTCAAACATAAATCGTCAAACATTTTAGGTATTTAATTCAGCTTTTGAATAAAGTTTTTTTAATTACATTTTAATGTGCTAGTAATACTATCATCGAACGTGCATGCAAAAACTTGAGATTTGAGCAACTTTTTGTTACATATTAATTTTTAGTATAAGCACAATGCAAATGTAGTTATATATCTATATATAAATACGTAATCACTATTTTTGTAGTACAATTTCAAAATATTCGCCCCAACAAAAGTGGGGCAATATGGGGAAAGGGGAAAAATATGAAGGTGTGTTTTTATGATTTTTTTTTCAATTACTTGGTTTTTTTTCAAGTTATTTGTTTCACAATTCAAAATCAATTAATCACACTCTGAAATAATGTATTGTAGCTATTTTGATGGGAGGTCTATTTACAACTTCCATTTACAAAAGTCCAAGCGGCACGTATATCCGCTAGAAATAGGTAGATTTCGAGATCAGACAGTTTTGTGTGCCAGTAGAATCTTATGTATCAGATTAGTTTAAACAAAACAAACTAATTTCAAACAGATATCGAACAAATTTTAAAAAGAAAATTAGCTACCTACAAGCAAAATTATATTTATCCAATTTTGCAACAAACAAATATCAAATCTACCACAGAACATGTGTGTGACAATTTATGACACAAACCTACTCTATATCATATGTCGTGCAATTACTGCAAAATATCAAAAAAGTTTATTTCTAAGAAAAAAAAAATAATTTTTTCTATTCAAATCTTTTATTTTTTTGACTGTTATAAGGTTGACATTGACTGTTATAAGGTTTTTGGAAATTGTAGTTGGGGATTGCTGCAAACTTTTTTGTTGAAGCCAACAAGTCAAAAACCTCTAACTGCAGAGGTTTATAAATATAAGAAATGGATTAAAATATTTTCACAGATTCTAAATTTATGAAGATTTTAAAAATATTAGTATCCAAACGGCCGTTATAACGGATTAAAAAAACCACTTTTTTTTCTAGTATAAAGCCTATAGTTCCTTAACCATGTGTCAGATTTTTTTGATTTACGAACTTGTCCAAGATATTAATAAAACACACATTTTTCAGAAAGGTTTTCTGGTCTGGCTCCACAAATGCAACCGTGAGAGCGCCGGTTGATTCAAACGCATTTTGTGTTTTACAAGCTTTTTTGTTGGAGCCGCTCACTCAGAAACCTCCAACCGCAGAGGTCTTTTTTTTGAAAGAAACTGATTAAAAAGGTTTCAAAGATTCTAAATTTATGAAGCTTTTAAAAATATTAGAATCCAAACGGCCGTTATAACGGATCTAAAAAACATAGTTTTTTTCTAGTATAAAGCTTCTAGTTTCTCAACCATGTGTTGGATTGGGCTGATTTACGAACTTGTCCAAGATATTAATAAAACGCACATGTTTAAAAAAGGTTTTTTGATCTGGCCTTATAAATGCGACCGTGAGAGTGCCGGTTGTTTAAAAAAAAAATTTATTTTTGCAAACTTTTTTGTTGGAGCCGCTCACTCAGGAACCTCTAACTGCAGAGGTTTTTTTTTAAAACAAATTGATAAAAAAGATTCCAAAGATTATAAATTTGTTAAATTTTTTGAAATATTAGTATCCAAACGGCCGTTATAACGGTTTTAAAAAATCAATTTTTTTCAGAAAAAAGCCTCTAGTTTCTTAACCACGTGTCGGATTTTGCTGATTCACGAACTTGTCCAAGATATTATTAAAACACACAAGTACAGAAAATTTTTTTGATCTACCTCAACAAATGCGACCGTGAGAGTGCCGGTCGTTTTCGTTATATCTCATATCGTTTATATATATATATATATATATATATATATATATATAAATTTTTTTTTTTTTTTGTTTTTTTGTCTCCGCTTATCATATATAGTCGTTTGGCACAAAAATTTTTCCGAAATTCCGAGATGAAGCCCATTGCAATAGGTAGATTTTTATATGAAATCTACCTAAAATTCAAACACAATATCGTTATAAAATAATTTAGAAAAATATTGTTGCGCTATATAAACTTTTATATGTCAAATAAAAAATTCGATAGCGTTTATTCGCCTTGGAATTTCATAGTACCAAATAAACGAAGGCTATCGAAATTGGGTATAAAACGAAGGCTATCAAATGTCAGAGTAAGGCTGCAGAAGGATTTATTTATTTATTTTATAATTTATTTGAATACTTAGATATTTTATTGTTTAACTCTAGATTGTACACTAGATATAGCATAAACGTAGTGATAGGTGCATATGAACGGGAAAGGATACCACAGTGTTAATGTTGAAGCAGTAAATTTAATATAATCAATTTTCTTCGATTAATAAATAATGCATGTTATTATGTCTCATTTATAGATTGTAGAGTTTCATCTCAAGTACCGGTCTATGAACGCAACATATCCAGGATTTTCGATATACCTAGGATTCGATGATTCGGTCTATGACTCCAACCAGAATTCAATATATTCAGCAACTCCATCATCATATAACCGTTGTATTTTATGTTAAGCTAAATATTTTGACTTAAATAAAAATTGTTGATAACCTACCTAATGTTTTGATTCAATTAAAGCTTTCAACCAAGTAATAATCATACAGAACCACCAGCTGCAATACGCTGAATACGTGATCAAATAGATGAAGGTTATTTTTATGTTTGAAATTTTCTGTCTAGTGCTAAAATTATTTATAACCTAAATACTTAAGAAAAAATTATAACCTCCCCAAATAAAAGATGTTGCATGCAATTTTTTATTCTCTAACATAGTAAACAATATTCAATAGGCATTTTCAATAACAATAACACTATTTTTTTGGACTATGCCCAATACGCTTATCCATTTTCACAGCTTCTTCTAAAGTATCTGGAAGGGTCTTGTTTAATGTTTCGGGAAAGTGTGTTCCAATTAAACCAGCAAATACAGAAACCCCACCAAAAAGAAACATTGGTAACGATTTCATTTGAATTGCTAACAGAGGCACTTGTGGAGCCACCATGTTACCAAATCTTCCAAAAGTAGAACTTATTCCAAGCATACTGTTTCGAATATTTGTGGGAAAGATTTCTGCTGTATAAACATATAAAGTAGTAAATGAAACGGTTATTGCAAACTTTCCAATTAAAAAACATATTAAACTGAGCCAATGAATATGTTCGACAAACGGTGATATTATACAAGATATACCACTCAATAACAACGAACCACTAAGTGTTAGCCTTCTCCCAATTCTATCGGCACAAAACCAGCATCCAATGTAGCCCGGCACCTCAATTATACTAATCAACATGAAGTTTACATATTTATCACCACCAAACGAAACTGAATGAAGACTAAGTCCATAATAGACAAAGGTATTCGTAGCCCAAATAAATGCTGATATGGCAAGTCTTATCATAATAGTTGAGGATTTAAATATCTCAAATATCTGCAGTTTTCTATTTTTCAATTCTAATTTTTCGACATCTGTTGCAATTTTATCAGATATAATAACTGATTCTTCTTCATATTGTTGCAGTATTTTGGTTGTTGAATCGGAAAGTTTGACATTATTAGTATCCGCAGCTAATTTCAAAAACTTTGAAACATGATGTTTTCTTCCTTTAGTATGCAGCCATCGAACACTTTCCGGTATAATATATATTAATGGAATGATAGAAAAAGCTGGACCATAACAAAATCGAAGAAATATTCTCCAATCTTGAGCCAACATAGCTACATAGCCTAAAAGTACTTCACCAATTGCGAATGAAGTGCTAATAATTGACCCACCAATTATACGATAATTTTGCCCTACAAGTTCAACTCCTAAAAATAATTTAAGCATGTGTTTAATTTTATGTATATATATATATATATATATATATATATATATATACATATATATATATATATATATATATATATATATATATATATATATATATATATATATATATATATATATATATATATATATATAATCATTGTTTGTATCTTACCTAACACAAACGATGTTCCATAAACACCTGAGGCGAACACTGATTCCAAAAATTCAAATGAAACAAACGATAAGTAGGACCATGAGAATGATCGTAATATTCCGAAAATACCAGCTCCAATTAACCCAAAAATTAAAACAACTCGTCGCCCAAACCTATCAGAAATTAAACCAGTTACACTCAGACAAAAAAATTGTCCAAAGATATTTATTGTTCCAACAGATGTTAATTTCCATTTGTTTTCTGGACATGTTAAGTTCCACTAAAATAAAAAGACTAATTAAATAAGAATTGTCGTAAATTTATTTTTTCTGGGACCCATATATTGGTCAAACCGTGCAAGAGATACAATTTTACGGTTTAATTTAATATATTAGATGATAACTATTTATAGAAAATTTTCAAATACTACCCAGACTCGTGTTACGACCAGCCTTACCAGTCAGAAAAAATTTTGTTTACGTCGTTATTTGTTTTGTATTCAAACAAATCTTTTATAGGCCCATATAATTACGGATTGTACGTGTTGATGTCGTTTGCAGGTCGGAATTTTTTTTAATCTCTGGGGGAGGGTACTCACATAATGGACCTGCTGAGTCCACTCGCTCGGAACTTGGGGACTGGAGTTATTCAACTAATTTGGCTGGAAATGTTTTTTTGCTTCCTTGTAAGCGATGTAACATGTAAATGGTGCATTTTAGGATGCTGGTGCCATGGAACGTTCTTGTTTCTTAAATGTTTTTCTATAACTTAAAATAAAAAAAAATTTTT
The DNA here is from genome assembly GCA_963693315.1 of Diogma glabrata. Taxonomy (NCBI): domain Eukaryota; kingdom Metazoa; phylum Arthropoda; class Insecta; order Diptera; family Cylindrotomidae; genus Diogma; species Diogma glabrata. The sequence goes on from OY856187.1 coordinate 99,213,967, forward strand.
TTTGTTGCAGATTTTCTGCGAAAAAATGTCTAAAAACTAAAAACGATATTTTTCAATTGAATTTAGTTATTTGCAAATAATTGTTTATAATATAATTGACCCCTTTATCTTGTATGTTAACTTTCAACAAAAATGTTAATCAAGGTCACAATCGGGGTTTTAAAAATAAAATGGGTCATAACTCGATCCCAAATGATGTTAGAGAGGTCTATTTTTTTAAACCTTCATTTTTTAACCACTTTACAAATTTTAAAACCGCATCTCGTTACGTTGAAAATTCGTTGAGAAATTTAATTTTGCAACTAGGGAATTTTCGCCGTTTTTTGAACCGCTGTAATTGTTGTTAATATTGAATATCCGTATTGGTATCACAGTTGTTAATTAATAAGTTGTCAATAAAAGCTGACATTTTACCCTTTCGACTGTTGTCAAGCAGATTGCGATCAGATACAAACTCAGACCTTGCGGCCTGCCCAAAGTTAAAAACATTTTTTCAGACATTAAGTGCAAAATGGGATTGTGCAAAAACTATTAAGCCGAATGAAACATTCCAATGCTTAATTTTTTTGTTGAGGTTTTAGCTACAAGATAAAGGGGTCAATTATATTATAAACAATTATTTGCAAATAACTAAATTCAATTGAAAAATATCGTCTTTTAGACATTTTTTCGCAGTTTTTTGCAAAAAATTGCAACAAAAAAATTTTTTTATTTTTTTTTATTTGAAGTTACAGAAAAACCTTTCAGGAACAGGAATGTTCCATGGCACCAGTATCCTAAACTGCACCATTTACGAGTTATATCGCCTACAAGGAAGCAATAAAAAATTCCAGCTGAATTTGTTGAATAACTCCAGTCCCCAGGTTCCGGGCGAGTGGACTCGGCAGGTCCATTATGTGACTACCTTCCCCCAGAGATTAAAAAAAATTCCGACCCGCAACCGACTACAACACGTAAGACATATCTATTTTCGTTATTCTATGGGCCTTTTACGGTTATTTATGCTCTAATATTATTTAAAAACCAAAACAATAAAGTTATCAACGTTTAATGAGAAAACTTGTTTGGATATTTTGAAATCATTTGGTGGGAAACAATTTTTAAGGGGAAATGGAAAATGGTCACTGTATGAAAATTTGACACTCGAATTGAAAGTTTATCAAGTTGTTTTTGATACTTGATTGGTTTTCAAAAATTAAAATGTTATAATTTATCTATATTATTAATATTATTATGTAATATCATTTTGTGCCTAATTTTTGGGTGCTATAATGATTGTTGATTTCAATTTTTATATTTTCTTCAGCGACAGAAACATATTAGAGTTACTTAATTGACTACAATTTTAATCTGAAATAACAAAGTAATTTAAAGTGAATTTAACAAATTACCCGCGAATTTTTGTGTATCTCATGGATCAATAACGTTAAATGTTTTCAATAAAAACAATTATGTTTTCACTTAGACATTAATTGAGTGATTAACTTTTGACCAATAACCATAACTTTAAATTTGTTTACTTAAAATTAAAAACGTTTTAATCAATTTATATGAATACAGAAAGAAAATGTTGATGAGTGAAATCACATAAAAACATATTTTGGTACTAAGTCGTACGAACAAGTGATAGCTCACCATTTTTTAAAAGTTTATTTTAAAATCCTTCTCATAATTTTTGAATAATTTGAAAATATGTGATTTTTTCATGTTTCTCCTCTGTTGTTTTGGAACTTCAAACATCAAAACATGTGAGTAACGCATACTTTTTAGCCCCAACCACCAAAAGTCGTTAAAACTGTCCTTATCACTTAAATGTCAATTACCTCATTTAAAATCGTCTTTTCTTCATTTTCATATATAAATTTATCACATGGTAGAATAACCGATTTATTAAAATTATTTCCACCACATATCGAGTTATTTAAATATGAAAACTCATATCTTTCACATTGCGATGGAACGCCATCAGTAAATGGTACAGCATTTTGAAGCCATTCCGGATTATATTCACTTGAACTGTTATCACAACTAGGAATTTCACAACGATAATTTAAATCACCTGCACTAAACAAATAGCTTATACAGTTTGGAGTGGTCAAGAATATAATATAACTGATTAGCACATAATTGATAATTTGAAATTTCCCAAAACTTCCAATTTCTTTTAAAATAACTTCGATATCAAATGTATCGACATTTACGGTTGGATTTAATACAGCCGACATAACTTGTTCTAATTATTGATCAATTAAGAAATTGGAAATAATTGTTTAAATTTAAAATTATATTTTCATTTACATTTTAACGAAAAACTGTGCTCGATTGTAAAATGAAGATCTCCAAACTGGTCAAAAATATTAGTAAAACTAACAAGATTATAATAACGACATCTTCGTTTACAATCTTAGTGACTACTGCTTCACAGTTCACACAATATACTGTGAAAGAATTAGGACTAATAATATATTGATCGTTTCAATTATAAATTCATTTATTTCTCCTCATATAAAGAATTAAGTTCACCAATTAATGTTTTTATGTATGCTGTGATACAACAATCTATACTCTTGTATAAATTGTTGTATCACAGAATTTTCAGAAATGTTTAACCTTCAAACTATTTAATACGTTAGACAAATAGCGTTTCTGTTTTTTTATAACGCATAAACCATCACCCGACCTTAATATCAGAAATATCAGCACCTCAAGTAGTAATAGTGATAAATTTGTTTGAAAAGTTAAAATTTCACATCGCAAATCGTCTCTCCGGGGTCGCTGATTTCGAAACCGAGATCCAAAAGTAATTGAAGGTGGTCCCAACCCCCCAAAACCACACCAAAAAGTGACAGTGATACAAAAATTAATGTTTTTATTCACCAATATTCACAAATAAAAACTGTTCAACGCCTAAATACGAATCACGTGGGTCATGGCATGTTCTCACTTGGACGTCAAAGAGCATCCGCATGTGGTTATCACAGTGCCGTCATTTTGTAACGACACGGAGTGGCGAAAAAATGTACGCACAACGAGCGCAAAGATACGGCATAAAGTGTTAGCACGCTATGACAATTCCATGACGCACGCGGTGTTTGTTGGGTAATATTCATGTCTGTTTCTATGTATTCTTCCTTTAATAATAATAATCAAACCAAAAGATAGTTCAAAATATAAGCAACTTCATTTTACGGTAAACGGCTGTAAAGTTTAACTTTACTGCCACTTGGTAGAAGGCTATTAGTCTTAGTTTTTTGACGTATAATCAAAGCGGCTGTAAAGTAACGCCATTTTTAATTTTTTTTTTACGGCGGCAGTGAAACAATTACATTTTTTTATGGCGACAGAAAAAGTCGCCATTCCTTTCCATATTTTTACGATATTTGTTATTTTTTTCAAACAAATTGTTTAACTATGACAACAAAAAATAGCAAATAGTTTGATTGGATTATGAGATATGAATGAATCTGAATTGATAAGGCTGCTTTGATAAAAAAAATTTTATTTATTCAAATTTAAATGTTTTTTTGTTTTTATTTTCATTTCTTTCATTTCTTTTATTTGTACATCTTTAGGCGATGTACATATTACTGTTACTGGTATTTCTTTTTCTTTCCTTTTCATTTCTATTTTATTTCTTTTTCATTTCTTTTTTGTTTCTTTTTCATTTTTATTGCATTTCTATTTAATTTCTTTTTAATTTCTTTTTCATTTCCTTCTTGTTCCTATTTCCTATTTCTTTTTGATTTCTCTTTATTTCTGTTTCATTTCTTTTTCATTTATTTTCTTTTATGAATTCAGAAACTATTATAGTACCAAACTGGACTTTAATTAGTGTGGGAATTATAGGTTTGAGGTTCTCAAACGATAAAAATAAAAGTCTTGGATTTAAAATATAGTAAACACTTTAGTTTAATCAATTACAAAATACAGCTATACAATTTATTTTATGAACGATGTTCTTTCGTTCTAATCCAAATATATTCTAATTCTCATTAGTTTTTCAATTAATTAAGTTAGTTTTGAAATACATAATGCTTTTTGCATTTGTTGCAGCTTTAACTGTGAGAATAAAATCGTAATGTGATAACTAAGAATTTATTTAATTTTAGTTTTTGATTTCCATGTTACAATTTTATAATTTTCTTAATTTATTTTTTGTTATAATTTTTTATGAAAATAAAATTGAAATTTGATTAATATGAATTTTTACTTTATGAAAAATAAGATTAAGAAATTTATGTAAATGTTACAATTTTTATTATGAGAATAAAATTGAAATATGATTATATTTAATTATTAAAAAAATATATGGTTTGTTTTATTTTATAAAAGAAATGAATAAGGAATTTGAAATATGTTCAAGACATCCGGGATGTCGTAACTTGGGCGATGTACATATTACTATTTCTGGTATTAATGCATGATCCGGTGATCCAAGGAGCTGGTCGATTTTTATCTGAGCAGTGTTGGGCTTATGTCAAACATTTCGTGTTATGATCAGCATTATATGGTATTCTAGTGGTATGCTCTATCATTTAGGTCATTTGTTAAACCATCGCAGTCTACAAGTAATATATGGCAGTCCTGTGTGAACGAACAACTTTGGCTTATTTCAATTCATTTTTGAACATCTAAACTGTAGACTGTTATTTCAGGTGCATATGAATAACTCTGGTTTTTATCTGCTTCTCCAGTTGGGATGTTATATATCATATTTGATCTTCCTAAGTTAAATTAATTCATTCAATTTTTACTTTGCACCATTTAGCACGATTTTTTTTTCTCTTCAGTTAAATTGTGTGGCATTCATCGCAAACTATATTAATGAGATCCAAGTTTGTTTGAAAAGTATTTTGAGAGAAAATTTTTTTTTAAATATATTTTCCTCAAAGAAAACGATAAAAAACCTAACTTTTGCCTTATGGTTAATAGAGAATACTAGGAATCGCCCAGTGGCCGAAATTCGGTTATTGTAAATGGAAGTTGTAAATAGACCTCCCAACAAAATAGCTACAATACATTATTTCAGAGTGTGATTAATTGATTTTGAATTGTGAAACAAATAACTTGAAAAAAAACCAAGTAATTGAAAAAAAAATCATAAAAACACACCTTCATATTTTTCCCCTTTCCCCATATTGCCCCACTTTTGTTGGGGCGAATATTTTGAAATTGTACTACAAAAATAGTGATTACGTATTTATATATAGATATATAACTACATTTGCATTGTGCTTATACTAAAAATTAATATGTAACAAAAAGTTGCTCAAATCTCAAGTTTTTGCATGCACGTTCGATGATAGTATTACTAGCACATTAAAATGTAATTAAAAAAACTTTATTCAAAAGCTGAATTAAATACCTAAAATGTTTGACGATTTATGTTTGACGAATGGCCAAAAAAGAGGACAAAACGCATTATTTTAAAAAAAGATACCGGATGCATTATTTTGGCTTCAAAAGAGGACATATCCTCTTAAAAGAGGACTTCTGATCACCCTTAATTAATCTTATCCACCCAATTAATTACTTGAACTCCCTTCAACTAATGATAGATTTCTAAGCGTTTTCACGTATTAGAAGCTGAATGGGATACCTAGAAAAGGATTCAACAGAAATAAAAATCAATAAATTCGCCTATTATACTATGGGTGCTTTCCAAACGACGACTTATTTCATACTTATTACTTATTTGCCGCCATATTAAAAATTTCAAAAAAAATCACTCAAGACAATTGTGGTGACTAGCAACAATATATATTCAAACATAATAATATAAAATGGCAAATTGTGCAGTACGACAGTACAATATTATAAATTAATGTTGGTGTAAACATACCTACATCTAAAGCAATTTGTTTTAAAAACGAACTTTTGTTAATTGCAATGCTTAACACTAGATAAAAAGAATTCTTTTTTAATTCTAATTAGAAAACACAAAAAAAGAATTCGATATAACTTTGTTTGGTTTTATATAACTAGATAATAATTTTTCTAACGTTGTTGATTTTCACTAAAAACTTAACATTAAAAATTTTGTAATTGGTAATCTAAAAAATAGACGGCTTAAATAGTATTGTCTTTGTTACTATTATTATGTGAATTGTATGTAAGAAAAAACGAAGTTTACAATAATAAAATTAAAATAACAATTAAATTATTTCGATCTATATACTAATCCGGATTACATAACCTCAATATTTGGAAAATTTGTAGTAGGTTCCGGAAATAGATTGCAAATTGGAATCGTCACGATCTACGGACGGTGTTGATACGAATACTAACTACATCAAGTAATTATTATTTATCAACTACAAAATAAGACTGGAGAGCTGGGAAAATCAAAGAATTAAAGCTGAGTAAGTTGAGGCACTGTGTTGATTGCTACTGGACTTCAACCCACTGGAACACGCAGCAAATATTATAGATACCACACAAACCATCTATAAACTGGTACACCCGACGTGATAAATATCAATAGTGAGTACTGCACAATTATTGTCATATTTTTTATAAAATTTTATTTTTAATTCAATTTGCTACGAATTAAATTTTGAAAATTCATTACATAATAAAATATTTGAATTAATTTATATTTCTATTATATTAAATATTATTTAAATAATAAAACCATTATGTCGGCTGGTCCATCACGCAGTTCCTCACCAGCGAACAATGCACGCGACCGTAATGCGACACTACAATCGTTCACACCTCAAGAGTTGGAAGTGTATGTCCAGCAACGCCTTCAACAACAACAAACACCACAGACAGATCTGCCAGTTCAAATTGAACAAGCTAAACCTAAGGCAGATGGCGAAATAAATCAGGTGCGACTTAAAGTACCTCAACCTTTATTCGACCAAAACCCGGTCATGTGGTTCAGGTTGCTGGACATACAATTCCAAACATCGAATGTCAGGTCAGAAATGACAAAGTATTCCCACGCTATTGGTGCAATCGATTCGCGCTTGCACAATAAATTAACACCTCTATTTTTTAAAGAAATGGGTGATACACCATACACCACATTTAAAGAGGACGTTATAAAACTATTGGGTGACAGTGAGAGGACAAAAATTAATAATCTCCTTCACAGATTAACCTTGGGTGACAGAAAACCTTCGGAACTCCTAGCTGATTTCCAAATGAATGGGGCAGAGGTCACTGACCCAATGGTGAGACAGCTGTGGATGTCTCGCCTCCCTGATAATATACAACTGATTTTGGCTTCATTCGAAAATGAAATGACATTGGTACGGTTGGCAGAACGTGCGGACCATCTCATGGAAACCTTAGCTCACCGACAGGTTTTCACATTGAATGCCCAGTCAACATCCACAGCTGCTCAATCCGTCACTTCGAACGTTTCTCATCGGAATGCTCCACAACCCCCTGAAACCATAACCCAAATTTTAACGCAATTCAAAGCGCAAATGATGAGTGAAATACACTCAATAGTGAATGCTGGTAGTCGGTCTCGTTCGAAATCCCGTAATCGTCGCAGTTTCTCTAGATCAAAGTCTAGGGATTCCAAATTAAATTCGGACACATGCTTTTATCACTCACGATTTAAAGATAAAGCACGTCACTGCGTCTCTGGGTGCAAATTCTATAAAACTTTTATTCCTCCGAATGATGCAGACACTACAAAAAACGGGTAGACGATCGCCAATACGATGTCAGTAGTATTGGTGATCAGCAAGTCAACCGCCTTTCAGTCCTTGAAAGTAACTCAAGGCTTAAATTTTTAATTGATACGGGAGCTGACGTTTCGGTCATCCCAAGGTCAATTTTTAAGGCTAAACCAGCTAATGCTACGGTATTCAATTTATTTGCGGCAAACGGCACTCCCATTTCGGCTTATGGTACACAACTTCTGCAACTTAACATAGGCCTTCGCAGAAACTTTTCCTGGGAATTTATAGTTGCCGACGTTTCGATCCCTATTATTGGATCAGACTTTCTCAAAAGCACTGGACTGCTTGTTGATATACAGAGACAGAGGCTCATAGACCCGTCAACCTCTCTGTGCTCAATAGGTAGTTTAACAAATTGTAATGAACCTTCTCTCTTCCTAGTCGACAAGACTAAAATACCAACGCCAATTATTAAAATCTTGGAATCATTCCCCGAGATTGCAAATCCGAATCTCTTTCCAAGTATTGTTAGGCACAATGTGACTCACAAATTAGAGACAGTTGGTGCACCGGTATCTTGCAAAACTCGACGCTTGGCTCCTGACAAACTTACAATAGCTAAAGCCGAGTTTGATAAGATGGTGCAACTGGGTATTTGTAGACCCAGCAAGAGCTCTTGGTCCAGTCCATTACACCTGGTCAAGAAAAATAATGGAGAATGGCGTCCGTGTGGAGATTATCGTGCTTTAAACAGAATTACTGTTCCCGACCGATATTCCATTCCCCACCTCCAAGATTTTTCGCATCAGTTGGAGGGATGCAAAATTTTCTCGTCCCTCGATCTCGTTCAGGCATACCATCAAATACCAATACATCCGGAGGACATTCCTAAAACCGCAATTTCTACTCCTTTTGGTCTTTTTGAGTTCTGCAAAATGACCTTTGGTCTTAGGAATGCTGCTCAATCATTCCAAAGATTGATGCACTCCGTATTAACCGGATTTACATTCTGCTTCGTTTATCTAGATGATGTTTTAGTTGCATCAAAAAATCTAGAGGAGCATTTGACCCACCTACAAATGATTTTTCAGAGATTCTCTGAAAACAGCTTAATCATTAATCCAGATAAATGCGTATTTGCAAAATCTGAGATTAAATTTCTAGGTCACTTGGTATCTGAACATGGTGTATTACCAGATCGTGAACGTGTTCAAGTCATTAAAGACTTCGAACGTCCCACAAATGTTAAACAGCTTAAACGATTCTTAGGCATGATTAACTTTTATCGACGTTTCCTTCCTGCTGCAGCAGCAGACCAAATTTTGCTTAACAATTTCTTAAAGGGATATAAGAAAAACAGCAAAATTCCAGTTGCGTGGACACTTGATTCCATTCAAGCCTTTAACAATTGTAAGGATAAATTGTGTAATGCCACTCTTTTAGCCCATCCGTCTTCTTCAGTTCGACTAGCAATCATGGTCGATGCATCTGATACAGCGATAGGAGCCGTAGTGCAGCAGTTTGTTGAAGAAACATGGCAACCGCTTAGTTTCTTCTCGGTACGTCTAAACGACGCTCAAATTAAATATAGTGCGTATGATCGAGAACTTCTCGCGGCGTATTCTGGCATTAAGCATTTCAGGTACCTCCTGGAAGGTCGTGAATTTACTTTATTCACTGACCACAAACCTCTAATTTTTGCTTTTAAACAAAATTTAGAAAAAGCATCTCCCCGTCAATTTCGCCACTTGGATTTCATTGGGCAATTTACCACTGATATCCAGCACATTTCTGGCGCCGACAATGTTGTCGCTAACGCGCTTTCTCGTATTAATCAAATCCTCATACCAGAGAAAATTGATTATGCTGCAATCGCGACCGCGCAAACCAATGACCCGGATTTTCAAAACATACTTCTAAGTAACACAACTTTGAAGTTCACTCCTTTTCCAATTTCTTTCAATGAAAGCAAATTAATACATTGTGACACAGCTATACTCAGGCCATACATTCCCTTACAGTTTCGCCAAAGTGTTTTCGATGCATTTCATAACCTTTCGCATCCTGGTGTCAAAGCTTCCACCAAACTTTTAACAAAACACGTTATTTGGCCGTCTATTAAGAAAGACGTTAGAATAATGGCACAAGAATGTATAGCGTGTCAAAAGTCCAAGGTGTCTCGACATACAAAGTCACCTCTTGGCACAATTAAAACCAATTCACAGCGATTCTCGCAAATACACCTCGACATCATTGGTCCTCTACCAATATCGGAAAACCAACGATATTGCGTGACGCTTATCGACCGTTATACGCGGTGGCCCGAAGCGATTCCAGTTCCAGACATCACTGCTGGAACAGTCGCGTTCGCTGTATACAACCATTGGATTTCAAGGTTTGGTGTTCCAGAATCAATTGTAACTGATCAAGGAACCCAATTTGAATCCCATCTTTTTACTGAACTGTCCAACCTATTAGGTTTTAACAGATTCAGAACAACTGCATACAACCCAAAATGCAACGGCATGGTAGAACGATGGCATCGCACAATTAAAGCCGCAATTATGTGTCATAATCGTCCAGACTGGACAAAAATTCTACCTTCAGTCCTCCTAGGTTTACGAACCTCCTTCAGTGAAGAACTTAAAACTACTTCAGCGGAACTAACATATGGTAGTTCGATAAGGATCCCAGGACAATTTCTCGATTCTTCTACAAAATTCTTTGTTCCTCAAACTGATTTCGTTAAGGAGTTGAGGAAGCATTTTGATGAGATTCGACCGAAACCTGCATCTGCACATGTAACATCTTCTTCCTTTGTGAGCAAGGATTTGCAAACTTGTTCACATGTATTTCTACGTACCGACGCTGTAAGGAGAGCTTTACAACCTCCTTACACCGGCCCTTTCAAAGTTTTAAGTCGCAACAATAAAAACTTCAATTTAGAAATTAATGGCAAAGCAGTCAATATTTCAATTGATAGACTTAAACCATGCTACCAAGAAAATTTACGCGACGAACAACACAGTTCTCTCGCAAAAGCAACTTACTTGAATCAACCAGATTCAACCGCTAATTTGAATCGTAACGATTCTACTGAAATTTTAAGTCCCAACGATCAGAATAATCATTCTAATAATTTAATTCCAGCTGATCTTGCTGATTCCTTATTGAATCACAATTTCTCCGAATTTTCAGCTAATCTGAACCATTCAGATTCAACAGGTACGAATCAATCCGATTCAGTTGTACCACAGCAGCTAAGAAAGAAAGTAGCCTTCAATGATCAGCCAACCGTTATAATAATTCCAAACCAACGAGTTTCTAAATCTGGAAGGATCATCAAAACACCGCAAAAACTTTTAAATTACATAGATAGGTGTTTTAACAATTTATCCCAACGAATTACTTCCAGTACTATCTCATAAGATTTTGTGACCTTTTTGATCTTCACTGTTATCCAAAATCTGGTAATGAAGTGTCGTCATTCTTAATTACATAACGTCTACATTTTTAACTTTTAGCTTCACTAATTTTTTGCTCTCTTTAATGTACACTTTGTGCATTAAAGCTACCACTAAAATCTTTCGTTCTTCTAGCGAATTCACTGGTGGGGGAGTGTTATGTGGTGACTAGCAACAATATATATTCAAACATAATAATATAAAATGGCAAATTGTGCAGTACGACAGTACAATATTATAAATTAATGTTGGTGTAAACATACCTACATCTAAAGCAATTTGTTTTAAAAACGAACTTTTGTTAATTGCAATGCTTAACACTAGATAAAAAGAATTCTTTTTTAATTCTAATTAGAAAACACAAAAAAAGAATTCGATATAACTTTGTTTGGTTTTATATAACTAGATAATAATTTTTCTAACGTTGTTGATTTTCACTAAAAACTTAACATTAAAAATTTTGTAATTGGTAATCTAAAAAATAGACGGCTTAAATAGTATTGTCTTTGTTACTATTATTATGTGAATTGTATGTAAGAAAAAACGAAGTTTACAATAATAAAATTAAAATAACAATTAAATTATTTCGATCTATATACTAATCCGGATTACATAACCTCAATATTTGGAAAATTTGTAGTAGGTTCCGAAAATAGATTGCAAATTGGAATCGTCACGATCTACGGACGGTGTTGATACGAATACTAACTACATCAAGTAATTATTATTTATCAACTACAAAATAAGACTGGAGAGCTGGGAAAATCAAAGAATTAAAGCTGAGTAAGTTGAGGCACTGTGTTGATTGCTACTGGACTTCAACCCACTGGAACACGCAGCAAATATTATAGATACCACACAAACCATCTATACAATAATGTCTATAATTATGTCAGTTTAAATCTGATTTAGTAAAACGTTTGATCAAATTAGTGACAGATATTAACTAAATAAAATAAAAAGTATATTTGACATATCAGATTAGATTTAAACTAGATGAAAACATATTTTAATGAAAACTAGATTTTAAAATGTACTTAAAACTTTATTAATATATTGCTAAAAGTTTGACACGAATTTAAAAAAGATTTTCAAATAAAGCAAACGATTAAATAAAATAAAGTCACCACACTCCTCACCTCACACTAATGCTCAAAACAAAACGTTTGAACTCTAATAAAAGCGGGCTACTGCATTTTAAATTATTTTGTTTTTGTATGAACATTGCAGAAAAATTAAAAGCAAAACAAAACAAAAATAGAAATGCCAGTTACTTGTCAAATAAATTTGAGATATCGCAAATATTGACGTACTTAAAATTAATTGTTTTATGTTTTAAATTATATTACATTTTCTTCGTGTAAAATCAGTATGTTAGTTCTAAAACTGAATAAAAATACGAAATATAATACGTATTTAATATTTATAACACAAATTAAATTATATTAAGCTAACCACAATTGTAGCATTGGAAAAATACAAAGAAATCGTTTACGTACGCCATCTGATATTTCAATATTAAATTACTTAATAACCTGCCCCTAGGTTAGAGTAGACAAACTATACAAAATTTTGAGTGAGAATTATAATGATGCGTTTTTGGTGAAACTCTTATTTGAAAGTAATGATACAGGCGGATAGGGCTAAAACTAAAATTGAATGTGAATTGAAAAAAGTATAAGCTGTATCTGAAAATAAAATCCAAGGACAACTTTGAGGCAGCAGTCTTTTGCTCCGGTCTTAAGCTCTCGGCCTGGGTCGTGGTTTGCCTCGTTGTTCCTTTGATATAGGGGGACTGCTTTTAGAAAATAAATGAAATATACTACTAATATGGGAACACGATATTATTAATATGACAAGGGGACAGCCATTTAAAATCCCCAAAAACACGATGGACGAAAGTCAGCAAGGAATCCCAGGGAATTGGCACATCTCACTCACACCATTTATAAAAAAAAACTAACACATATCAAAAATTAAAAAAAATTACTCAAAAAGCCAAACAATTGCAACACAAACATACATGACGTCTTAATACTAATAACCGTAATAATATTAATAAAATCGTTTACCTTTTTAACAACCACCGTTCTGCGATCCAGGCTGATAGATATCCTCAATAAAATGTACTCGGGCCAATTGGAATGAAACACTATCATGTATATTTTCAATAATATTTTTTCTCATTTATTTGCACAAATTATTTTTTTCTTTTTAAGTTCACAATAACTAATTTTAGTTTAATTTTGGTTTAAAGTTAGGGTTTTTATTTTTTTAATTAACTGTTAATAATATTTGTTGTTTTTATCCTATGCATAAGTATATACGCTTGTTTAACTGTATTATCTTTATATATATTTTTTTGTATGGTTTATTTGACCATAAACAATTTAAACTGCCGTGCTAAGCACAGAGGTGTTAAGTAACATCATAATTTGTTTGTTAAAAAAAATGAGTTGTGAATTTAGTATTTTTGATTCAAACTCAATTTAAAAATGTTTTGGTCTTTTTGATTTTACTTATTATTTTTTTTTTTTATGACACAAAACTGTTAAGTTAATTTCAAAGACTAAGTCAAACCAAATTCATTAATTGTTTCTTAAGTACAAATAACAAAAATCACCACTATTTTCACAAAACCAATTGATTAATAAATATAAAACCATAAAAACACAATAGAACTTCTTCACACAAACTTAAATGCACCCACAAACAAAAACAAATAACAAACAAAATAACAAATAATAAAAAAAATGGAATTTAAGTGGAGCAAACGTCCACTTCAAAATTCCTAACCAGACTCCTCGATTGAAAATTTTCACCCGTCCGTTTAATTAATGAAGAAAATCATGTGATGGTTATCTAGCCAATCATAATCATCACATCAGGCTAGGTATCACATATCATTTAGAAAATGTACTTACATGTATTATCAAACGCAAGCAAAAAAAATCCCAGCGGCAGGTATATCCGCTAGAAATACGTAGATTTCGGGGTCAGACGGTTTTGTGTCCAAATAAAATTAGATAAGTCAGATTAGTTTAAATAAAAAATATAAGTAGAAACAGAATAATTCAAAAAAATTATCGAACCAAATTAAATACATCATCCGAACTAACGCCATCAATACAATTTCGGAACAGTTTTATTTAAGTTGGTTTAAACTACTTTTAATAACATATTAAATCCACCAAAGATCAAATGAACTACGTCACAACTACAATTATACCATCACACATAATTTATAATCAAACATTATCAAACAATTTTATTTCAAAATCATCTTTTGTTGTTGTGTTTTTTTGTTCTTATTTAATCTTTTTTCAAACGGTTACTTAGTAAAAAAAATAAAAACAAAAGAGATTTTGATAATTTTTCTATGGTATTAAATGGGTTGATATTTTTCTTGTAAGGGTTGCATTATAATGCTTATAAAAATGGAACCTTTTGGGTTAGAAAGCTGAAATTTTTTAAGGCTATAGTTGAAAAATATGTTTAAAAGCTAAGATGAATTTAAATAACATAAACTGAAACATGATGAAACCATTGCCTTTTGCGTTTGTTTTTATTTCAACAGCCGTAGGGTCTCAACCGTTAGATTTAAACTATTCTTTTTGAAAATTTTGGAAAGATTTATATTTTAAGTACGTGAAAAAAAGTTTTCAACTATGAGCTTGGCCATTTCAGCTAGATCAAGGGCAGCAAAGTTTAGTAAATTTTTAAAACAGCTGATTTTTGAGGAACCTGAAACGCCAAAGTAATCATCTGGATAGAAATGATAAAAAAAGGTTCAAATATTCAATATTTTTAAATTTTATTAAAATATTATTATTCAAACGGAAGTTATAGCGCTTTAGATTATTCGAGTTTTTAGGCTCTAGCCGCTTAACCGGTACCCGGATATGGCCAGTTCACGAACTTGTCCAAGACATTATTTGCCGAAACATACACAGAAAATTATTTTGGTATAGGTCGAAAAATGTGACCGTGAGAGTGCCGCTAAATTCCGTTATACCTCATATCGTTATATATATATATATATATATATATAATTTTTTTTTTTTTTTTGTTTTTCCATCTCCGCTTATCACAAATAGTCGTTTGGCATCAAAATTTTTCCGAAATTCCGAGATGAAGCCCATTGCAATAGGTAGATTTTTATATGAAATCTACCTAAAATGCTGTTTTACAGTAAATGTAATTATAATCCATTAATTTCGCAAAATTAAAGTCAATGAATTATAATACATGAACCAGTATGTCAAGGTTTTCTCAACTTCTCGTAATATGGTGATATTAAAGAAATTAAAGAAAACTTGGTAAAGCATTCTTGCCCTCGCTTTGATCTTACAGGAAGCAAATCAAATAAATGAAGTATATGGGATATTGAAGAAAATAATTTTGATTTAGAAATATAGAATAATTTAGGAATTTGTTCCAAATGAAGTTTAGGTTGATTAATTATTGGAAAGGTTCAAATTTCAATCTGTTGTGACGAAGAAAAAGAGAAGGATTTCTTTTTCGCCGCCACAGTAATCGAACCGTTAGGTTTAAGAAATTCGATTAATATTATAAACAAATCAAAACTCTGAACTGCATATTTTTTTAGTAGCGAAAAAAAGGATTTAATTCTAAAAATGTGTTGGTAAAAATTATTGTTAGAATTGTTGTAAACTTTTCGATATTTGACTATCAGAATTTAGTGAATTTAAAGTAAAGTTTGTAACTCTAAAATTGTATACCACATACACATTGTATATCACAATATACAAAATTAAATATAAGTCAAATGACTGGGTTTTTAGTATCAGTTAGTGAGTGGGGATCAATTAGTAAATAAGTATCGATCAGTCAATGCCTACCGGGTCAAATAGTTTTAAATACTTTAGTTTTAAATTGAAATAATAAAGTAGAATAAAGTTTAGTTTCCAAGCTATTTTAATTTAACCTATAAAAATAATTAGCTATAACAAACAAAGAAATAAATATCAGAATAAAAAACAAATGTCTTTCTGTTTAAAAAAAATCACTAAAAAATTAACTCTAGAGTTTAGGGTCTAGAGGGTCATAACAGCATAATGCAGAATTTACAGAACATGTTTTTAACATAATTGGTCAACTAAAACTCAGCCGAAGAACAAAGTTGTAGAAGAACAAGATTGTTAGAACTGGTTCAGACAATTTATAGCCGGGAAGACATGCCTCGAGATTAGGACAAACATGTGATGATATTTATCCATAAAAAGTAATTGTCTACTATTGGGAAGCAATATCCTAAATTTTTATTCCAACTTTCCAAAAGCGAGCTCAAATGTTTGATATATTGGCAAATAACTTTATATATAATAATCGATTAAACTATGCAGCATCAATAATACAAACAAAATTTTGAACTGATATTAATGAACATAAATTTTTTTATCATGAAGTTATTCATATTTTATTTATATTTATGCTGTCTTCCAAAACATGGGGATGCGATTTCATAGGTTTTGTTTATATTTTATATGTTTCTAAATCTTAATTACCTTTTTTTTAAATTCCCTAAATAAATAAATAATAAATCCCAATATGCTGAACTATCCATAATAGGATGAACCACATATTGTTTTTATTTTAACCAGCAAAATACATGTCAGAACATTCGTTTTTCACGGAATTCGAAACTACTACCAGGAGAATCGACAAGTACAAATTAAAGCTAAGACGATATGCTTGCGCTAACGACTACTTCTTCAATGGGCTTCTTGGCCACTAACATAGAATAGAACTTTGAATATCAGGTTACCTCCAGATTTAATCTAGCCTTACCACAGCTATGGTACCATTATTGTTTTTTATTCAAAATTAAATAATTGTATGGATAAAGAAAAACTCAAATAATATGTGTTTGCAAAGTCGGCAAAAGTTAATCTATACTAGGAGGGCCCGGCGTGCTTCGCTACGCTTATAAATAACGTTTTTGCGTAGACATTTTGTTGACGTAGAAGCCATGATTTCAAAAAGTGGTAATGAGAAATGCCAGCATATAATTTTTAATTTTTCTTTTTAAATATATGAATGAAAAATCATCAGAACTCTAGCTGATCAGTTCGGATATATGAAAAATTAGCGATCAAATAAGTTAGAGATCAAATAAGCTTACTTAAAAACTTATTTGATCGCTTATTATTTGATCGCAATGTTGTCAAGTGTGTCAAAAGAAATATTTTTATTTATTTGTTTACCCAATTTTTTTGAAAAAAATAAAATTAATTATTTGGGTGACAGAAATTTTGTTATTATTATAGAGAATTATGGCATCATAAGAATGATTGTCAAAAGTGAGTGTCAAAAGAATGATTTTCATTTATTTTTTAAGAAAAAAATAAAATTAGTTATTTGTATGAAATGAAATGTAATGAACATGATATTATTATTATTGAGAATTTTATTGCATTATAAGTTTGTCAAAAAAATATTGTCAAGTGTGTCAAAAAAATGATTTCATTTATTTATTTTGGATTTTTGAGATCAATTAAACTCAAGTAAGTAAAGAAGTAATTGGAATTTTTTCAATTCAAAGGTATGGGTTGAAGTTTCTCAGAAAAAAACTTCAATTCACATTTTTCGTGTTTCGGATGGGATTCGAACCTACCCTCGTCAGTGCCCAGCTCGAATCCTTGGGCAGACACGCTATCGATTACGCCGTTGAGGCAATGACAATTTCAAAGTTGAAACTTCTTCATCACTTATTTATTTTTTACTTAAGTTGAATTTTTCCACTGTCATTAGACTCCATATTATGGAAATGCTTTTACATTATATGGGATTTTTTTTTTATTTATTTTTTTAGTCAATTTTTTGGAAAAAAAATTTAGCTGTTTGAATGACGTAAATGTAATTGAACATGAAATTGGAAAAAAAAATTTTTGAATTTGTTATAGTTTTGAAATATTTTGGGAATTTTGAAAAGAGTTGGTATATTTGATTTTGTAATAATTTTTGGAATATTTTTAGAATTTTGGAAAAAGTTTTAATTTTTGATTTTGTTATAATTTTTGCAATAATTTTAAAATTTTGAAAAAAAATAGAATTTTTGATTTTGTGAATTTCATATATATATATTAGACTGGTCGTTAAAAACTAAATTTTCCGAGACGCCCCCCAGAAAAATTCTTTGTGGTCAAAAAACCATAACGGCTCTATTTTTTTTTTTTTAAGTGAAAAGAACACGTGCCGCAAAATCATCGAAGTTTATTTTTTGATAAAATTGTTAATATCTCATAAAATATGCAGATGTAAAAAAAAATCACTTAATCATTTTTGCAGGAAATTTAATTCTCTACAAAAAAGGTCCAAGTTATTTTTTTCCTAAAACCTATATTTCTGATGATATTTTGAAATAAAACTTGAAATTCTTCGAAACTCGTAAAACCAAATGATGAAAATTTCGACGAAAAAGTACTAATTTTGATTTTTTTTGTCACGATTATTTTTTGATACATTTCATTCTATAGCATAAGAAGCAAATTAGGAGTTTTTCGTCATCTTTATTTTTTATGTTTTTTAAAAATTACGAAAACTTACAAGTTCATTTTCAAAATATCATGAGAACTATACGTTTTCGGGAAAAAATGACATGCACCTTTTTTGTAGAGAATAAAATTTCCTACAAAAATGGTTATGTGATTTTTTTTGACATCTACATATTTTATGAGATATTTGAAAAAATCTACGAATTTTTCAAAAAATCAACTTCAACGATTTTGCGGCACGTGTTCTTTTGATTTAAAAAAAAAAAAATAATGCCTTTGTGGTTTTTTGACCCCAAAGAATTTTTCTAGGGGGCGTCTCGGAAAATTTAGTTTTTAACGACCAGTCTAATATATATATATATATATATATATATATATATATATATATATATATATATATATATATATATATATATATATATATATATATATATATATATATATATATATATATATATATATATATATATATATATATATATATATATATATATATATATATATATATATATATATATATATATATATATATATATATATATATATATATATATATATATATATATATATATATATATATTAGACTGGTCGTTAAAAACTAAATTTTCCGAGACGCCCCCTAGAAAAATTCTTTGGGGTCAAAAAACCACAACGGCACTATTTTTTTTTTTTTTAAATCAAAAGAACACGTGCCGCAAAATCGTCGAAGTTTATTTTTTGATAAAATTGTTAATATCTCATAACATATGCAAATGTCAAAAAAAATCACATAACCATTTTTGTAGGAAATTTAATTTTCTACAAAAAAGCTCCAAGCCATTTTTTTCCTAAAACCTATATTTCTGAAGATATTTTAAAATAAAACTTGAAATTCTTCGAAACTCGTAAAACCAAATGATGAAAATTTCGACGAAAAAGTACTAATTTTAATTTTTTTTGTCACGATTATTTTTTTATACATTTCATTCTATAGCATAAGAAGAAAATTAGGACTTTTTCGTCATCTTTATTTTTTATGTTTTTTTAAAATTACGAAAACTTACAAGGTCATTTTCAAAATATCATGAGAACTATACGTTTTCTGAAAAAAATTACTTGGACCTTTTTTGTAGAAAATTAAATTTTCTACAAAAATTGTTAAGTGATTTTTTTTTACATCTGCATATTTTATGAGATATTTGAAAAAATCTACGAATTTTACTTCGAATTTTACTACGAAATCAACTTCGACGATTTTGCGGCACGTGTTCTTTTGATTTAAAAAAAAAAAAATAATGCCGTTGTGGTTTTTTGACCCCAAAGAATTTTTCTAGGGGGCGTCTCGGAAAATTTAGTTTTTAACGACCAGTCTAAATTATATATATATATATATATATATATATATATATATATATATATATATATATATATATATATATATATATATATATATATATATATATATATATATATATTTTTAGAATTTTGAAAGAGTTCCAATTTTTGAATTTGTAAGAATTTTTGGAATATTTTTAGAATTTTGAAAAATTTAAAATTTTTCATTTTATTAAAATTGTTGGAATTTTGAAAAAAGTTTTAATTTTTGATTTTGTTATAATTTTTGCAATATTTTTAGAATTTTTGAAAAAAGTTTTAATCTATGATGTAATAATTTTTGGAATATTTTTAGAATTTTGAAAAAAGTTTGAATTTTTGATTTTATTTAATTTTTACAATATTTTGGGAATTTTGAAAGAAATATGAATTTGTGATTTTGTAATATTTTCTCGAAACGCTAAATGGAGAGGTTTTTGACTAAATTATGTTAATATATGATGTTATAAATTTCCGGTGACGAATTGATGTTTCGTGTTAGTTTTGTAATAAATTTCTAAACAGAAATAAAATACTTGTACTTTTACAAAGAGTTTTATATTTGATATACGTCGCTGCCAATAACTAAAAACAATGTCCTCATAAAAGTTTTATGCCGAAAACTATGCCAAAATCTTTAACCAAAACCGAAATCTTGATATCTCAGAGCTTGAGATTTCAGCCCCTCCATATTTTACGGTTTGTAATTAATGGAAAAATAATAAATAAACAAAAATACAAAACGATTTAAGTTACAACATTGAATATTTAGAAGATGAATTAACCGAGCAAAGGGGATCAACGCATGTATGTAAAAACAAACGCAGCAAGATTTAATTAATGTGAAAACAGAATATTATAAAGAAAAAAATGCAATACTTTGGAAAACCGAAATGCAAATTAGTTGATAATGATACCGAAAATGTCGAACTTTACAAGAATATTTTAAAAATATGAATAAATAAAATCATAAATGTTTATTCTTTATTATAAATGAATTGTTCGAAAACAGTTTATCTTCTATTTACAGATGCTTTCTGATTTAACATAATAATTCCTCCCAGAGAATTCTTCATATCGTTCATCTTCATTATAATTAAAATCTTCATTACCCACAAAAATATTACGTAAAACAGCAGCAATTGTGGCTTTGGTAATAAAGTTTAGGTAACCAGTTCGGCTTCCCCACTTCTAAGTAATATAGGAACTGTTGGAACATATCTGCAGGTTGTTGCAGATCAAATAATGTTTCTGATGGAAGAATGGATATAATTAAATTTTCTTTGATCTTCAGTTAACATTTCATTGTATGGAACCACCAACCATTCCAAACACATGTATGCAGAATCTTCTAAAAGAAATTTCCCTTACATTTTTGAATTGTTATTTTGCAATGCTTGCTTCCAAAAATGTTGATCTTAATAAAAGGCGAGCATCATGTATTGACCCTGGCTCTCCACAATGGACTCAAATAAATCGTATATTGTGATTAACGACACCTTGCAACAAAATGTTTGAATAACCTTTTCTATTAATATAATCATTTTGATCTCATTTTGCTGTTTTTATTTGAATTATTTGATCCATAAATCCGGCCTGATACATTCCAAATTCCTTTTTTTCATAACTAAAATTAGAAGTAATATAAGCGTTTACTGAAGTTGGCCATCTTGTAAATTTAGGAGAATGCAGCACAATAAGATCAATGGTACTACTAATGATTATGTGAGCACAGTTTATCGTAATGCCCAATAAATCTAATAGATCGAGAGCTCTCTAAAACAGTTAGTATTTGCAAAATACCGAATAATCATTAAAAGCCAAGTTTTATTTTCAATTTTAGGCATACCTAGTATGAGTTTTATTCAAAATATAAATAGGGTCTAAAAGATCTAACAAATATTTTTTAGAACCATAGTTACATTAATGGCTGGTGTAAACTTAAACGAATAATTAAAAACTCGTTATGATTAAAATTTTATTCTATTCTATTAAAACTCGAAAATGGAATTTTAATCCTTTTATTTAAATTGTTTGTGAAAAATTTTCAATTGTGGCATATATTTTTAAATGTCAAAAAATTGTTCTTTCTCTTCTTTTGGCTCTATTTAAAAAAAAAATAACTTATTTTGGTTAATTACCAAATATTAAACCAACTGGCTACAATCAATACCTTCAGTAATTTACTTGGTTGAAAAGAGGCTATTATTTGCAGTTGTTTATTTTTTTACAATTTAAAACAACAAATTATCCACTCACACACAGAGTTTCGAACAGAAACCGAACCGTAAACCGAAAACCGTTATTAACCGAAATTTGGGGCTGAACCGTAACGTAACCGAAACCGTAATTTTTTATATGCAATGAACCGTAGCCGGAACGAAAAAATCATTTTTGTTTCGGTTCATGTGAAACGGTTTGCACTGAAAAAACAAAAAAAATATTCGAACAAAAAGCTGCTCATTATTATTATTATGAGTAAAAGATTTTCATTTTGCATGTAAAATTAGCTATAGGTACTACAATTTTGGTTTCTAATCTATTCCAAAATTTATTATATTTTTTTAAAATACCATGAAATCATGCAGCAAATTTTGAGAGGCATATTGAACGGTTTCATAAAAAAGAATTTAAAATTTTAAAATGTCTGAAAATATCAATATCAGCAAAAGCTTCATGTAAACGAAATCTGCCATCAAAGTGAAGCTCAAGTAGTGTAATGACGCTTACTCCAACGTTATTAGATATGAAATTTCAACCTCAAAATATTACGGTACTACGTCTGAAAAACTTCTTACTGAAGCCTGTATCGATGTTCTAGATTCAATAATTACTGAAGTTGTTTCTTTTGAATTTTTGCATAAGAGTACTGAAAATCCTTGATTTTGACATCGGAACTGAACTGGAACCGAATTGAAAACCGGAACGAAAAAATAAACAAAGGAACCAAACCGAAAACCGGAACAAAATAATTGTCGGAACGAAACTGTAAACCGAAACGGAAAACATTTCGGTTCGAAACTCTGCTCACACACAGCTTGCGAGTAACTGTCACCGTGTAAACGACATAGAGGAGAACAGCTGCTGGTTATATTTGTATGCAAGAAAACCTGTGTGGATAGGTCAGTTATTGTTTACTGGCAGGTTAGTAGTATACTTGTAAGCAACACAAGCATAACCATAACGTATCAAAACAATAGTGTTCAACATAACGATACAATGTACTAAAACTATAAAATAATAACCAGAGACGAATTTAACATTTGTTTTTATTTTTCTTACAATTTAAAGAGCATGACAAAAACTCATTCATTATTTCTGTTTAGTTGTTGTTCGTCTTTCATTGTGTAAACACTAAATGGTTTTGTATATTAGCACCTTGTTTCGTTTTTTTTTTTTGAAAAATAAACAAAACAAAAATATAGTAAAGAAACAAATTGGTGTAAACAAAAAATAATCATATGTGAGTGAATTTATAACAAAAGTGTAACTAAAAAAAAGAGAAGTTTTTAATTGAAGTTCTATGTTTTCAGTGTAGTGTTGATATAACAAAAAAAATTATTGTAAGACCTCATCACGGTCTGCTTAGTTTTTAGCAACAAAACAAAAAGTTACAGTTTTTAAGGAAAAATCATTGTTATTTTTTACAACGATCAACCCGGTGTTTTTTATTGTTTTTTTCTGTCTTAGTGTTTGTACTTTGTAGTCTCATATTACATATTATATCATTCGTGTATTATTGTCTGGCTGACTGTCTCGAAAACAGAGAAATTGTGGAGTTTTATTAAGTTTTAACTATAGTGAAAAAGGATAGTGGAAACAAATGAGGGTCTCGATAATAATATAGTTGTAAGTTTTTGTTTATTTTATAATATATTAATTAACAATTCGAAATAATATACGGAAATGTTAAAACATTTGAATATTTTTTAGAGTAAGGGGCGTGAATTTGAAGTAATACGGGTGCTAGATATTTCAAATGTAGTGTATTTGTGGTGATAATATAGTTACTTTTGAACCATTAAACCGTTAAGATTCTCTTTTACAATTGATCCTATCAAAGTGTAAACTCTCTTTTACAATTGATCCTATCAAAGTGTAAACTCGCTATAACGAGACTAATGCCAAAAATTAAAAGATCAAACTTTTTTTATCACATGTAAAAGCTACTTTGTTATGGGTTTCTTCCCCCATGCACCATCTCAAGTGAAATAAATTTGGAAAAAAATTATCAATATATGTAGTTAGACGTTAGTTAATTAATCGTAGATTGCTAAATGGTATCCCCGTTGTGTACCAGCACGTTTGTTGTTCTCTGTTCAAAGTTAATTAATTAATCATTCTTTCTTCTTTAATTAATTTGGTTAATATTTTCTCTTAAATTAAATATCTAATTAACTGCAGTTGAATTAAGTAGCTCAATTAACTTTGTTCCTGTGTTTGTGTTTTGGATTTAAAAAAAATTAAAAAAGATCAAGCGACAATAATATCATTTTGTAGATTTGCCTAATTTTTGGCGATATTGTGTTATTCCGTCACCCATCATCTTAATCTAACTATTTGGTATTTTCCATATATTACATAAAAGATAATTAGATTTCTCAATGACAACGGGAAACCGGTTAGATTAACTTCAGTTTCTTCGTTAAAATTATATTGTTTTCATGTATGTAAGGGCACGTGCTATTTAAATTGAACACTTATTTGGCCGCAGGGCGTTTAATTTTATAAGTTTTAGTTTGTTTTGTTTACGTTAGTTAAAATTTTTTATACATGAAAACAAATCGTTAGGAGCTATTATTTCACGAATTTAATTTTCAATCCGACGTTTTGTTTTAAAAAAAAATAGCATAGTACTAGACACTTCTAATAAACGCTAAAAGTAGATGAATAAGCTTTAAAATATAGGTATCGATTTTTTAATTAAAATTGATGGCCGTGTGTCAAGGAAATTAAACTTCTGCTTTTGAAGATCAGAACTTCTTTACGGATACCTATTTTCTTTTAAGATTATTAATTGATTGATTGATTATTATTAATTGAGTTAAATATACTATTGTTGCATATCTACAATAATTTGTTGCGGCCTATCGACGATCAGAGTGCTTTCCTGTTTAAAACTTAAGTCTATACCAACTAAATGTGTAAATCATTTGTATCATATTATTCAGCTGACGCAACCGTTTTAGGTATTTTTTTTAATAATACCATGACACATTTCAATTTTAACCCTAAAACAAAATTTAAAAAAAGCATCTCAGACAAATATCAATCAAAACTTTACATTTCAATTTCCATTGAAAAACACCTAAACACTTTCCTTGAAATCATCATAAAAGATGTTAAATTAACAATTTTTCCTTTATAATATTTATTTTCGTTGCTTATGTTACCAACAACAATTGTATTAGTGTTTGGTTAAGAAATAGATAAGAAAACTCTTCATCAACATTCAATACCTCAGTAGATACAACAAAAGAACAACGACAAAGTCAAAAATTGAATCAAAATCTGGCATTCATATATTATTTGAGTGCTTCTTCAAACATAAATAAAATAAAATTTATCGTACATATACAGTTTACAATTTCGAAACAAAAATGGGATAATTTTTTACGATAAAAAAACAGAGCATAGTCAGGGCAAACGAACTACTGTATCGAATGTAGAATGAAAATTTAAAACCAAAACTATTTGCACCATAAAAATTAAAATTTAATTTTAGAATAATATAAAAATGAAGTAAACTAATTTTAAATTCGTTTCTATAATTTTTTTTGTTCTTGATATTAAATCAAGCATTTAAAATTATTGAGTGAAAACTGTTTTTAAATAAAGATGTAAACTTAATGTAATAAAGTTTTTAAAAAATTTATAACTGAACTAAATTGATTTTCTGTTTTACCAGAGAATCTAACAACTGGTGTGGCATTTGATTTTCATTAGATTTTATAAGTCTGCCCCTTAAACATTTCAAAAATATTTTTCTCAGGTCACAATCATATTTCCGTCATCGCCTTCCAATCAGTCAATATCTAATTGATCGATTTCTTTATTTGTAAAACATGTACTACAAAAATATTGCTTACGTATTTATATATAGATATAGATTGATTTTGAATTATGAAACAAATAACTTGAAAAAAAAAACAACCGAACAAAAAATACACCTATCATATTTTTGCCATTTTTTCTGAATAAATCGTCAAAAGTGAAAAAATAATACTTTTCTGCCTTTCTACTCCTTATGACCTTTCCAACGATATAGATATTGTCACACTTTTGATGGGACAAATATTTTAAAATTGTACTACAAAAATATTGCTTACGTATTTATATATAGATTTAAAGTAGTACAAACATTAACGTTTGGGCTATTATTTTGAAAACGTACATTTTTTTGTCGATTTTTAAATTTTGATTTTTAAAAAATCTGAAATTTTGATACATTTGTGGTATTGACGAAAGAAAAAAAGTAATTTCTGGTTTTATTTTTTAAATATTCTGGGGTTGCGCGGTTGAATTTTTGAGGTTTTTCACGTAGTTTTGGTAAAGGTGTCAATGTTTTGTTAATACATCCCATAAACTTCATGCGATTTACGTATATTTTTGCAAATAAAGAGAAAAATAGTTGAATAATCGAAATGTGTAAGTTGGAAATTAATAATTTGTCTCTTACCCGCTAGGCGTCGCGTTAAACCTTGATTTACTTCAAATCTCATATCTCAAAAATCGTCCTTTTTTTTGTTTTTCACAAATTTTAAAGTCAACACATGCAGCTATGAAACTGAAAAATAAAAAGTGAGAGATTCCATATGGATTTTTTTATACGATTTTTTAAAGTTTAGTATATGAAAAATTCACATGTGTTTTTACATCAAATTAGTTATGCTTTACTAAATGTGAATCTAATATATTGAAAATTTTATATTTTAACATCTGTACTAAATATTGAAATATATTCTGTGCATTACTCATTGCAAAACAGGTTTTATTGAGAATAAGAATTGGAGATTCCAACGACCGAAGATTATGATTTGCTTTCAACATCTTAACACTAACATTAGCATGAGATTATTATTAATAAATATTTTTTCTATAAAAATCATAATTTAACAGGGTTGCATAAAAATCAGGTTTTTTAAAAAAATCAACAAAATCGGATTTATTTGATTTAAATCGCTTTTTTTTGATTTTTTTGATTTTTAAAAAAATTTAGTTTAATTTTTGAAGAAATTGTATATTTCTTATGGTACGTTAAATTGATCGATCGATTTCTTTATTTGTAAAACATGTCATGTAGGTAAAGGTTAAAATGCCATGAAATAGTATATAGTGCTGCTCGTGCGAATAATGGTTTTTCACACGCGTTTGAAGAACGGTGAGTGAGCAGCTTTTGGGCAACAATTTTCGCACTAAATAGTAAATACAGTAGTTTACAAGAAAAATCTCCCTGAATAAAACCCAACTTTTCTTATGGATATTGACCTGCTGATTACGAATATTATATTTATTTTTTTAGGTTAACTCTTGCTTTTGAGATATTCGTGAAAAACCATTTTTTTCGGTGAAAAAAAATATTATGCCGGTTTTTGGATCTCATATTTTACAAAACCAACAAATCTAATATACTAATGCAAATGCATAGTAAATATGCTAACAAATATTTTGAGCTATATTTTGTAAAAATATGAAGCATTTTGGAGTGACACTCGAAAAAAATTGAAAAACTAAAGTTTTAATTATAGAACAAACAATGATTGTAAATTATTTTAATTTATTGGAGCTTATGGTAAATTCAATTTCCTTTCTGTTAAGCTACACAACACAAATGTTGGTGCAATTTGCACGTTGTTATTCAAGTTTTCCCAAAAAAGTCAAAACTGAAACTTTTAACTTAAACTTTTAAACTTCTGAAATTCTGCAACATAATTGACTTATATATAAGTTGTTATATAGATTTCGGTATTACAACTACTATAGTTAATTTGAGTTTTTCTTATTTTAACCAACTGTTCTGTTAGATCGTTATGGTAACCATAACGGTTCAGAAATCGAGATTTGGAACGACAGAAAGCAATTGTAAGCTCTATTTTATAACAAAAAAACCAAATTAAATTTTAAAATATATTAAAATTTATATTGATGATATGTTTGACAAAAAAATTTTTAAAAATCTACACCAAATCCACATAAGGTGAGAAATTTCCTCCCATCTACAAAATTCAAATTCCAAATGCAAATGCAAATTTTTTCCTTGATAAAACGCAAAAATGCAGGTTATCGTTTTGGTACTTTAAATAATAACTAGGATTGCCCCAGTGGCCGAATTTCGGTTATTGTAAATAGAAATTTCAAATAGACCTCCCAACCAAATAGCTACAACACATTATTTCAGAGTTTAATTAATTGATATAGATTGATTTTGAATTGTGAAACAAATAAATTGAAAAAAAAAAAATAACCGAACAAAAAGCTCAAAAAATACATATCAAATTTTTTCTGAAAAAAATCGTCAAAATTCAAAAAAATTTATTTGTATTTGTATGTATTTGTTGTATTTATTTGTATGTATTTTTCTGCACTTCTACTCCTCATGACCTTTCCAACGATATACATATTGCCACACTTTTGATGGGATAAATATTTTATAATTGTACTACAAAAATATTGCTTACGTATTTATATATAGATATAGATTGATTTTGAATTATGAAACAAATAACTTGAAAAAAAATAACCGAACAAAAAACACACCTATCACATTTGTACCATTTTTTCTGAATAAATCGTCAAAATTCTAAGAAAACTATATTTGTGCACTTCTATTCCTCATGACCTTTCCAACGATATACATATTGCCACACTTTTGATGGGACAAATATTTTAAAATTGTACTACAAAAATATTGCTTACGTATTTATATATAGATTTAAAGTAGTACAAACATTAACGTTTGGGCTATTATTTTGAAAACGTACATTTTTTTGTCGATTTTTAAATTTTTGATTTTTAAAAAATCTGAAATTTTGATATATTTGTGGTATTGACGAAAGAAAAAAAGTAATTTCTGGTTTTATTTTTTAAATACTCTGAATTGGATCATGCGCGGTTGAATTTTTGAGGTTTTTCACGTAGTTTTGGTAAAGGTGTCCATGTTTTGTTAATACATCCCATAAATTTCATGCGATTTACGTATATTTTTGCAAATAAAGAGAAAAATAGTTGAATAATCGAAATGTGTAAGTTGGAAATTAATAATTTGTCTCTTACCCGCTAGGCGTCGCGTTAAACCTTGATTTACTTCAAATCTCATATCTCAAAAATCGTCCTTTTTTTTGTTTTTCACAAATTTTAAAGTCAACACATGCAGCTATGAAACTGAAAAATAAAAAGTGAGAGATTCCATATGGATTTTTTTATACGATTTTTTAAAGTTTAGTATATGAAAAATTCACATGTGTTTTTACATCAAATTAGTTATGCTTTACTAAATGTGAATCTAATATATTGAAAATTTTATATTTTAACATCTGTACTAAATATTGAAACATATTCTGTGCATTACTCATTGCAAAACAGGTTTTATTGAGAATAAGAATTGGAGATTCCAACGACCGAAGATTATGATTTGCTTTCAACATCTTAACACTAACATTAGCATGAGACTATTATTAATAAATATTTTTTCTATAAAAATAATAATTTAACAGGGTTGCATAAAAATCAGGTTTTTTTAAAAAAATCAACAAAATCGGATTTATTTGATTTAAATCGCTTTTTAATTAATTATTGAAGAAATTGTATATTTCTTATGGTACGTTAACTACTTTATATAAATCATCAGCTTTGGTTATATATTTTGAAATGCAAGGCTAGATAAAAGTAAACGAACAGTTTTTATTTACTAGATTTTTATACTGAAATACTGATTGTTGTTCTAGCGACATGAAAAGCGTCACTTGCCAAACTAAGATACTTTGTCACTCTTTAGAGTGATGTAGAGATATCCAATTCTGCAGATTCGAAAAGTTCGAAGCCCGTACCTACGCTGCCTCGCAATTAACACGCGCTTGGGATAGGATACTATTACTGTCAACACGCCCAATGTCACAGAATAAACCGGGTTTATCTTCAATACCATCTGACTCACCTACATTTCAGCCAGGTGAGAGATCAACTCCGATTCTTATACAGCCAATGACTGACGCAATCCACAGTTTGAATCAACAAAACTATCAACAGCTAAGACGTTCGGAACAAGTTCAACTAGCATATTTTCAACAATCAGGTCTGAGAGCTGAGGACCTCGCAATAGCGATACTGGGTCCATCGTTCCAGGTTGAACAACTATTTAATAATCCGGCATTTGTGATACAGCAACAATGTCAACCAAATTATCCACAGGTACCACCAGTACAACAACCACCACTATTCCAATTAAATTATCCACAGGCTCCACATACAGTGCCACCACCTTACAACCAACCTCCTCAGGTACCTCGTATCGCTGCTCCAGCATTGTCACCGGGAGCATACCGAGAGGTACGTAGGAACAATTTGAGTCGTTACGACTCAAATTGGGTCCCGAACTTCACAGGGGACGGTCATTCCCCTGATATTCATGAGTTTATTCATCGAGTAGATGCGGCTGCCAGGAGGTACCGTGTGTCTTGGGACGACCTTAGGTCTATCGTGCCATGGTAACTCAAGGCAGCACCTGATAAATATTATTTGAATTTAACTCATGAATGTGAGGAGGTGACCTACCCAGTGCTAAGAGAAGGACTCCTACGCACCTTCGGTACGCTCAACGATGATAAAGCGATATTACGTGTTCTACTGAACCGTAAACAAAAAACAAAAGAGAGCGTATACGAATACTTAATGGAAGTTGGTTCGTTGAATCGACGATTAGTTCGGCCATTCGCTGCAAATGAACTATTAGAAATCGCTAGGGAAGGACTGAGTGTAGAACTTAAAAACGCTACACTTGCAGCAACAATCACAACTGTGGACGAGCTTCGGACATTGTGTCAGAAGTTCGAACGATTGTGGTCAACACCAGTCCCGACCAGAACATCAAATTTAAGGATTAGCGAAATGCAGCAAATGGACGACTATGAATCAGAAGTGGAACCAGAACAGTAACGTACAGTAGTAAAAGTTGGAGTTTATTCAGGGCGACAAAAAAAGTTCAAATTTTTTAAACTAGTGATATATGCAATAACTTTCGCTCACGATAGATTTTATTTTTAATTCACAAATATTATCATGTGTTTCGTCTATAATTGTCGGCCTTCCTACGGTAGCACTTTAGGTCCTAATTAAATAATATACTATTATTCTAAACATTTTGTAATAATGTGGCTGTGTAGGAAAAGCAATATTTAAGTGCTATGTACAGGCACAAAAATGCCATTTTATTTTTAGGTTTTAGTTTTGGATATATATACAACAAACAATAAAGTTCTATACGAACTAACTACAACAGCACCAGTGTTATGATTTTTGGCTATTAATGTATTGTTTTGGTTAAAATTGATAAAACTTATATGTACATCTATGCAGTTTCATCATAATCGCTTTAAACAAAAATTTGTTACAACCATATGCCGTCATCAAAAGACGTATCTCTTATGCTTCAACAAATACAAAGAATGGGGTAAACCTTAACATGATTTTAGGTTATCTTAATGAGGAATGCAAACTCAAAATTGATGTTGTTTAGAAAATATAGAAAAATTGTCAAAAATAAACGAAGTGATTTTAGATTCATCGTCGTTACACATTGTGACCACAAATTAATTTTTCGTCTTGTCACCGAGTGACGAGTATTGTTTCAACGTCAGCAGCAAGAAAATATTCCATCTAACACTGCGTAACTCTTCAATAAACACGTTCCAAGCTTTACGAGTAATAATATTGCAAATGCGTGCCGTCTTTAAAAGTATCCATTGCCTACTCAACCTTTTTGTACCCAAGCTCAAAAGTAGACCACAGAATGATGTATCATTTTTCGATAGACAGTGGTGTGCGGTCACAAACCTGCCCATCAAATATTGAAGAAAACAAAAGATTTCGCGGTAATCGAAGGTCTTCATTATTCTACACTTAAAGGCGATATTTTTCATGACCTAAACGTGAAAAACTTATACAGAATAGACACCGCTTAAGGAAAAAAACTTTGATCAGTCGAATTTATTTGTAGTTACGTTTCATTCAATCAGGTTCATTCTGCAAATTACAAAAAATGTTCTCTCTTTAAAAAAATAATTGATGTATGCTGCCTAGGGTTTGCAATACCGGTTAATCGGTTAACCGGTAAATTACCCAAAATTACGTTATAAAATAACCGGTAAATTTCTAATTTTTTACCGGTTTCGCTAAAAATTAAACAAACTTATATATATGCTTATTTAATTGAAAAAATTAATAATTATAATATTCTGAAGAAAATTAATTAGTTTTTAATAAAATATAATCCCTGGGCCTTCACCTACATAATTTTGTGATTACCACATATTTTATACTTCGTGATGCGCCTGTCCTTGACGAGCCTGAAAACATTTGTTCTATGATTTTTCTCAAATCGGCCGCTTTTGGGTTCGGCAAGCTCCGAAAAATGCCGATTGCCCGCGATCTTGTAAATTTGCTACCACATTTATTTTTTTTGACTGTGGAGGTTGGAAATTTGTTTTAGAATACGAGGGTAAGCTTGTCCGACCAAAATGTGTTTGCTACTGTCGAGTCCGACAACTGACATTTTGGATGTTTGGGTTGTCGGACTAGACAATAGCAGACAAACTTTTGTCGGACAAGGTTACAATTGGATCAATTATTTCAACTATAGCAATTTTATTTTTTTTATTTATTATTTGAAATAGTATAATTATTAAACAATTTGTAATTTTTTCTATTCAACTTAATTCTTCTATTGAATGATATCAAAAACTTCATCCAGCTGAGCACAGATATTCTGAATTACCATTATTAACTAATTAATTTAATATGGCAGATTAGTGCAATGGATTTAAGCCCCATATATAAAGAAAATTATTCTTTTATTAAAATTAAAAATGGACACTTGAATAAATTTAAATTTACAAGATAGAGCATCTCCTATTATAGAACAATTAACTTTTTTTCATGATCATGCATTAATAATCTTAATTATAATTACTATTTTAGTTAGTTAAACAGTAGAACCCTTGTGTTCTAAATCAAATTTCCAACCCCTATAGTTAAAAAAACAAAAATTTACAAGATCCCGGGCAATCGGCATTTTTCGGAGCTTGCCGAAAGCAAAAGCGGCCGATTTGAAAAAAATCGCAGCACAAATGTTTTCGGGCTCGTCAAAGACAGGCGCCTCACGAAGTATAAAATATGTGGTAATCACAAAATTATGTAGGTGAAAGCCCAGGGACTAATAGCATAAACTGGACCTAACCAAACATATTTTAAGACATAAAAAAATCCAAGGATGAAACCCCTCAAAAGATACGATGAAAAATTCCTACTTAATATTCTAACAATTTTCCGCTAGTAATAAAACGCATATATAGATGGTGTTCGTTCGTTTATGGCAAATACTGCCTCTAGAATCTGGTTCTTGCAATCTGGTAAATGTTTAACGCTGTTGACCAACATGTTTAAATGTTCAATGATTAATGCTTATATCGCCAATTGTGTTTATTTCCTTCAGCTAACGGTTATAAATATTTTATATAAGAAGCATCAGCAATATTCATGTAGGGGAACTGAATCTTTTGAAGAAACAGACCTTTGGAAAATGAAGAAGATTAGGCAGTATTAGCTACCGTTGCATCTTATGCTGTTCATGTTCAGCATCACGAAATAAGTTTCGTAATAGCAAAAATTAGAAAAGTTGTGTTGTTGCGCAAATTACCAATAAATAATACAACCTCCAAAAACATGGTAAAGTTGTGAAAAAAACAACTAATCTTGATTCTATATTCAAGATCAAGCAGCCGTTTGGCAATACTAAAAATATTGTAAAGTTGAGTGTTTGAAAGTGTTTAATCGCCATTGAATCTGATTTAAACTTTTCGCACAGTGAAATTGTTTAACTTATAGTAATAAGCAGCCAATATAAGTTACTGTAAAGACAGTGTCGATACGATGTAAATCATTATGTTTCTAATATAACCATAAAATTTATATTAGATGAACTTAGTGCATAAAAAACATTCATAACTAAAGAACTTAAAGGAGTTCTCGTTATATATACGTATCAAAGAAAGGACATACCTTTTTCGAATATTGCGCACTCTCCTTGATTAAAATGCCATTAAAGCATGCAATGTATGCTCTGAAATATTTAATAAAACAAAAAAGCCATTGATAAAAACAATTGTTGAGTTAATTGAACGCTTTGCTTTAAAATTTAAATGGTTAATCTGAAACCGGAAGCTCAGATTCAGAAGTATGCACTTCCAATGATCGATTAACTGCGTCCATATTAGCATTGTCAAAATTAACAATAAAAGAATAGCTGCAATGTACAAATAAACAGAAAATGAATAAACGTTTTGTGGAAAGCAATACTGAAAAATGACCTTAGGGATTATTAATGACAAATATTATTAAAAATTAAATTGACTTTTTCCAAGAACAACACGAAAGTTTCGAACAACACCAAATGTTTAGAGAAAGCATAGTCACATACGAACAACAAGGGTGGAATTCGTAGCAGCTGGTCTGATTTGTATTAAACTAAGGACGAACTTGAATGATAACACTTAAGAGACTACGTGTTTCTTACGCCAATATTTCAATAACCAAAAACCTCGAAAAATTTCAAGATTTAAATTATTTTTAAATTTTCTTCTTTAAAAGTGTTATTATATTATCACACGTCAATTTAAGTTATAAATAATAAATGCTTAAACTAATAATTTAAACAAATTTGATAACTGGTAAATTACCGGTTAACCGTTTTATAAAAGTTTTTACCGTATTACCGGTAATTGAAAATGTCGGTAAATTTGCAAACCCGAATGCTGCCAGATCTTTCAATAAAATGTAGCAAGATTTTATCAATCAGCCAGAAGCTCCGTAAAAAGATATGGGATGTGCAGATGCTGTCAAGCATCAGATAATGTCAGAGGTGAAAGTGTACCGTCCCAAAACTCAAGAACCGATAACATTCACGACAAAATACCGATGTCGTCGTTCATAGACATATCCTTGAACTCATTAGTTGTTAGAACCAAGAAAGTTCTAGAAAAGGTCAGATATGTAGAGGAAAAATAAATCGTCTTATTGTCGTTCATTATAGACTGGTGTGATAGCTGATATGTATCACACACACATCTCATGCTAGACCCTCAAATTTATTGCTAAAAAGACTGTTCGAAATCATTTCGATAAATCTCAAAATAAACTTGTTTCGGTGGATGAAACTCATTTATTTGTAACACATGACAGTGGTGGACACTGGTATTATTAAACCAAACAATAATTCGTATAAATTGACTCCCAGTCTAAGGCTGTTTTCCAATCCATGCTATTCAGTGTCAAAAATTCTAAATTATTCTAAAACTATCAAATTCGCAACTTCATCGTTCCAATTCAAATATATTCTAAATTGACCGTCAAACATTGTTTTGTTTGTTTTTTCATTTCATGTTAAAAACTAGAATTATATACTGGTTGGTCGGCGTTTTAGTGTTCAATATAAATTGCTACAACCTATGATTATATTTTGCTTTACACAACAATATCCATTCTACGCTTATAATCGTAAAATAAATGTTAAAAATACGTTCAAATTGAAGGCAATAGCTTAATAGCTTAAAAGAATTTTGAATAAGAAAAATTCGCCACATGTTTGAGGAGCTAGAGGTTCTTATGTCGATTAAATTGAAACGTTTTTACACGCGCTTGAATCAAAACGCCTAAAGAACTTAAAAATTCAGAATTTTTAGAAATATTCCTAGTTCTCTAAAAATTCATCCGTTTGCGGTAAAAAGTTTCTAAACAATTTGCTGCAACAAGAAAAAAGTCCAAGCGGCAGGTATATCCGCTAGAAATAGGTAGATTTAGGGACCAGACAGCTTTGTGTACAAATAGAATTTGATGTGTCAGATTAGTTTAAATAAAAAATTTAAGTAGAAACAGAATAATCCAAAAAAATTCTAATCCAACTAAACTAAATACATAAACGAAAAATATTTTATCAATGCAATTTCGGAACAGTTTTGTTTAATTTGGTTAAAACTACTTAATAACATATTAAATCCTTTTATGGATTAACGTTCTAACTACATCACAATTACAATTCTACCACACATAATTTATAATCAAAAATTATCAAACAACTTTTACACCTCAAATAAGTTTAAATATCTATCAATTTAGGAAAACTATTGAAAATGTGTAATCAATATACATATATTTATTTCAACGAAACCATTTCCAAATATTCCAAATTTCCAAAAAAATTATTCCTTAATTCAAAACAATAATGACTCAGCTTTGTTTTAATTTTTTTTTAAATTTTTGCCTAAATAAAAACTCAATAAAAAGAAACAAAAGAAAATTTATTTAATATTTCTATGGGATATTTTTATATTTTTATGAGATTTGTTGTTGTAATCGTATGGCGTGAGAGTGGCGTGCATTATGTTAGTATAATGCTAATTGCATTGGAACTTCTTGGGTTGAGAAGGCTGAAAATTTCTGAGGTTATAGTTGAAAAGTTTTTCTAAAAGCTAGTATTAGTTTAAACAAAATAAACTCAAAAATGATGAAAGCATGGCCGTTTGCGTTTGTTTTCGTTTTAACAGCCCCAGGGTCTCAACCTCTGAACATGAACAATTTTTTTTTTAATTTTGGAAAGATTTATGTTGTATCTACATGTACAAAAGTTTTCAAATATGAGCTTGGCCTTGATCTAGATCAAGGACAACAAAGTTTATTAAATTTTTAAAACAGCTGATTTTTTAGGAACCCTGAACGCCCAAGTTGTCATTCGAACAAAAATGATAAAAAAAGGTTCAGATATTTAATATTTATAAATTTTATTTCCAGATTATATTTCAAACGGCCGTTATAACGCCTTAGATTATTCCACTTTTAGGGCTCTAGCCGCTTAAATGGTACCCGGATATGATGGCAGGTTCGCGAACTTGTCCAAGAAATTGTTTGCCGCTGCCTACACAGAAAATATTTCTGAAGTAGGTCGAAAATTGCGACCGTGAGAGTGCCGGATAATTCCGTTATACCTCATATCGTTATATATATATATATATATATATATATATATATATATATATATATATATATATATATATATACATATATACATATATATATATATATATATATATATATATATATATATATATATATATATATATATATATATATATA
Organism: Diogma glabrata; assembly: GCA_963693315.1. Lineage (NCBI taxonomy): Eukaryota > Metazoa > Arthropoda > Insecta > Diptera > Cylindrotomidae > Diogma > Diogma glabrata. Next base: position 99,251,341 of record OY856187.1, read on the forward strand.
TATATATATATATATATATATATATATATATATATATATATATATATATATATATATATATATATATATATAATTTTTTTTTCATTTTGATTTTCCGTCTCCGCTTATTATCATATATAGTCGTTTGGCACCAAAATTTTTCCGAAATTCCGAGATGAAACACATTACAATAAGTAGATTTTTAGATTTTTATATAAAATCTACCTAAAAACAACCAGAAAAGTTTCATTTTTGTACCCAAAAATATTTCATTACTGAAACTAAAAAGTTATAAAAAAACCAAAATAATGGTAACAATAAAATAGTTTTAATGTATGTAAGTATGCATTGCAAATAAATTAATAAAAATATTGATTTACCATTAATCTTGATGAACTTACACTAATATGATATTTCGTAATAATATATTGCTATATGTACTTAAGAGTCAAATTTATTAATGAAATAAACATCCATAACCAAACCTTCCAAAATTTTCTACTAACAACCTAATTTTAAATTATAAATACAATAACTTTTTTTACTATAATTTACCACATTCGACTGCAAATGGAAAATTAAAAAAAAACAAAATAAATAAAATAAAAGCTAAAACTTTATAGACAAAAATGTGCACAGCACTCACCAATTAAATTCCATCCTATATCCATAATAAGAAATAAAAACGATATTCCAAATTAAAACAAAAATATGCACCAAAATAAATTTAAATGTCTGGTACATTTTTTTTCATTAAAATCTACAAGCAAATATAGAAGTTTTATTATCCAGATGTTTTCCAGGAAAATTTTCCCTAACGTTCTGTTTCGTCTTTTGGTTTTACCTCATTTCATTTTGTTATTGCATTTTTATTAATTAAATTTTGTTTTCTTTGTCTTAGATTTTCAATACTCAAAATACTACCATTCAATACTAAGTGGAGTATAAATAATATTTGTCTTAATCATCAGCACCATCAACATCATTGTGATTATCTTATTATGTTTCCCGATGAGACTACTAAGTACTAACAATTTTTTTTGTTCGCTTTTCATTTTCTTAAATGAAATACCGAATTTTTTTAAAATTTATTTATTACATTATTTCTTTTATTTTTATTAAATTTATTTTTCTTTTCTTTTTAGTTTTTTGTTCGTGTGCTATAAGTGAAAAATTATTTTTATGTGAGTCTATGACAATGGAATTTCCAGATTAAGTGACGAATATTAAGAATAAAAACATTTTATTTTTATTTTGTGAAAATTGATTAAATTTTTCAAGACACGGCTTTTTTGGTCGTTTTATTATTTGTGTTTTAAGAAAGTGGTAGTGGTACTTTGTTATAGCAAAATAGAGATAACGATTTGGATAAAATGGTGCTTTGCGACAGTGATTTAGGTAAGTTTTTTTTTCTTAAAAAGTTGAATTTGTTATACAGCGATTTCATCGAAAACAATTAGGCTTTTACAAACTAAACCCCCTGAAAATGTTCTTTTTATCAAATAACGCATTCTGAAATTTTTTTTTCTTCTTCGAGACAGGCAAGTTTCCCGTTATCAGTTTAACATACCTTTATGAATCTTATCATATCTTAACTTATCTGATCTTATCTTATCTTATCTTATCTTATCTTATCTTATCTTATCTTATCTTATCTTATCTTATCTTATCTTATCTTATCTTATCTTATCTTATCTTATCTTATCTTATCTTATCTTATCTTATCTTATCTTATCTTATCTTATCTTATCTTATCTTATCTTATCTTATCTTATCTTATCTTATCTTATCTTATCTTATCTTATCTCATCGTATCTTATCCTATAGTATCTTATTTTATTTTATCTTATCTTATCTTATCTTATCTTATCTTATATCTTATCTTATATCTTATCTTATATCTTATCTTATATCTTATCTTATATCTTATCTTATTTTATCTTATCTTATCCTATCTTATCTTATCTTATTTTATCTCATCTTATCATATCTTATTATATCTTATCATATCTTATCATATTGTATCTTATCTTATATTCTCTTCTTATCTTATCTAATTTTATCTTAATTTATCTTATTTTATTTTATTTCTTACCTTATCACTTTTTAATGATTATATTATATTTAAGATATAATAAGAATTTAAACTATTTGATTTCGTTTTAATTTAATTTTTAAAACTTTCGGCTTAAAAACAATTTACAAAAAGAATTGAATTGAATTTATTCCAATTTGAATTGAAAATATTCCAATTACTTCTTTACTTACTTGAGTTTAATTGATCTCAAAAAATTCAAAATTAATTTACAAAAAGTTTAATATCCATTTTTTGACCTAACGCTTTCCTCAGTTCTTTTAACTTAACTGTATTTACGAAATTATTAGTTAATAAAGTTCTCCAATTTTAATTCGTATATTTTGTTTGTTGTTCGAGTTTGTCAAACTGTAAGGTTGCAAGAGCTAGAAATTTTATAAATAAAGACAATGAGAAAATCCATACTAAAAATTTTCTCGTTTGAAATGTGGTTTTGTTTTTGTAAATTTCTGGTTCTTCAAACAATCTTCCAGTTGGTCCAATTTAAAAATTTTGACAACCATCACATGTTTTTTTGTATAAATCAGTGTCGATAAATTTTGTTATATATAATATTCTCTATATGGAATGGCATGTGTCTCAGGAAGTGTTTTAAGGGAAGAAGTAGGGAA
>OY856187.1:99254225-99331725 GCA_963693315.1 Diogma glabrata
TTTCAACGCATTTAAAGGAGGTCTGGGAAAAAAATTGGTGTGGTAGACCTGGCCTAAGTCTTATTTGCCAGACTTGGCCCAAGGACATCAGTACAAGCTTGGTTAAAGATTGGCCGTTTAAAAATGTTGTTTCTGGCCCAAACACCAAAAACTGTGGTGCAGGCTTGGCCCAGGTTTGATCCCTTAGCTTTTTCTTAATTTTCTTAAAATTGACTAATTTTTTTTAATTTGGGATCACCCTATATAAAGATATTTTTTAATAATAACTATTGTTTCATAGGCATTTCAATATGTGTTACTACAACACTTAAAATTCGTTCAAGTCACAGGTCCCACAGCTACACGAGCCGTCTTTTTTAAAGAATGGATAACTCAAGAATAAAGTCTAAGACAGCAAATAAAAAGATTCGATAGGCAAAAAAATATTTTAAATAATTTGGAAGAACAAAATTTAAACGGGATTACCAATTATTTATACGATATCTGACTGTAATATTTATGTCATATGTCAATAGCAGGGAGTGGAGTAAGCAGGGTGGTCACACTCCTAGATTAAAAAAACAAAAATTACAAAACAGCAAAAAACTGATTTCTCAGTGTCTCCGTGCATATCATAGGTTGTAAAAGTTTTCGACCATGTGCAATAAAAAAAATTATTTAAAACACAACTTGCTAATTTGTGTGCAAAGGATATATAAAAAACCTTGTAAAAATCAACAGTTGTACCAGACCGTCCTTCATACACTACTTTGTTCAATACATCTGAAAAGCCTATCAAACTCTTATGATGTTGATAGAAACTTTTTATTTTCAATCGATATTGCTTGAAGGAGGCGACAATGCGGCAGTAAGGATGCAAAACAACTGGAAAACTGCACTAAAAGCTTATGTACTAAGTTTCATTAAAATCGAATGACATGACTTTATTGACTCAAAGTTATGGACGTTTCCAATAAAAAGTTCAAGATCCAGGTTAAACGATCCAAAGCCGGTTTTAAGTTCAAGTGGAAATATCTCTAGTGCTGCACCTTTCCGGGAATTTGCTTTGAATGTTTAGACCTCTCGAACACAATCTGCACTGAAAAACATGAAGCGTGGGACTCGTGCCCCCCAACAGAATTGAAACTCATAGAACGTCCTTTTTCGATAAATAAGATTATTCTAATCGTATTAATAATTAAGTTGACAGTAAAAATAATATTATATTGGGGATTTTTCCATTAAATTTCTAGACACTACTAGTGTATGAATTCATAGGATGTGTAATATTTCAACATCCTTAGTCACGAGTCATTATTGATTGCTTTCAATCAATGCAAAATCAATGAGTGACACTTGGTCAACTAGTCCATGTTTCCAACCATACCTTTGAATTAAAAAAAATCAAATTACTTCCTTAGTTACTTGAGTTCAATTACTCACAAAAATCCCGAACAATAATATTGCATATTTTTTATAAGTATTTATATTTCAAAATATTTTAAACAGATATTACAAAGTTTTGCTTACATACAGATGTATAAACAAGAATCATACAACAGCAAAATAACTATAATATCGAAAATTTATAATTTTTAATTTTCTTCTGTTGACCTTTCTTCAAATGGGCCGTACTCTCAATTCGATAAACGTAATTCCCAAATCTTCTTCTGGATTCGACTGATTAATAAGCAAAAACACCAGGTTTTATTAAGTAAAAAAAAAATAGCCCTAACTAGAATATTCTTTCAATAGCTCCAGAAAATCCAACGGTTGATTATAACAATTTCCAGTACAAATATAGCGTTTAGATTAATACACAAAATATTACTATTCAACAACACTTAAAACTTTATTCACAATTAAAACAATTAAAAAAAACGGTTTTATGTTTACGATACAGCGTTTCGTTTACAATTAATTTTTATTTAATTGAATCACATTTCACTTAAACAATTTATACTATCGCAATATAATTTAAAATAACTTTACGCTATCGCAGTCTAATTTAAATTAATTCCCATCTCGCAAAAAAGAATCCCTTATATATAATTCTACTTAATTTCTCGTATATTTTAGGTCGACGTACCTATTTATTTTGGTTATATTTTATTTTAGGTTTTGACCCTTTCCCTTAACCAACGTGACGTTGATTTTATTTTTGAAATATTGTATATTGAAAATTGAGGTTAAATACAATACAATTTTGTTTTGTATTTCATTGCGATAATATAGAATCGAAATTACGAAGAATCTTACTATTGCAAAATGGAGGTTATGTTGTCATATCGAATAATCCCTCTGTTTCGATTAATCCCCTTTCGCGCCTTCTTTCTTTCCCCCTTTTGGAAAAGCAAATAAAATTATTTGATATGCCGTTTTTCTTATATTTTTTCGGTTATATTGTAATAAAACCATTTCAAAATAATTTATATACGTCCGTATTTATTTTCGAAATACATATGCTCTAATTTTTTAGAAATTTTTCATCTTGATTTCAATCAAATATAATCGAAATAGGAAAAATTGAGTTTATATTTTTATAACGACTAGACCCTCTATTTTGCGTCTCGATATTGCTTTCCTTTTTCGAAAAAACAGAAATTGTAGCTACATATTTTGGATATTAATATCACTTTCCTAGATTTTGGTTCATACAGAAATTTATTAAATTATGTGAAAACAAATACAACAAACTAATTAAACAAGTCCAAATATAACTTAATCATCATTCTGTAAAAAAAATACAATAAATCAAAATTATTTCCCCATGAAACAGAAACATAAATTAATTAAATTTAATATCATTTCTTCTCAATTATCTACTTAGTTCATAATTCAAACACAAGCCATGCTCTTTTACTATTTATAGTGACACACGCAACATAAAGATAAACAACCGCCCAATCAACCAACCAAACTCTAACCCTAACAGATAGTTTGTTGATAAATTCCAATAACCCGCATTTTAATTACTTTCTATTTGTTTATCATTTTAACTCCTTAATCTTCTTAAATGTTCATTTCAAGACGTCATTTTTTGTTTATTTTCTTTTTAAATTTAATTTTCTATCATGATACAATAAGATTTAGAACTATTTGTTTATATTGTTCTTGAAAAAAAAATTCAAACGATGGGAAAATGATTTAGGATTCTATATTAAAAAGAATAAAAACAACAACAAAACTTAATAAGAAAAATAAACAAATGATTAAAAAAAAACAAAAAACTTATCTTAGAATTGTAAAGATCTTAAACCAATGATCTTCTTTTGATCTTTTTATTTATTTATTTTAATTTTCGGTTTCTATAACTTTTTTAAACAATTCTTTAATCATCTTTTCTCGTCGTTTAATCAGCTTTTCTTTACTTTGGTGATCGATTGTCATAATTTTGTGTAATCTGTAACATATGAGGAGTAAATGAATAAATTTGAAGATTTAGAAGATTGGACGAGACAAAATAAGTATTTGGGTAGAGTTTTAATAACGAACATGTTGGAGCATCAACCTGTATTTTTGTTATCTACAAGAAATTTATCTTTTCGGTAGACCAAAACAATATCGAAGTTTTTTTAAATTTAGAACTATTGTTTTACCTTTGAACTGCTGTGCTTTGTGAATTTTATAACGTTCAATACGCTTACTTATTTCATAACTGAAATCAACTTTCAATGTCATCAGTACCTCATCACACGTTAAAGAAACCGGCTTTTTCTGTAATCTGGTTAGTTTTTAAAATAAATTTGTCAGAGTTTTTTATATGTTCTGAAATTGTCTCACATGTTTTCCTCATTATTACACATTTTACATACACAACACATTCTAAATAAAAAATTATTAAATTCGAATGTAACTTCCAGTCCAACCTTCAGTTGTTTGAGGAATTTTCACCTATATACATTATACATAGATGATAAATATTTTACGTGTAAACTATTTTTTAATTTTATTTCGCTCTTGAATATCTAGAAATAACTTCACTAACTTTATATATTAAGAATTTACCGATTAATCATTTTTCTTGTTTGCCGTACAGTTTTAGAGAAAATTCTCACAATGACATACGATATGCAATGATTTGTAGCTGTAAACTAGAAACAAAGATTATTTGTATGTATAATTGATACTATTACTGATTGACAAATTTTCGGTTTAATCAATAAATTTACAGACGTATGATCACAACAAAACATGAAATTTGAAATAACAGAAAATCTAAAACATTTAAACAGTTGTGGTAATTTGAGAAATAATAACAAATTTGTATAAATTGACAAGTGAAACAAGAAGTAAACCATGAACGAAACGCTTTTTGTGTGGAATTTTTTGTAATCATTGTTCATAAGAAATTACTGCGTTGATCTTTATCAAACATATCAAACATTACGTCAACGTTATTGTCAGATTCAACCAAGTTCATGTACAACTTTTCATCATGTTTTCATGTTACATGTGTGTCACATTGATAACAAGATAGAATACCAATCAATATGTAATAAAAGTTAAAGATAGTTTTTTCCACAAAGTTCCAAAAACGTACTGTAACATTCAAGCATTTAAGGAAGAATTATTAAGATTGTCTCGGATATCAAATTTTCTTCATTTATTTCATAATTATATTTGCAAACTTAGCTTCGTCATCACAGAAATAAACTATTAGAAAACAACCGGTGAATACAGAGAAAAAAAGTCGGACAAGTGCGTCAAGGGTTCCGTGTATATATTATTCTACGAGAATATAGTTCTTCTCCAAAACACAATTTTAGAAATAAGCCAAAAACGGTGCTTTCGAAAATTACAAAAAAATTGTTCTGCACAACAACAAAAAACAACAACAACAAACTTTAAACCACCTTCAATGAACATTTGAAATTATAACAACCAAAAAAAAATTTGGTTTTGATTTAGCAAAATCCTTACACTCGTGTTTTTTTTTTAATTTTTTCTTTTGTAATGTTCGCATAAAGGGGGGGGGGGACAAAAAACAATTTTACATTTTCGAAAATAAATTACAACAAAAACTGTTTGGCAGTACAAAAAAAATCACTTTTCTATGCGAAATTCCTACAACCGTGAGTTTTTTTTAATTTTTTTCTTTTGTAATGTTCGAAGTTAAGGGGAAGAACAAAAAAAATCTCCGTTTTGGTAATAACTCAAAAACTAAGCAGTCGATAATTCATTGATATTTTTTTTTGAAATATGTATTTTCATCATTTTCGATTTTTCTAAACCAAACTCGATTTCTTAAAAAAAGCTTATGTTTTACTATCTCCTTATCTATGTCTATAAAATAGAGATAAAAACAAATATTTGAAATTTTTTGTTATCAGCAGGCGTGGGAAAACACATTTAATAGCTGTAGAAAATTTCAAGTTGATAGCAGTTATAGCTTGTGAGTAAATTCATTATGTAGAAATTCGGACGGACGAGTTAGTCTCACAAATATGGTCCGTATTTACTTTACGGAAACCTTACAAAGAAAAAGATAAAAACAATACACTAACGCTTGAATAAATAAACAAACAGAAGGAATATTTTCTTTTTATAAAAATCTAAATAATAGTTATTTATGTACCAAGGGTATAAAGTTATACATTTCAGCCCGAGTGACAATTTGTTATCCGAGCGAGACGTTAGTCGAGGGCAACAACTCGCTAGGGCTGAAATTAACTATACACATGTGGTGCATACAACATTTTTTATACTTCCTACAAGAGGGCGTAAGGTAACAAAAAAGGCCGTAAAGTAACAATAAGAGAGCGTAAAGTAATTATAAAAGGTCGTAAAGTAATAAGGAGAGTGCGTAAAGTAATTGGCATTGAAAAAGTAATGTTTTATGAAAATCTAATTAAGCGTAAAATAGTTCATTATGTATAGGCTTAAGTATAAAAATATACTTAAGTTGATGAATAGTAAAAAGGAAACAGTGGGTATAGGCAACAGGATAGAAAGAACGTTGGATTAGGCGCGAAACCATAGATTTTTACCAAATATCTTAACTGTCAACATCTTTCACGTTGATTTATCTACTGTATATAAGCAAGACGAATTGTTGGTAATAAAACTTTAGATTAAAGTGTAAAACGTAAAGTTTAGTGATATACATTTTGTCAAATATTTATGAAAGGGCAATCAAATCTGTTTTTAAATAATTGTTGCAGTAGCCAACCCTTCTGTAATTCATCATTTCGATCTAAACACAAAACCATTTTTTAAAAAAAATTACGTTCTTTATGATATTATTACTTGTACATATTACATTTGCATTTTACAACATAACATCATCAATTAAACTATAATGAAAACGATAATCGTAGTTACTAAGAAAATTAAAATTGTTCAAAGAAATTGTCTGTCCTAAGTCTACACTTTACATAAATTACTTTAGCTTATGTTTATTGTTACTTATAGTGATATCATTCTTAATGAATTGATATTTTCTTGTATAAGTATGTTTAAAATTTACAACTAATGTCTAATAGTATTACAATGTCAGTGTTTGTTTATGAGAAAAAAAATAATTAGTTCTATTTATTTTACTGTTCATTTATTTTATTTTTTTTTTTAATTGAATAATTTAAATATGTTTTGGTTATAGTAATGGGATTGAACATGTTTTCACTTACATAAAATGTTTGACTCAACCACAATAAACAGTTGGTCAGGTAATGAAATACTCTGAAAAAAAAATTTGACCCATCCCAATTTTTTAGTAATCCAATTTAGACCATTTCCTATCCAAATGCGCCAAAATCGTTTGCATGGGTAGTTGAGTATCTCAAATTCTGACTTTTGTCCTGGCGGTTCTGTTTTTGAACAATGCTCATACTAACGAAATCAATATGAAGAGCAAAACACTGCAGTAATTTAGTAAAGCAAAGCACAGTAATATTAAAAATACAATTTATTCAACCCAAACAACAACGTCTTTTTTTCAAAACTTTATTTTATATGTTAATAATTCACGACGCGTGTCAGATATAAATAATATCCATCATCAAAAAATACTTTCTATTAAAATCTGATAAGAATCCGAAAATAGCCCAAACACTGACAAAAATTCACAATTCACAATAGTTCTGTTTTTACGGAATAGATCCTTTCCTCAAAAACTCGGGTAAAAAAATAAGGTATCTATGAAAAAATGATAAATTGATTCACAATTGAAATTTACCTAAAATATTATCATTACAATTCTATCCTGAATTTATTGTTTTTACAGTGAAAAAAAAATTAAAGTAATCACCCTCTTTCCGAAGCTAAGTTTATTATTCAAATCAAGAAAAATGCTTTCAAACATAACTTTAAAATGATTGGGAAACATTTTCGTGATAACACAATGAGGTTTATTTAAAATATAAAGCGTTAGGTATATAAAATATAACAGAAGTTGAATAAAGTAAATAACTTTTTTCATGAAAGGAATTCATCAGCTATATAGGTACCCCAGGCTCGATTCGGTGTGTCCGCTCTGGCGACGAGGCTGAGACAACCTCATTTCGCTTGAAAATTTAACATTTTTTTTCAGTATATAGCAAACATATTCTTTGTAAAAGAGGTAGACAATTTAATAATAGTTTATTGTATTATGATCGGAAAAGTTAAATTCAGGCGGCATTGAGTCCAGCAGCCAAATTCTGTAACTGTGAAGTGGTGAAGTGTTAAAAATCTATTAGCCTTTTTTCATTAAAAAACTTATCACTTCACCGCTTCACAGTTACAGAATTTGACTGCAGGATACCTTCATGATTCCTATTTCAATATTTTTAAAAGTTAAAATAATACCTTTATCGAGCGTAGCGTATCGACGAAGTTAAAATTGGCGCCAAACAAATTCATCCATTTTGTGCTCCATATTATGATGACCTGGTTCATTGTCTAGAATTGAAAAAAACTTTAAATTCTATGCCATTCTTGCTAATATTATGAAAAATCATTTCTTAAAAGTTGCAGTGTCGACCAGGCTTTCCTATTAGCAGCCTAATGAACATCAAAAGTTTAAATATTCTCTGACGCATTAGAGTAGAATAACAAATTACTCTATGTTTACGATAATCATAAGCTTAAAAGTCACTTTATCATACCTTGAACCTACTGACAATATTTTGGGACATGACTACGAATATTCTGATTATTATTCGCTTGCAGAAAAACAACGAGTCTCATCTGTATTCCATACTTAATATGTAGTATATTCCAAATCTTAATTTATTCTGGCCAATATTTCAGGAAACTTTTAAAGTGCCGAAGATTTTTTTGGCATTTGAACGAAAAATTAATTTTTATAAAATTTTAGAATCGCGTAAAATCAAGTTACATCGCACGTAAAAAATGAAAAAAATTATATTTTGGAATCGCGCAAAATCAAAAAAGGGTAAAAAAAGTTCGAGTAAAAACAATGTGCATAAGGCAATTTTATAAAGACCAACATTAATTATAGCGGTAAGCTTGTCTTTAAAATGTTAGCATATTAAATGCCCACCGAACTAATAAACCTAAACTATCAAAAACTACAAAGAGAAAACAAATGATGAGAAGATTAACGAAGTTTGCAATTAGACCGAGAGCCCGCGACGTCCAGACCTTCGTTATTTTATAAAAGTAGAATGTTTCTCTACGCATACCCCCTACTGAGGTAGAAACGATTAGCGACATATGAAGTTTGGATCACGGTGGCTTTGGCAGGGAGCAGGTAACAAAGGGACCTTCAAAGTTTCGTGAAAGTATAAAAGGAATTTTTTTATATATTCTTCGGGATAGTATTAGAAGTCACGTCACCCATTGCCAGGCACTTACTATCGTGGTAACCTCCTGCCAGACACCCTTAAACTTTAACAAATTGATAATGTTTAAGGGGGTCTGGCAGGGGGTTACCACGATAGTAAGTGTCTCGCAATGGGTGACGTGACTTCTAATACTACCCCGAAGAATATATAAAAAAATTCCTTTTATACTTTCACGAAACTTTGAAGGCCCCTTTGTTACCTGTTCCCTGCCAAGTCCACCATGATCCAAACTTCATATGTCACTAATCGTTCCTACCTCAGTAGGGGATATGCGCAGAGAAACTTTCAGCTTTTATAAAATAACAAAGGTCTGGCCGTCGCGGCCTCTTAGTCTAAATGTCCTGTAATTTAAAACAGTTATTTGTAGAATTGAGAGCGAGGGTTATAAAATAAAACTAATTTTTTACTCGAACAGGAGAAATGTCATATGGCTTGTGACGATGACAAATTTTTATCATATCAATTATCAATCAAAAGTAAGTAACAAGTTAGTAAAAGGTTTGGTAAATTACGAATATTATTTATCTACCAACTTTCAAAGCCATTTTTTTTAATAAAATGTGTTATGTAGTAGGAATTACAATATGTGTCACAACAAATCATAAAATTGTTTGTAAGACTAAGGTCCCACAGCAACATGCGTTGTTGATGGACACACATTTTTTGTTTTTGTTTATGTTTTTCTTTAAAGAATAAATCGTATCACATAACAAAATATGACATAGAACATAACATGGACATATCATGATAAGATGAAGGAAATTAAAATAAAATAAAATAAAAATTTTTTAGACAAATTTGCACGAAAAAAATTAAAATTGTTTTCCTTGATAATTAAAGCCGAGACATAGAGTTATATGTGCCTTCGTAAAATATTATTCCATAACTAAGATCTAGGGTGTAACCCTTAGTTGAATACAGTTGATGCTACCACCACTAAGATATCACCGTGGCTAGTCATATATCACTGATATTACCAGTGGTATGTGATCTCACGTTAAAATGCATATGTCAATAGCACAGACTGGAGTACGCGGGGTTATCACACCCGTAGATCAAAAATTAAAAATATTTACAAATCAACAAAAACTGATCCTCTATGCAGGGTAGGATTGCGATGTTGCCTAATAATACAGTCACACAAAGAAAAAACCTTTTCGGTCCGTAGAATTTACTATATGTATACTGTTTATTTTTGGGATCGCTTAATCCGAATTTTCCTCGGTTTGACCGCAGCGCGTTAGGTTTCGGACATAACCTCAAAAAACCGCAACACCCTGAAAAATCCATTAAAACCGTGAAACCCGATAAACTTAAACGATTTTAACCCTAAAAGTTGGTTACACATTAGTTTCTTAACTTAATTTATAACCCTTTAAACCCTTCACCCTATAACCTCATTATGTCATTATTTTATAACCCCGTAGAATAATCACAAAATCATATTTCAGTCTGAGTGTCTGACTATGTTGTATACTTTATGTTTTTGGGGTCGTTGAAGAAGAATTGGAGCTTGGTTCGACCCCACCACGTCAGCATTTTGACATAACCTCAAAAACAGGTCCAGATTTTTGTAGGGTTTTTTAAGGTTATGTCAAAATTCTGACGTGCTGGGATAAACTGTGCTTGCATTAGATTAGATTAGAAAGGGTTGGACAGGATGAACGAGGCAGAACTTGTCCTGGCACGCAGACTCTGCTAACTATTCCACAAACCTTTCCGTAAGCTTGATGAAATCCAAAATCAACTGTATTTGTGACAGTTTGATTATGCCGGCCTCTTCAGTTTCTGAAAATCCTAGCTCTAACCCTAGAAAAGGCTGGGCATAAACACAAAAAGTGCTCCGAGTCCTCTTCCTCTTAGAGACAACATCCACTCACAGGACTTTCAATCAGTCCCATGGTAAAAAGGTGTTTATTAAGATGTCCATGTCCTGTAAGGACACCGACCATAGAGTTGAGAGTTTTACTCTTCAGGCTTAAAAAAAAATTCACATTTTTTCCGAAATGCTGATAAACATCTTACTTTGCCTGCTTGTTGATGACGCATTAAACGAGGTCTTCATGTTGAGGTCAGCATCAACCTTTTATAGTGACAAGGAAAACGTTTTGAATAACCCTAGGGCGGGTTCTGGACCTGAATATTTCATGCCCGCTCCAGCTCTTGTAAGTTCATCTGCTTTTATGTTGCCCGGAATGCTACTATGACCTGGAACCCAGCGCAGTGTGATGTTGTATTGCGCTATCCTACAAAGATTTTTCCTGCACTCGTTGAAGAGTTTGGGATTAGTCTCCGGCTAACCAGTGCCTTGATAGCTGTTTGGCTATCCGAACAGATGCAGATCCTCTTCCCTTGCAGACACAGACGCGTTATTACATGCGTACATTCATTGATAACATACACCTCCGCTTGAAGAACTGTGCCAAACCGCCCAAGTGGAAATCAAATATTTGAAACAAATCTTTGATTTCCGTTTAATCTTTTTGTACAATATTGAGATAAGTGGTGGAGGCCTTCCGAACACCTGTTTATTGTGTCACCACTTTTTCAATCTGTACGGATGAAACATCTGTATTGGACGAAACTTGGTACATAAGCAGTTAGTATGGTTCACAACAGTTCTGCATCCCAACTTCCGGTTTTTAACTTCCGGTAAAAAATTTTTTTTTTGTAATTTTATGAAGTTTTTTCAGTGTCTTTGTGCACACTACAGCTTACAAAAATAAAGTGATTATGATAAAGCTTATGAAAAAAGTTTCAATTAGTGTGAGAAGATAATAATCATCTTTTGGGACACATTGATCAAAGTGGCGGGGGTCTACCATGCAACTGCTGACTTTTCACACTTTATTTTTAAAGTTTGTTGGAAGCATTCAGAACTAATCAATTTTAATGACACTTTGAAAAAGATAGATACTTAAGTGACAAAGAACTGTTCAGTTTTTGGACAATATTGGGATAAGCAGTGGGGGGCCTCCCGAACACCTGTTTATTGTGAAAATATTTTTTCAATGTTTGTTGCGGGCATACAACGTGAATGAATTTTGATAACACTTTGGAAAAATATGCAAATATGTATGGCAAAGAACTGATGAGTTTTTGAGTGATAGTGAACAAAGTGATGGGTGATCTCCATGACACCTGTTTTTTTGAAAGCTCAATAACATCTGTACCTAATAATCGAATTAGATGAAACTTTGTACATAAACATTTAGTACAGCGGTTCACAACAGTTCTGCATCCCAACTTCCAATTTGCCACTTCCGGTAAAAATATTTTTACTTTTTCTCGTACAACATAATTTATGTTTGTTGGAATACTACTGCTTTCTTTAATATTTTTATAATTAGAATTACGCGAAATCTAAAACATTTGTTAGCTTTTATTTAAAGTTTTTGATGGATATTAGCTTATACTATATATCCAGAACACTACGTCTCCTGAGCTGTGGTGAAGTCAGCCTATGCATCAGCGTCGCAATGTAATTATTTATTGTAATTACAAACAAGAAATGAAATAAAGAAATGATAATAATAATAATAATAAAACCGAATTCGAATCCAGCGACCTCAAAAATATATAGTACACATAGTCAAACTGAAATATGATTTTGTGGCTGTTTTACGGGGTTATTTATTCAAAGTTAGGCATGTTTAGTGTTAATTATAATAAATTATAAATTAACGTCTCTGAATATCCGAAGATACCATGCCAACTAGGGATAAGAATGGAATGCAAATTAGGATTCTCTGAGAAATTTATGAACGTTAACTTTAAAGCCTTGAGGATTAAATTCATCAGGGAAAACCCAGGAAGGTAAGGCATTCCAAAGATGAGAGACTCTGTTGAAAAAGTCACGCTGGAAAGCTACAGTTCTACACCTAATTATTTGAACTGTAAAGGGATGCGCTGCTACGTTTGCTCTGGTGTGACGCGAAAGGTTTGCTGATTTAGGTAAAATCGATTTGATCTCTTCAGAAGCTCGTTCATCCATAATATATTTATAAAATATAGTCAAATCAGCAACATTTCTTCTGTGCTGCAAGGAATCAAGACCGTTAGTAAGACTTGGGTTACCAATGAGTTTAATAGCTCTACGCTGTACAGAATCAAGGCAGTTGAGACTACTCAAGTAAGCTCCACCCCATATGTGAGAACAGTATTCCATGCAGGGACGTATAAAAGATTTATAAACTAAAAGAAGTTGTTCGCTATCGAAAAACTTACGACATCGCCCCAAAAAACCTAACTTTTGAACAGCATTCTTAGCCAGATTAAAAATATGAGAATTCCATTTCATATTATTTTCAATCTCAACTCCTAGAAGTCTGACAGACTCATTCTCTTATAGGGTCATGGGGTTATAGAGTAAGGGGTGAAGTGCGCAAAGTGGTGCTGAGCACGTAAACAGCTTCAATTGTGCGCGTATAATCAAATGAGAGTGTTCACAGAGAAGTGAAGCTGTTTGTTGCGCTTTCTGCTATGAACAGAGTGGAAGCTGTGCACGGTCGTGTGCGGAAAACGGTGCTGAAAACGTAGACAGCTATACATTACTGCACTCGTATAATCAAATGAGCGTTCACAATGAAAAGCAGCAAGCATCTTCGCTTCACAGTGCACACTCTCATATATTATACGCGTGCAGTTTTGAAGCTTTCTACACTTTCAGCACCGTTCTGCGAATAGGGTGTACTGTAATTCAGAATTGATACAAATTAATTAAATTGTTTTGTCTTAAACTATTAGAATACGTGTATAAACATGGTTTAAAACCTTGCCTATAAATGGTGAGACCAATGCAGTATGTCAACTTCCATCGCGTTCATTCAAATCCAGTGATGTAGAGTGGGTTAATGGTAACTTAGAAGAACCGAATTCAATTTGATCTAAGTCAAAGTGTTTTCAGGCTTTCCAATTTTCTGATAGTCAGCCAATATGGTTGACAAAATGGGAACACATCCTATGTGGTGATCACCTACCTAAAATAAGTAGATTAATTTAAGTCTTAAAGTAAAACTCTATAAAAAAATTTCAGTGAATTGAAAATTAATATAGATGAGATTCACTTTTTGAAAACCTTAAAATAGGTTAAAATATTTGACACCTTCTTCAGAGTACAATCTTTAAAATTTAAATGTGTGTTGTACGCAATGATACGTGTGTTGAATATTTATAGCTGGCTGTAGGTACCAATATCGAGCATAGTTGACTGGTTTGGATTTTAATTTATCAAATAATAACGACACAATAAACAAAAACTAAATAACATTTTTCTGAGACTATGAAAATATGGCGACTAACATTAAACTTATTTGAGCAAGTTAGCAAACGTCTTGATTGTATAATGTCAAATTATACAGTCAACACTTTAAATTAACAACACTTTTTGAATCTCTGAAAAGTTCAACCAACTTTCAAATTCCGTTCTTCATTAAATTGTTAATGAGTAACAAAAACAACCTTTTATGCATCACATCGAGACTGCTTATCGTGAATATCACAATAATATTTATGTACCGAAACAATCTATTTAAAAAATCCAAATTTCTAATTTTGTATAACATGATTCAAGTTCTAATTGGATTAATATAATCAATCATCATTTCCTCAATAAAAAATTTTATATATGCACATTTTTCTAATTTTTTCTGTAATTTTAAAGAAATCATAGTTCATGAATCTAAGACCTTGAAAAACTAGCAAAAAAAGTTATATAAATAAAATGAACTCATGGAATGACAAACAGATTTTGTATTTAAATCAATTTGATATAATAACAATATATTTGTTAAAAAAATGGATTTCTTTCAAACTATTCCATTAGGTGTTTTGTTATTTTATTTATGCATACAAATTCATTTTCCTAATTTTTGCTAATAAGTGTTATTCTTGATCTCTCCTTGAATATACATATATTTTTTTTTATATTAAGATTCGATCAAAATCATACCTGTTACATCAACAAGCTAAATATTCTCACGTTTCAACTTTAATCGTTGCTTAATAAAAAATTAATTAGCCGATTAACACCAATCACACAATTTATTTGTCCCAACCGATATGTTAAGTTAATCTACGAATATCAATATTATTTGACAAATGGTTTTTCTCATTTGGATACTTTCCTCTTATCCTTCGAATCGTCCCCTAACCTAGAACAGAACTATTTTGACTTTATTTCGAATCACAATGACTCACACACAGAGGCGTAGCTAGGGGGGGGGGGGCGGTCCGCCCCGGGTGTCACCCGTTTTGGGGTGACACCCGACCGTAAAAAACAAACCATCAGAATTTTTTCAACGATAAATCACTTAGAAACCATTTTAACCAGGTTATCCATATAATTTTAACTTATAAATTGTGATAACTTATAAAATGTGTCCTATAAAGGTGTTATTGGTTCCAAAAGAATGTACTCTACTTTTTAAAATTTTTGAGTTATTACGTAAAACAAAATTTTAACAATATGTGTGTATTTCTTTTTTTTTATCACCACAATTACTCAATAGCTTTGAATATTCCTATAGATTCCATATTGAGTTTTTTTATGGTATATTATTTAGTATGCAAGAATGATTCTTTAACGTCAAGGTAGGAAACACATATGCTGAATAATGTATAGGAAAAGTGATTTACGTCGATAATGTGGCACCCTTTGTCGATAGGGTGACACCCTTGAGTTACAATGTCTCTATTCCAAAATTATTTCTAAAATTTCAGCTTAACTTTACTACCTATAATATATGTTTTACATTTCAAACAAATTAATTGCAAACACCTAAGGAAACTAATAAACAATCAAATCACCGTGTAAATGATCTCAGAATAATTTTTTTTCCTTTATCTTGAAACTCAGGGAATAAATTGGGATAGATCGTTTTTCAATGGACACAAAAATAATTACTGTGGAATAAAATGGTAGTTATGCAATTACTGCAGTTTTGTAAATTTGTATAGGTAGATACATACTCATACTGTTTGTTTTCAGTTTTATATATTTATATATGTATTTGAATTAAATGAAAGTTTATCATTTAAAATTACATTTTGTTGGGTTTTAAATCCCTTGTAAATTTCAAACTCATCAAGTGATTCTTTTAGAGATCCTTGGCTACATAAATGTAAAGCCTTCAAATTTTTTTAAAAGTGGTGTAGCTATTGTTATTAACTATGTACATGGTTTGCAAAAATAGATAAATAAATAAATTTTGTTTATTTTTCTTCTTAGGAAGGCATTCCTTAAATCAGTCTTTAAAACATTTTCCGGTTTTCCCGATGTAAAATTTTTCACAAAAATTACATTTAATTTTGTAAATTATTGAGCATGATTCTAATTGGATATTTAATTTTGGTTTCAATTCTTTATATAAAATATCTTTTAGGATGTTATATTTTTTTAAATAGTTCCTTATAATATTAGGCATATGATTTGTATCTTCCATTTTATCAAATATTATTTAATATAAGTGGGTACAAGGAAATTTAAATAAATTAATTTTCTTGGCGGTGAACTAGACATACATGTATCCTACAAATATATTTAGAATAAATGCTTTGCTGATGCCTACCATAGCTAAAAATATTTTTTTAGATTTCGTTTAGCAAATATCCCAAAAAATAAATATGCCACGAGGAGTTCATACTTCTTAAAGAAATAGTGGGTTCCAGCAGAGAAAGACCAAACAGGCTAAAATAGATGCAGTTCAGAGCATATCTGGATCCATCTATAAATATGTTACAAAACCCGATGATATCCAAGGTTCATCAAAAGAAACTGATTCTCACGTTGATGCAACGAATGTTTCAGAGAATATTGGCTCTTCTTCGGAAAGTAACAGCGACAATACGAATGTTTCAGAGAATATTGGCCCATCTTCGGAAAGTAACAGCGACAATACAGAATTAATAATGATAACCTATGATGAAGACAAATTAGAAAGAAATACTGAAAATGACAGGGATAATGCTGCTAATGCTTCTACTATTGAAGACTGTATTTGCATAGATGAATCACTTCAGGACTTAAGAGATGTATTACATTGGAATATATACTTGTCTCTGATAATGTTAGCATTGAAATCATAAAAAAAGGATGCGAACATTTTCAAAATAGAGAAGGGTCGTTTGTTACTGTATCTAGACACGGGTTAGACATAAAAGGTGATGTTCGTCATCTGTCTAAAGAATGGTATTATAAAGTGATGCCTTATGGTGAAAAAATTCTGCGGTCAGGATGGTTTATTCTCCTTTAAATAATAACCTGTACTGCTTCTGCTGTCGTATATTTGCTGTCAGCAATAGTAAAAATACAAAATCTACGACTGGATTTCAGAATTGGTGAAAACTAAATCCCAAATTAACCGACCATGAAACTTCAAATGAGCATCTGGAGAATTTTTAAAAGTGGCAAACTTTGGAAATGAGGTTAAAATTTCATAAAACGATAGGAGACGCAGCCTTGCAATTAATATATAATGAAAAACAGAAGTGGAAACATCTTTTATCCAGATTATTGGATATAACTTTGTTTGTTCAAATAAAAAACAAAACCTAGCATTTTGTGAACATGATGAAGGATAAAGTTCTTCAAATAAAGACAATTTTTACAACTAGTCAATCTATTGTCAAAGTATGATGTAGTGTTAAAAGAACACATTTTGAATTTGGAGCATGGTAAATCACCAAAAGTATCATATTTGTCACCAGATATACAAAATGAGTTCATAAATGTTTTAGCGAACCACGTAAAGTTTAAGCTTGTCAACGAAATTAAATTGGTTAAATATTTTGGAATTATGTTTGATAGCACACCTGACATTTCACATATTGATCAAATGTCAGAAGTGATTCGTTATGTGAAAATTGATGGTAGAAAAGTTGAAATCAAGGAAGTATTCCTTGAACTTTTTCCTTTACATGGGAAAAATCCACTGATTTAAGCGATGAAATTTTACACTGAAAAAAAAAAATTGAAGTAATGACAACCTCATCTCGAAGTTGGCAGTTTATTATTCACGCAAAGAAAAGATACTTACAAATAATTTCACCGTGATTGGGACAACTACTTAGTACTCAGTAACATTGTCCTGACAACAGAATGAGGTTTATTTAAAATATAAAGTGTTATATCCAATATAACAGTAGTTGAATAAAGTTAATAACTATTTCCATGAAAACATATTTCTTTGGCCTTATATTATGATTTTTTCATTTTAAAATTTAAGTATTTGAGATTAATTGAACTATATTTTATTTTCACATAAATATTTCATGTGATTGTCGGCTTATAATTGTACAGTTGTTGAATCAATCTCGTAGTTCGATTTGCCATATCTGCCCGCACGGTGAGGTTGAAACAACTGCATTTCGATTGGAAATAGGACATGTTTTTTTAGAGTAAAAATCTTGAAAATGACGGTATAGAGGTTATGCATTGTCGTTCCCAAGGTTATGATAATGTAGCTGTTATGAGTAGTATACATGGAGGAGTGCAAGCTATTATTAAAGTAAAAACTAACAAATCAATTTTTGTCGGCTGCATAGATCATTCAATTAATTTATGTGGCCAACACTCATTTGCACAAAATGTAGCTTGTGTAACGTTTTTCGGAACAGCGGAAGCCATTTTTACATGTTTTTCTGCTTAGACTAGCCGCTGGGAAGTGCTTGTTAAACACAACAAAGCAACTGTTAAAAGACTCTTAACAACGCATTGGAGTCCTCATTATGCTGCAGTAAAAGTATTGGCCGAAAATTTTGATGGGATTGTGGCTGTAATTGAGAAGATAAGTGATCAACAAGAAAATGTAGAAACTAGAGGCGCTGCACAGAACCTTATCCATGCAGCATGTGATTTTACGTTTCTTTGCTATCTTTTGTTTTGGAATGATATTGTAATGGAAATAATATCTGTGCTCAGATTGGATTGCAAAGCAAAGGCTTGTATATTGATCAATTAGTTACAAAAATAGAATCAATTCGTAACGAAGCCACATTGTAGAAGAGGCAATAGATCTTGCTGCGAAAAAATCGGAGGTCTATGACATTCCAATGGAAAGCCAAATTCGTCGTAAAAACGTAAAAAACGAATGGCTGGTGAGTTTGCCCCTGATGTTGGTCTGACACTGAGAGCTCAACTTAAAAAGGACATATTGGAATGTCTTGACCGATTCAGTGGTGAACTCCGTACTAGACTGAAGTCAGTTCAACATTTAGCTTCATTGATCGAGGTTGTACAGACAAACACTTAACTTTTGATGAACAGAAAAGAGCCGAAATTATGTGTATCAAAATTTACCGGTTTTTATGATAAGGTATCGGCAACAGAACTCCTCATAGAGATACCAAGGTTGAGGAGGCATTTAAAAGCGGCCAATGTTACAATTTCTAGCTGGGTGTACCTAAATTTTTTTAAATTCATCGTAGAATGGGATTTTTCAGAATTTCTGCCAAATCTTACGGTCGCACTAAAGTTATTTATGACTATTGGCGTATCAGTATTTTTGTGTGAGAGGAGTTTCAGCAAATTAAAATTAATTAAAAATTACTTGCGGGCAACAATGACCCAATGTAGCTTATTAATAATAATGCTCATTTGTATTAATTAAAAAAAATTATAAATTACGTTTATCGGCTTTTTATTAATATTGACATTTTTTCTTTTTGGGGTGACACCACAATATCCGCCCCGGGTGCCACCCATGCTGGCTACGCCACTGCTCACACACTAGGTACTACTTATCCCATCGTCGTCGCACATTTTATATTAAATTAAATATGTTTCCTTTTACACTAATTTACACATTTCTTTGTAAACTTTAATTTTATTTTTGTTTGTTTTCGTAAGTTCTTTTGCAAAACAAAAAAAAATTAATTAAAATATAAATTAGTTCTATTTCCGTTGGAATTAATACGAAAACCGTACCATTGAACTAAGTAGTTTAAACTGTTTAACGGACGATCGGGCAATATAAATATTTTAAATTTTGTAGAATTTTCAATGTCGGTAATGTAAACCACAACAAATTTTCAGATTTTTTTTCCATTTCGATGATCAGATAAAGATCGTGATTAATTAATAAATAAACAATTATGTAACCTAGATAAATTTGATCGACTTTGACAATCGTTGTTGATATATATTTTATTTAAAACAACACACGAGATATATGCTATGAAGTACTCGAATAACAGACGCGACAGCGATCACCTTTTTAAATTTGATATATTTAGTTTTTTAAATAAAAACTATAAATAAAATAATATATGATCTCACATCCGTCACAAAAATAACAAGAGGGATAATATTATAATTGTATATGAACTGGATAATGTAAATTTTTACGTGAAATCTATTTTGTTAATGAAAAAAAGGGATGATGACGTGATCTTTATGTTATTGAAATAGTTTAATGTTTATTATGTCTTATGAATTTATGGGAACTGATGTGTTAAGTTGTTTATAATAAGTAATGGAAAACTAGGAAACGCTAATAGATTTAGTAGTAAGGATGGATATTTATTGGAAGTGACGAAAATTTAATAGAAGCAAAAAATAACCCGTACGTGACTGTAAAAGGGATATGTTTTCTTGTAATCCTTTTATTTATCTATTGGTGTTAGTGCTTGGTTTTAGTATCCACTATCCAAACATTAAACCCGTAATTGAAAACAAGGAACAGAGTTGCAAATCAGTTGTGTTTATTTATCGAGGTCCTGATTGGGGATTACCGGATCAGACCCTGATTGGGATAATCGGATCAGGCCCTTATTGGGATATCCGGACCAGAACCTGATATATATTTATATATTATATACATAAATTAATCAAATTAAAATAAAAAAATTACAATGGAAAAAATTAAAACATTCGTACCACCTAAATCACTATTGTTATAGTCTTTCAGCCGAAAAGCGCTAACTAAAACATACATGAAACGATTTTAACTATATATTTCTAAAATGGATAGTACTCTAGTGAAGTTTAACCAATTGAAATTTCAGCTAGGGGTCAAATACGAAAAACCTGATCAGGGCCGGATAGCTCACCTAACACAGAGAGTAGAGTACATTAACATACTCGGATATGCATTACCGAACAATCTTTTAACATAAACGGGTTTTTATAAATTCAAAAGTTACAACAAAATGCCCGCCCATTTGATTAAAACTTACGGTTTTGGAATGCAAACATCGCATTCCTTTCATAACGGTGTCAATGTTTTTAAATAAAACATACACTGAAAAAAAAATTGAAGTTCATGACAACCTCATCTCGAAGTTGGCAGTTGATTATTCATGCAAAGAAAAATTATTTGCAAACAATTTCACTGTGATTGGGACAACTACACGATAACATTTTCCTAACAACAGAATGAGGTTTATTTAAAATATAAAGTGTTTTATCCAATATAACAGTAGTTGAATAAAGATAATAACTATTTCCCTGAAAAAAATTTTCTTTGGCCTTATTTATATCATGAATTTTTCATTTTAAAGTTTAAGGATTTGAGATTAATTGAACTATATTTTATTTTCACATAAATATTTCGTGTGATTGTCTCAACTTCATCGATTTATAATTGTAGAGTTGTTGAAGCAATTTCGTAGTTTGATTCGCCATATGTGACCGCACGGTGAGGTTGAGACAATTGCATATCGTTCCAATCGGTAGGACGTGTTTTTTTCAGTGTAAAAAAACGAGATAAATAAAATATGCTCCTCCGAAATGGGAGACATCACACTCTCCAAAATTTCAGCCGTTATTGTTTTAAACGTAATAATTTTTTTCATGATCCAATGAAAGTTAATGTGATTTCTGATATCAACGTTTCATCCTCGTTGTTCGTATTTCGTTTCACAAAAGCGGTCCGAGTCTAATAATTTGGTTCCTGTTTTACCTTTCGGACAATTCATTAGCCATAAACAAATTCAGATTTTTTTAGCCAATATCGTATCCCTAAATTGGACCATTTTCATAAGAAAACATTTTAAAAAGTACGGTATTGCCAGTATATAACTTATAGAAAAACAAATTTCTTATCGTCAGCTATTTTTAGGTTCAAAATCTACACACAAATGATGTCGTGCTAATATTTTTTTCTCAAAGTACTGCGGAGATCACCCCATTCAAGCATGTTCTATTTTAAAAAGCCTACACTTAGTTGATTTTATTTATCGGTTTGGGTGCTCTTTTCAGGTTCCGATGTATGG
The DNA here is from genome assembly GCA_963693315.1 of Diogma glabrata. Lineage (NCBI taxonomy): Eukaryota > Metazoa > Arthropoda > Insecta > Diptera > Cylindrotomidae > Diogma > Diogma glabrata. The sequence continues at coordinate 99,276,206 of OY856187.1, forward strand.
TGCACTTTTGTTGTTCTTCGCTAGCAATATTTTGGTAGTCTCCTTAATTTTTGAATGTAATGGAATCGTAACAAAAATTAAAAATTCAACATTTAGAGCGGAAAACCACTTTTTTTATGGAGTTCATTTTTTTTATGAAATATGTGCGCAATTTGTAGTAGCTCCTTCTTTTCGTTATTTCAGCGATTTATTATCGTTCGAACTTCAATCCGTGCCCTAATGAAATAACTTCATCTATCCTTACGATAAAATTTCCAAACTGAAACTGTGCCGATGAGATGAAACAGTCCTTACCTTCACATGCAAAGCGCAAGTTTTCATCCTTTTCAACAATGTCTATAATGGTGAAATGTGTATGTGTTTTTTTTATGTTTTCGTTATAGGAAGGTGAAACGTTTCAAAAATCCACTTGGAACCCGACTTTCCAAACGACCGCGGATTCTTGCCGGGTAAAAACACTCCACTTGCTCGTGTGGTCCTGTTGTATCCCTGCGGTACCACCAATTAAGGCATTCCTTCGCAGGGTAGGGATGAGTGTAGTACTCTCTCGATTATTATGCTGTGTTGTCATGGTTTTGCTGCGTTTGTGTTGAGCATGGCTGCTCTTCGTTCGTCTTGTCTCAGTCGTTTCATCATACTTGTGAAGAACTCATTCGCTATGTCCCAGTTGTCTTTTGAGCTCAGCATAAATTGCATGAGGCTATGCGAGTGGTTACTCTCCCATATGCTGCTCAATAAGTCTTCGTGCGTTTGCAAACCTTCTGCATTTGATTAGCACGTGCTCTGTGTTCTCGGCATTTTCATCACAGTAAAAACAGTTTGGATCCATTCTATAAGACTGTCTATGATGAAGTCTTCGCGTGTTCGTCCGTCACTATCATTTTGTGTTGCTATACGCAGAGTCGATACCTCTTTTGCTGCAATATCGATCGGCATCCTACTCGCAATAACATTTACAACCTCATCAGATATACCGTGCAAAATGCACAGCATATGCATATCGATGTCAGTCTATAGACCGTTTTGATAGGTCTAACATACGATAGCGAATTGAAACCCGTATGAGTGCCGCATACATCAATATTAAGGTGGTAACGCTGTGTTCTTTGTTTGTGTATTTTTGTGTTCTGAAATAACCAAAAAAAAAGATCTAAAAAATATTTTTCATTCTTCGAAATATGTAGTAGTTTTCAATATTTGTTGCACGTGAATAAAAATGTCACACATCAAAACAATAAAAAAAATATTTGTTGAGCTGACAGCATATTTCAATTATAAACTAAAAACGCCATCTTCATATGAGATTTGAAACTTCAAATTGTGATAAAGCTGTATGGCAATGACACATTACATACACCAATGAGAAGTAGAAATCAATAATTTCTTTACTGTAGTAATACTAATAATTTAACTATGTATAGTAAAAACAACTTAAATAAAACCTAAAACAATCTAACTTGCAAGAAATAACAATTATTTTGAGTTTTCAAAATACAAGTCAGTTGTCAAGATATTTTCGGTAAAATGCTTTACATGGATGACTACGAAATAACGTACCGAAAAAATAAATAAAATGTTAGAAAAACGTTTCGATTTTTTTTTCGTTTTGCAACTCTGTTTACTACTATATAGGGATGAGATAGGTCTTCGCAGTTAAGGACGAATCCAGGACCAATAGGATGTATCCTATTAATCAAATCAGGTATGATTTCAGGTCTGGATGCAAATGTCCTGTTACGACTATCCTTATTACACCCTGTTCCGGCCCGGATCATAATAGAGCATGACTGAACAAATTGCTACTGGGGCGTGTTTGTTTATATTTTTAAAACTTTGAAGAATATATTATACTGTTGATAAAAATCGATTGTAGCCGGTTTGCTATGTTTATATTTTTAAAATGTATGTATATTATAATATTATTTATTTAAAACTATAATTTGTTTGACTAAATCAAAATTTTGTGATACTTCACATGTTTGTCTATATCGGACAATTCAAATTAAAATTGGTCGATTCAGATCTACTATATCTCAACACCAGTCGCCTAAAACGTTTCCACGATATGATGTTGATATTTTTTGAAATTTATTACATGGTGGTATAACTACTGTTTATATCACTACCAAAACCAAACAAACATGATCTTGTCAGTATCTCTCTGTTAAACCACATGTTATGTGCGGAATGATTAATTCACTTTTATTGAAAAAGATGTAAATTGTAACCTCATTCCGTATTGGGACTTGCTACTGTAATAGAATGTTAATATGACTTATTTTTTATTTCAGTTTGATTCATTTGATGTAACACTCGTAACAGATTCGTAATAGTTCTATTTGTTTTTTCTTGCATGTAAATCGTAACATTTTTATAAATTCACCCCAAGAATTCGTAATCACTGTTGGTCGTTGATCATAGCGAACGCCTTGAATAAAAGCATGATAATAAAATAAAAATAAAACTAGTCATGTTCAGTTTAAAAATAAATAATTAATCAACAAAACAATCAAATAAAACAATATAAAATAAAAATGCAAATTAATTCAAGTTAAAGATGAACACTATTACATAAAATAGTCACGAAGGCTATTGACACCTTTTCAATCTGATACGTATTACTTCACCCATTTTATATAAGAAATGGGTGGGTGCTTTTCAATTTATATAGAAAAATTTTATTATATCAATTCTTATTGTTTCACAATCAAATTTCTAGCTAAAACTACGTAATGTTTGCTTCAATGCCATTTCACATGCCACCAAATATAATAATTTTTTCGTAAAACACTAGAACTGAAAATTAATATAATTTTTCACGATATGGTTGAGAGGAAACAAAAGAATTGGCGTTCGTACATTTTAATTTTAATCTCTAATAATTTTAATGTTCGTTTCGTATCGGTAGTTCTTAAAAAAAATATAATTAACTAGGGTTTACCACCTTTTGGAAGTGTAAAATATAGAAGGGTGAAGAATATGGCTCCTATACTAAACCTTTGTCAATTGTCACAGTGAGAGATAGATATCAAATTTTTCTAATGCATAAAATGGTTCCATAATGTATAAGTTCCCGTTATACCATGCAAAGTAGAATTATTCTAAAAACATTTGATATTTAAAAAAAATACCACTTTGGGTTAGCAAAGATTGCGTATTTTGTTTATTCTTTTCCGTTAAACTGCATCTTAATTTTAAAACAGAAATCTGTCAAATTTTCATTTGAAAACTCTATTAAGTGTTATCGATTAATAATTAAAAAGTTGAATGTAGGTAGGTGTATTGTTGATTTTGGCTTGTCTGGCGATTTTAACTTAAATTAGTTTTTGATTTTGGATAAAATGATATTAAATTAAAATGATTTAAAAGTGAAAAGAACAAATGTCTAGTCATTGTATGATATCATATTTTTGCAAAGCAAATGCATTTTAAGTTTATATAAATATTCATTGCTACCATAATGGTCGTTTTATAATGTTAAATGAATGATATTCTGCATCATCGTTTTCATGTTAAATTTATTATTCCCATTTCATCTCATCAGATAATTTTGTAATGTATACAAACTAACCCTTAAGCACCTGTACGTTTTTTTTTTCACATTTTTACCTTAAAAACCTTTTAGGATATTTTTTATACCTGATCCTAGAATTGTATAATTTTTTTTGACTTCTCAAACTGTATGACCAAGTTGAATTAGTTTCGGATGTCGTATTTTTTTGTGTTATCTTAATTTATTTTGGAAACGCGGTTCCCATTGATTTATAAGGATACAAGTGTAGGATTTTAATATGTGTGTGACGCCAGTTCAAAGCTCTCCCACGGTCTTTATTAAAAATGTAGCCTTTTAAAATAATTTATTTACAACCATACATGCCATGCAACTATTGCTGACTTTTTAATACTTTTAAAATGAGCTGTTTCTGTCTTTCAATTACTTTCCAATCAAGGAGGTGACCGCTTTCAACGGCTTGGAAGTAAAGCTTTTTATTAAAGATTTCGAATTCATATGAATTTATCAAAGTTCTTTTCCTAAATTGGATAATATCCTAAATTGTATTTTATTTTATTACTTACTCTAACGACACGATAAAGTAACCGAAAGCATATACAAATTTGAAATAAAAATAACAGAGATTGTATCGTATGCAGAAATATTTTCTTTACGTCTGAAATTGCAATGGGTATCCTGATTGTGGAGGACGTCTTCATTTTGTTTCTGAGAAAACCCGTTTTTTATACTTTTGCAGTTTTACGAGTATACCTTTATAGTTTAATTTGTTTTCGTTTAAATTAAATTTTAAATATTATTTATTAGAATTTCATATAAAACTAAATTATTTAAAAAATGTTTTGTGGCCTATAATTCTATGAATGGCCAGATTAGTGATCCATCGAATATTCAGAAATTTCCCGGCAACCGGCTTACCGGTTCCATGGATTTTAATATCTGTGTGTCCGATTTTTCAACTTTTTTTTTTAAATTGTTTTGTACAATTTGTGCCTTAACCCTATTTATTTTAACGAAGCTTTGGTACATGGTCTGTATCAAATATTTTGAAATAATCAATAATAATGCACATCCGGCTTCTCCACTTCCAGTTTCTCATTTACGTTTGCATTGTTTTTATGTTAATGTTATTGAGATAACTTTTTCCAAAATTATAATAGAAAAAGTTTTGCTTTATTTTTATTTGAATTTTGAATTTAACCCAAATGAAATTCTCTTTAAAATGTAATGATATCATTCAATTTGACCAAATACATTTGAATTATACTAATAATAGAGAAATTATTAAATAATTTACCCGCATATTACGGTAAATTATCATATATAATATAACGAGTCGTCAAATAATAGTCGATTATTTTTCATAATCATTATTACGAATGTCATTTGAGGTCCCGAGTGCGCGTAGCGCACGAGGGAAATTTTTGACCTCAAATGGCATGAGTGGTAATGTTGAAAAATAATCGACTAATAATTTGATGACGAGTTGTATTTAGCAGACAATTTAACGAACAGAAATAGTAACATTATTTCATACAACATATTCCTTTGTTGTCAAACAAAATTAAATATTATTTCATCTTAGTAGGCGCATAAATGTTATAAATTTGTAATTTATTTTTGAAAAATAAACATAAACATGCAATCATTTATGAATGAAAACGGACATTTTTACTATTTGCAAATTGCATTTTCACATAATTTTGTATATGCATTTTGGTTTTAAATTAATATATTAAAGTAGGCGGAAAATATTCGAAAATATTCGCTGTTCCTTCCTAACAGAAAAAAATAATCGAAACAAATCGTTTTGATTTGCTAAAAAATAGTAAATGAAGCGTTTTGATTGGACCTTATTGAAACTTTTGTTTTTGAGTTGAATTGTCACGAATATTTTTTTTACAGAAAAATGAATAAATAAATTATAAATTAATCAAAGTCGTAAAGTAATATTTCTTGACTAATCCAATTTTTGTTCCTGCAAAATAATTATCATAGTGAAGATTGTACCTGCCATATATAATATTTTTCTGGCTGTTTGTTTATTTTCAATTTTCGATAATATTAATTTTGTTTGACAACTCAATGGATTTATAGTAGGCCAGAATAAACAGAAACAATTCGCGTATAATGCATAAAATAAAAAGATATGAAATCAAAAATAACAAAAAAAATTTTAAACGAATATAATTTTTTGGAAAATTGTTTGCCTTAGTTTTATTTTAATTTAACCCAATGAAATTCTCTAAAATGTAATGACAGCATTCAATTTCACCAATAAAATTTGAATTATACTAATAACAAATAGTTATACGTCTGGCCTACTGGGATATTAAAAATTATCAAATATTTTTTGAAATAATTAACTGATATCGCAGTAGGCCAACGTATAATTCATAACAAATATATAAAGAAATGAAAAATGGCAAAACATTTTCTAAACGACTTCCCCTCGTTCGTTGATAAATTCTCATAATTTTTTGTGGAAAATTCCTCAAGCAATTGGTATTGATAATAGCTCTTATTAATATACTTGCTTTTATTAATATACTTGCTTTCAAAATTTTTAGCAAAAAATCATTTCGAACTATCACCGCCCTTGGGAAATTACGACCACTTGCTTGAGGAATTTTTCCAAAAATTATGAGAATTTATCAACGAACGAGGGGAATTCGTTTAGAAAATATTTTGCCATTTTCCATTTCTTCATATATTTTTTATGAATTATACGTTGGCCTACTGCGATGTCAGTGATATTTTGATTTAACTAACTCGGCCTACGGCCTCATGCTTTTATCAATATACTTGCTTTCGAAATTTTTGGCAAAAAATTATTTCGAATTATCACCGACCTTGGGAAATTACAACTGATAATTATGGCAAGTTTGTCGTGGATTGAATATAATCACACAATTTCAGCACACACAACTTTCACAACTATATGCATTAGCGTTACATCTTTTCCACACTTTAATTGATCTCCATCAATTAATATATTAATGCAAACATATTAAATAATTAAAAAAAAGAATAGAATAACCAACCTATCACCACTACTAATATTTAACGTGCATAGACTTATCTCAAATTGCTTTTGTTTGTTTGTTTTCCTCTCTTTGTCTCTCTGAGAAACAGTTATGTCTTCCCATAGACGTGCGTAACTTTTTCAATTGATTCAAAACTGTACAATTATTGCGTGTTTTTTTAAATCTATAAGAAAAAACCTACCACAAAAAAATTAGAGTCCCCTATTATTGATGGTGATTTAATCGTCAATGATCCCGCAAGAAAAGCTAACTTGTTCACTGAACGCTTTGCTCTGAACTCCACTGTTTTGGAAACTCCTAAAGAAATACCCCAAATCCAGTCTTCAGGAGTTAATATGAAGGAACCACTTCAAACCCAAATTACTTGCTCAACTTTTAAAGGGGTTAAACATCAACAATGCCTCAGGAATGGACAATATTCCACCCATTATTTTAAAAACCTTTTCCAAAGAACTTGCACCAACTTGACTAAAATATTCTACCAATCCTACAAATCTGGTATATTTCCCTCGTGCTGAAAGTTGGCAAATATCCAGTCCGTCACCGAAAAGGGACCGAAATCCCATATCTCAAATTATAGGCCAATAGCTTTACTATCGGTCTTATCCAAAGTCTATGAGAATTATATTAATACACACATTTCAAAATTTCTAGAAGTAAACCATTTAATATCCGACAGCCAATACGGTTTTCGAAACAAAAGATCAACTACCGATCTATTAAACTATGTAGCGCATTGTTGGAACAGCATACTTGATAAAGGTGGTGAAACATACGTTATCGCTTTAGACATCTCCAAGGCATTCGATCGAGTCTGGCATGCCAACTTAATCAACAAGCTCGTTGCGTATGGTTTTCATCTCAATGTTGTGAAGCTGATTCAAAATTTTCTATCAACCGATACATTTCGGTCTCCTTAGACGGATTTTCTTCTGAGTCTAAACTAATTAACGCTGGTGTACCTCAAGGCTCAGTATTGTCCCCAACCCTATTTGAGATTCCCAAAATCTGGTCAATTTCAACTCTACCAAAACACAGCTGTTGATTGTTTCCAGATCAAAGACCGAGTTCCCCAAAGCTATTTTATTCAGTATGTTTGATGAACCAATAGGTGAATGTAAAAACATTCATTTATTGGGTGTCACAGTTTCATATGACCTACTCTGGAACGATCATGTAATGGCGGTGGCAAAAACCGCGTCTAAAAAACTCGGCCTCCTAAATAGATGCAAACATTTTTTCACTCCATACCAATTGCTCCATGTTTATAAGTTCTATATTCGTCCCTGTATGGAGTGCTGTTGTCAAGCTTGGGGTGCTGCTTCTGTTTCCATCTTGGCCCTCTTAAACTCTGTTCAAAAGCGGGCTATACGAATTGTGGGTCATCGAGCTTTGACATCAAAACTTGATTCCCTACAACATCGTCGCACTGTGGCTAACTTCGTTGTTTTTTACAAATATCGTCATCAGCAGTGCTCAGATGAAATCAGCGGCATCATGCCACAAACTTATTCTTACCGTTCCACTCGGCAATCGGCTACCGCAACCAGTGAAACGGTCGAGATCCCGCGCAATCATACTGGCAGATCGCAGAATGACTTCTTTGTTCGAACTGCATACAAATGCAATAGTTTGCCGGAATTCTTAGTCTCAGATGGCTTCAACCCGCAGAGTTTAAAAAAAACGTTCATCAACACCTTAGAACGCCAGTTGTTGTGGGACCTAGGTCTTAAAAGGTATTTATGTGTTGTTGTGACACATATTCGAAACCCTATTACACAACACTTTTAATTTACAAAAAATAAATTTTTGTATTTAAAAAAATTATATAAACTTAAAGAAGAAAATTTATCAAACATTCTTTTTCACAAATATATCGTAAAATAAATAATAGTAATTAATCTACCATATCAACCTGTATATAAATTATGATAAAATAAAATACATTTCAAAAATGATGTTCAATTTCAATAAAATGGCGAGATAAAAATCCCAAAAAAAAATTATTAAAAACTTGAAAATTTTTCCAAAAATCTTTGCATAACAAACTTTATTTTCGTAAAACTCTTACATAAATTATTGCTATAATTATTAATAATAATTTATATGGTGATTTAATATTATATTATTTAAACAGAAAATATGACATTTTATAATAATTTTGTTTATAAAAAAAACTTTTAAAAGTTCTGCAAAATTTTTGTAGAAATATATGTGGGTTTTAGTATAACGTACACAGAATTAAGATATATACATGTTCCTCTTAAAAAAATTGTTATAAAAATAAAAAATTTCCTAGCTAAGAAGTTTTAACTCAGAGTTAGCCTGCTAATCTCCCTAAGCCATTTTAAATAACAAATAAAAGACAAATATTTACTTACTCAATCAACTAATAATTTGATGTGTGAATTTATTTCAGGGAAAAAGTTTCCGTGCTATTTATTTTACAGTTTTTAGTTCTTTTCAGATAAAAGTTTTTAATTAAAAGTCGTATTTGTGACTTTTAGTAAATTGCTTATTTAGTAAAATTATAATCCCTTGTTACAGTCAAGCGTAAAGATTATGTTTGTCATGTGAGGAGTCAGATGTAAAAAAAACATAACATTTTAAGCTTAATTTTTATAATTTAAGCTAATTTGTTTTCTCACCTACAGTTCTGAACTTATTTTGTTGATAGATGTAAGCACATTTTTATAACTTTAAACCCATAACTTTTACCAATGAAAGAATTTCTTCGCCTTTCTTTACGATAATTTATCCTCATTCTATAGAATTTCTAAATTAGTTCAAATATACTCAAATAGGAAAGAGAAATCTACCCAGCCTTAAATATAGACAAGAGTCTCTATCGACAGTTGTCAATTTATTATTTATTTAATTTTTTCAAGTACAAAATCTATCAGTTTGATGTTGTGTTAATAATTATATAAATAATCTGTGTAAGTGCCAAGCTTATTTTTTCACTCATAAGATTTCAGACAATAAAATTTGCAAGTAAAATTCAAGTTTACTAGTGTGAACAGTAGAAATATGATCATTTTATTAAAGCCATCCGCTTCCCTTCCCTATAAAACAGAAAGCTATGTTTAAAATGATGATACGAAGAATATTTGCCGATATTTGAAATTGATTTAATTATTGAACGTTCAACTCTTGCCCAAACAATTTAAAAAATATAAAAGAATGTAATCAAACTGGTCCTACGCATCTTTAACATTTATTGACCAAATCAACTCAGTCAAGGACTGCTAATAACTAAATTTCGAATGTTATATGATAACAAACATGCTAAATTAGCATTTTAAATTGGCCGATGGTATTGTGATTCCGAAAGATTAATGAATGCAATTTTAAAACTATTAAAATACCGACAAAACGAAATAAAACTGTCGCGAAATAATTATTGTAAATATATATTATGAGTTTAGCAGTGAAATGAAATTATTAACCTATTTATTTCACACTGTTACTTCATAGGTTATAAAACGTGATGCGTTATTGAAATTACGATTCAATTTTGTAATTTTAATTCAGATAATTTTCTCACGTCACAATACCTATATGTATATAATATATACGTATTTATAAAATTTTTAGTTTTTGATCATCAACTTCTTCCTATTGATTGAAATTTAATAGCATGGTTGTAAAACAATTGTTGAAGGTGTGGTCAGCTTACAAAATATTGGATGAACTAATGTTATAGCTACAATGATGTTTGAAGTGCTGATTTGAATAATTAGGAACATCCTCTTTCGTTTATTTTTTATTTGTATACAGTAGTTGTTCTGATTTCCGTCGTTTTTGTGACTATCAAACAAATTCAAAGGAGTCAAAACTCAAAGCTCTTTGTATAAAGTAATAGCCATGGATGACATTTTTTACTATATGGATCATTCTTATTGGTATATAAACTTTACGTTCTGAATATATTATTTTCGGTCATATAATTCCAAATCGAAAAAGATCGCACAGCTGTTTAAGTTTAAAATTGTTATTTCGTAAAAATATTTCGAAAAGTCTTTTTTAATTTGTCAATCAAAACATAATTAGCGCTGGCCATTTTACAACAAATCTTTATCTTATTTAAATTAATAACATATTTGTGGTTTCTTAGTTTTTGTTTTGTTATTACATATATTTTCTGAAACGGTTTTTTGATGATTAATTAATTTTCTTGAATCATGGACTTTAATATAATTCAGTATGATTATGAGATTGATTATTTAGTGAATTCCAGGGAAGCGAATGATGATTTTTTACTGATTTTTGTAAAAGATACTGAAAATATTTCAAAAATTTACATCCGTAAACAAAAATTATTGAGAAATAATATTATATGTATATGCATATACATATATAGTTTACTTTTGATAGATTTTATTTGTAATGTTCCCTAATCCAATAGGGTATGACCTTTAAAATATGATATGATAAGCGAATTGACAAAAAATGTATAGTGCTTATTTATTTTTTATATGCATTTGTTTTTACTTTATATAATCCGATTTTATTTATTCACTTTTCATATTACTCGTGCCTTTCCTTGTTCTACGTTTTTTATGTTTTTCCGCGGTAAATATTGCTTGTCATATTCACCAAATTTCTATAGCTCAAAAACTCCAAATGCCATTACGAAACTATAGATAATTACAGTTGTATATATTCTGTTACACAAGATGAAATAGCAAATGATATTTTTAACAAACCAAATTTTTGTTTCTTTGCAGATGTTTCGGGTATTACACAGAAATGGAATAAACTACGCCGTCGATGTGCTTCATTTAAATCAATGTCTGGACCGTCGTCAATTGATTCGGACACAAATTTTATTTTAAACGATCAACCATCAACCTATACACAAATCGTTACCCAAAACAATCATCATAGAAATAATAACAATTACAACCCAAATATAAACAATAATCATCCACATCATCACCAGCATTATGAATACGATAATACAGATCACTATCATCCACAACAATGTCGACAGTTCGAAAAAAATTCTAAACAAAATATACAAGAAAATTATAGAACTATTCGTTTTGCCACACAACAATCGCCGACTATAAATAATAACATGAATTCACGTATTCCACCATTTGATGATGATTACTGGAAAATTCATGAGAATGATATAAAATTATGGAAAATCGGAACAATAAATAATAATTCTAGTCCACGAAAAAGTTTTCATCATATAACCGATCATTATCATTTATATCCATCAACAAATCATGAAAAATTAAAATACTATTCAAATGATTATCATACTCAATCACCACATCAACAATATGATGATAGTGAAGATTATGGCAATTTAAATTTATCATCAAAGAAAAAATTAAGTGTTAGTAGTGATATTAATAGTAGTACTAAAAATTCCGGAAAGGAAATTAAATTTCCAAGTTTTAAAGCATTTAAATCAGCGTCGATGAGATTACCTGGGCAAAAGACATCCATACAAGAGGTTAGTCGGTTTCATTTTACTATTGTTTAAATATAAATGCATTATACTTTCAGGTCAGAATTGTAATTATACCGCTGTTGCGAACTGCTTCAGTTTTTCAATAAGTTGAATCTGTAAAATTGTTCTGATTTCCGTCGTTTTTATGACTATCAAACCAATTCAAAACCTTTTGTTTAGGCTGGTTTGCGTAGAACAATTTTAGTATAGAATAGATTGTTCTGCATTGTAGCAAATATCTGTTCTTCATGGACAGTTTTCTACATATTCTACATTAATAACATATTCGACATACTCTACATTTCCTACATCAATGTATAATATTGTACAAAGAATAAGAAAGTACAGCTGGAATATTAAAATAAATATAAATTTCATTTCCTTTCAGGTTCAACAACTACTTCGTAACAAATTCAATAGAATTCAAGTTGGTCTACGGAAACGGCGCGCATTATCTGTGCAAGAAGTATTTACTTCAAAAGAAAACCAGACAAACTCCAAACAACCTCCTACAACATTTTACGTTCCTTCTCCGGTTGATCCATCATCGAATCATGAAAATGATTATCTCCATGGCAATGATGATGATGACGAAGATGGACCACAATCTCTTCCATATATACAAAATAATATTCCAATCTCTAGTCATGAACTAAAATCAAATAAATCTAAAAGTAATTCAACATTAAAACAACAAAAACGATACTCGATTACTGACTGCACTAGTGGTCTAATCAGTCCAAAAATGGTTTCGGAAAATATGAAAACAAAAACAAATAGTGATAGCAAAAGTTTTATGAATAATGGTAAACTAGTTAGATCTCATAGTTACAAAAATCATGAAAATGGGGATGTAAAAAACGTAAAAAAATTATCAACATCTACGCCAATAAAACGAGATAATGAAAAATGTGATAAAAAATCGGCCCTTTCGTCGAATGGATGTTTAAATAAAAAAATTTTGATCAAATCAAAAATTCCAACAACAAATAATTTAAAATCACAAGCGGAAGCACCAACCACCACCAGTAATACAAAGAACGTCAAACAACCTTTTATTACTAGTGGAAGGGTTAATCTACGGGATACCAAAAAGAAATCAAATGAAATAAATGAAACAACTAAAAACATAGTAAGACAACGTCCACGTTCACATTCTCCATTAAAATTTTTTTCATCCGGTAATACAAATGATGAAACTTCGAACAAGTCGAATAAAAAGAATCGTGAGTCATTTGGTTTTTTTGAAAGGATTAATCGTTTTATTGGACATCATAATGGTTCAAATCCGTTACCACCGTCCAGTAGTAATTTAAATCATCAAAAACAACGTAAAGGTAATGGTACGAGTATGGTCACAATACCAACATCATCGAATTTAATTTTAAAGCAGGAAGCAATCAACGAACGTGACAGGAAGAGTAAACAGGTAAATGAAATTTTATTTTAGAAAATTATATTTTTTTTATAATAATTTTGATTTTAGAAAATATTCTCTATCTGGAATATTAATCGGTTTTTAATGAGAATGGATATAACTTACTAGTTTGTTTTTAAAGATAAATATATTCTTATTAATCTAATTATGCAATGTAAACTTCATAAATTTGGCACACTATTAAGGTGGACGACTTCTAACTGTAGAGTGTGTATGATTTTATTTGTAAAGTTCGTAACTGTACTCTTCGTATTTTATCAACTACATATTAAAATTCATATAATTGTAAAAGGGATAAAGGATAAGAATTGCAAAGTTGATTTAGTTAATAAGTTGGTGGTGGATAGTATATAACGTAGTATAAGGGTGATATGGGTCTAGTAGCCGCAAGCAGTTAGTTAAGTAAAAAAAATCAAGCGTCACGTATATCCGCCAGAAATAGGTGGATTTCGAGATCAGACAGTTTTGTGTGGCAGTAGAATCTGATATATCAGATTAGTTTAAACAAAACAAACTAATTACAAACAGATATCGCACAAATTTAATAAAAATTAGCTACATATAAGCAAAACTATATCTCAAACTATATCTACAAATCAAATCTACCACAGAACATATGTGTCACAATTTATGACACAAACCTGCTCTATATCATATATCGTCCAATTACTGCAAAATATCAAAATAGTTTATTTCTAAGAAAAAAAATTAATTTCTTCTATTCAAATCTTTTTATTTTTTTTTCATTGACTGTTATAAGGTTTTTGGAAATTGTAGTGGGGGCTGTTGCAAACTTTTTTGTTGAAGCCAACAAGTCAAAAACCTCTTACTGCAGAGGTTTATATGTATAAGAAACGGATTAAAATGTTACCACAGATTCTAAATTTATGAAGTTTTTAAAAATATTAGTATCCAAACGGCCGTTATAACGGATTTAAAAAACCAATTTTTATTCTAGTATAAAGCCTCTAGTTCCTTAACCATGTGTCAGATTTGTTTGATCTACGAACTTGTCCAAGATATTAATAAAACACACATTTTTAAGAAAGGTTTTTTGATCTGGCTCCACAAATGCGACCGTGAGAGTGCTGGTTGATTCAAACGCATTTTGTGTTTTACAAGCTTTTTTGTTGGAGCCGCTCACTCAGAATGGACCTCTCCAACTGCAGAGGTCCATTTTTTGAAAGAAATTGATGAAAAAGGTTTCAAAGATTCTAAATTTATGAAGTTTTTAAAATTATTAATATCCAAACGGCCGTTATAACGGATCTAAAAAACAGAAATTTTTTTCTAGTATAAAACCTCTAGTTTCTTAACCATGTGTTGGATTTGGCTGATTTACGAACTTGTCCAAGATACTAATAAAACACACATTTTTAGAAAAGGTTTTTTGATCTGGCTTTACAAATGAGACCGTGAAAGTGCCGGTTGTTTCAAAAAAAAATTTGTTTGCAAACTTTTTTGTTGGAGCCACTCACTCATGAACCTCTAACTGCAGAGGTCTATTTTTAAAACAAATTGATAAAAAAGATTCCAAAAATTTTTAATTTGCTAATTTTTTTAAAATATTAGTATCCAAACGGCGGTTATAGCGGTTTTAAAAAGCCAATTGTTTTAGAAAAAAGCCTCTAGTTTCTTAACCACGTGTCGGATTTTACTGATTCACGAACTTGTCCAAGATATCAATAGAACACACATGTACAGAAACTTTTTTTGATCTACCTCAACAAATACGACCGTGAGATTGCCGGTTGTTTTCGTTATATCTTATATCGTTTATATATATACATATATATATATATATATATATATATATATATATATATATATATATATATATATATATATATATATATATATATATATATATCTATATCTCTCTCTCTATATATATATATATATATATATATATATATATATATATATATATATATATATATATATATATATATATATATATATATATATATATATATATATATATATATATATATATATATATATATATATATATATATATATATATATATATATATATGTATATGTATATATATAATTTTTTTTTGTTTTTTCGTCTCCGCTTATCATATTTAGTCGTTTTGCACAAAAATTTTTCCGAAATTCCGAGATGAGGCACATTACAATAAGTAGATTTTTATATGAAATCTACCTAAAAATAGATGTTTGGCCAAAAGTTGTAAGATTTTGCTTTGTCACCATTTTTATATTCATGTATCTTGATCGTTCGCATTTAACAGTCTTAGAATCAAAATGCAATTGTGTTTGCTTTGGTGTTTCAAAAGAAAAGTGGAGTTCAGTTCAGTACAACGAAATAAAAATCTGTAGACACATCGTTGGTGTTTTCCTCAAGGCACCTATAACTAATTAGCAAACAAGCGTTCGTACCGCCTCCAGCTTCTTTTTCGCAATCCCGGTTTGGTAATTTCTTATATGAGAAAGAAAAACTTTACATTAGCAAAAAGAATAAATCATTATTGAATATAGAAAATTTAAAAAAAAACAAACAAAAATTATAAAAACTAAATCATAACTTGAGATATTCGTTTTTTGGTTTATTCTTTCGGTATTTGATCACTTGTACTGATAACACGACGGACTATGTTCGTTCTAACAAATTTTAGCGTTTATATCACGATCAATTTTGTTGTTTTTCTAATGTTAAAAAGTATCCACTTTTTTTAATTTTAATAACGCTTGCTGTTTTAATAACGCTTGTTATTTTAATAACAGCTTCTTATACAAATTCCAAAAAAATATGCATCCAAACTTGTGATTTAGTATAATTACTTATTTCATCCAAAGACAATTAATTTTATATTAGTCACAAAGTTTTTAGTTTAATTAAATTCTATATTAATTTAAAACTGGTAACAAACTAGAAAAACAATTCAAATTTTCACAATGCCAAAAATATAATGCTCGATCGATTATTTATAGCTCGAATTTTCTATCTTTTGTTTCTTTTTTATATACCTTGGTCACTCTTACGCTCAATACAACAATTCCATTATATCATCTCCAAATTATCATACTACAAAAACAAATCAATCCGTAACACGAAAATTAAAAAATGTGAAGACCAGATGCCAGAAATTCTCCTGCATTGTCACATAACTCGTCCTTTCTTAAATACATTAACATAGCTGGATGCAACCTTGTTCGAAACCATATTTTCCATAGACTTCGTAGTAGCCTTTGAGATATTTAAAGCCGAAGGTTCTCCACTTTTGTCTTTCAAAACCTTTGGGTAAGTTATCTCATCATCTTCTTCGATAGAATTTAGACAAACATTTTCGTTACTTGTTTAAACCGTTACAGTGGTTTCAGAAGATTAGCTGATTGCTGCTTTTAGCTGTTCCAGATTGAAAATCTGACTTGTTTTAACCATCAAAAACCATGTGGAACAGATCCGAGGATTCTCAGTTGCTTTCGGGGTAGAGGTAAAAGTGCTTCTAGATTTACACTCTGAGAATGTTTCAATTTTGTTCACAGAGTCGACTGGTTTTTGTTTTCGATTTTACTGTGCTGTTTTGCTAATGGAGCCATGCGTAATGGTTGGGAGACGGTTGTGTCAACAGAGCCACTTTTAGCGACAATACTGCAGTGAGATAACGAAACCTGGTATACGCAGTTAACAACTGATAGAAATTCCCACCAGTGAATTCATCACTCAACACGTGCCACACTACTGGATGAGAAAGTATGGTTCGGAATCCCTTAGCATTAATCCGTTAGCCACCACTTTCTACTCTCTTAGTAGTTTATACTCGTATTCTCAGGTCCGTTCTTCATTACTCCTGTTTTTTCTGACTGTGATTTGAAAAGATTATTTTTTATTTGCATTATTCTGTATTTAATACTTAGTTAGCATTCACAATAAAACATTCCAAGAAATATGATAAAAAGAATATCAATCTACATACAATAATATTAATAAATAATTAATATGCGGTTTAACATGACCTCTGTATTTCACCTGAGTGCATTTACAGACTTAAAGCGAATTAAAATGTCATATCACGTCAATTAACTTGACACTTAACAGAAAAGAAAATAAACAAAGACGTTTTCTTATAACTTACAAAATATTATCTCGTTTGACCGAAACAACAAATTGTTGAGCGATATAATGTAGGCGATCATTTACTCTTTTTAAACAAACAAAAATGGATTTAAAATTTTTTGAATAGGGCCGAATTTCGTAATATTGCATGTATTTACACTTGTATTCTTATTAGTCATTGCTTCCTCGAAGACTGGCTTAAAACCATAAAAAAACTAATCTACGTACCCATTTTAATTCTGTCACGTTCAGCAATAAGCTAAAAAACGTAATTATGTTTGTTAATGTTATATACAAATAAACCTACATCAATCTTAATACAATAGTCTTCATATTAATTGCAGATCACCTTGGTCGTTTTTTATTTTTTTTTAATATCTTGTTTGATGTGTCTTCGTTTGGGTTTTATTGATGATGATGATTATCTTATCTTCAGGAAATATAAATAATAAAATATTTATGGTGACTCTTACTGTTTTTTTTGCCTAAGTACGAAATTTGATTACCTTTATTTATCAATAACATTGCAGCCAATGTTACAAAGTGTAATTTCGGTAATATCTGTAATCAATGAAAAATATTCAAGGGTTTGTCATAAATTTTATCTAGCCTTGCCATTTAAATTTTTATTGTCGTCGGTTGATTGACTTAATCCTGATACTGGCTTATACATTTTCATAATTATGGATATTAATGGAGATATATTGCAGATGAATTTTTAGGTAATTTTAATTTCAAATACACTTTGGTTTAAGCTATTTTTGTGAAATACATTTAAAACATTTTATAAAACAAATGAGCCACATCAATCACCGGAATTAAGGATAAGAACTAAAGTAATTGTCTATTTTCTTTTTACATCATCTTTATATTAATGTCAAGTTCACTCTTTGAAATAAACATTGTTCTCGATGACAGTAACAATTATATTCACATCTTTCGTATGCTTCGCTCTATAGACCGTGAAACAGCATTTTTTTTCAACCGACTAATCGTCATTTTTCAACATAAATGCAATTTCAACCGATTTAGAACGCAATATTCTTATAAATACTCAAAACCACCAAAAAGAATAACAATATATTAATCAGATGATAGCAAGGACATACTATATTTGTTTATAAAATGCTAATTATTTTTAAACTATTTGTAGGTGGATGACAATCATCGTAAATTTCAATTTTTTAACTATTCAAAGTCGATGATTTTCACACTCTTGAAGTCATAAATTGACTATGAAGTGTTGTAGTTTATTATGGTTAAACGTTTTTTTTATATTTTTCAACTGTTTTAAATAACTGAAGCTCGATATGGTGTGTTTAGATTAGTATTAAAACGCGTTTAAACTAAATAAATTACCTTCACCTTACAAAATTAACCATTCCACCCTCATATGAATATTTTTTATAATAAAAATTTTTTGCTCATCAATTCAACTGTAAATGTTGTAATTACTATTCATTTCCTGTCAAAAATAATCTTTATTTTGAAATGTTGTATTAGGTAAGTGTATAAACTTGTGTTATTGACATTAGAGGTGTTCAGAAATTACGTAATGAACCTAGGAGTAGTGTTTTTTAACATAGATTAGACTTTAGAAGTAATGTAAGAGGTAAGGTTAAAAGTAATTAGAATTAGTTTTATGATCGATGGGAAAAGAGCGGATCCGATTATTATGTTGTCGTTTTAGGTAATTTTCTAGACTGTGTTGCTGGGAAATCGAATCAAGATGCTATTAAAATATGATATTTAACCCGAACATTTCCACAGTAAAAAAACTAATACCTGTTTTTCATTTTTTCTCTAGTTTCGACACAGAGTGGCTCGAAATTTATTAAGAAATTTAGAGGCTTTGGAAGTTTAAAGTTGAATTTTGCTCGAACGCCTTAACCGATTTGAATTATTTTGTTTGGGTTTTAAAGGTACTAAGTAAGACTTAAGACTTAATATTACATTAATAAATTTAAGAAGGCAGTGTTAAGGACTGCCGACAGAAGTGAAAACTTAAATCTGCGAAATAGCTGTGTTTTTTGTATCTTCCAATTATTGTAGCATCGACAATTAAAATTTCAGAATGTTTAAATTAAAATCATTAAAATTATTCTGGGTTTCACATCTATCAGTATTCCAAGCAATTATTATATACATTTTTATATTTAAAATAATCAAAACAAATCAAAATTTGCGTCTATCAACACCTTAGAAAGCATGTTGTTGTGGGACCTTGTTCTTAAAAGTTTTTCATGTGCTGTTGTGACTCACCTTGTAATTTCTACTACCAAACACATTTTATTTTAAAAAAATAGTGCATCATCAAAGAATATTCCATAACTTAGAGTAAGGGATGGTATCGTTGATTGAAAATACTTCATCCACCAGCACCCCTAAGATATCACTTTGGCTAATGAGATTGCATTGCTATTGCTAGTGGTATACGATATTTTAAGATAACTCATATGCCAATAGGAGGGACTAAAGTACGCGTGGTTGTCACACCCATAGATCAACAAGTTTAAATTTTACAAATCTTCCTGCGGAAAGCTAAGCAAATTCGTTGGTATTAATGCGCATTGTTGCCGTTTGCAAATCACTATCGGCTAAGTGCCACCATTTTTAATTATTTTATTTAGCATGATTGCCATCCATGTTTAATCATACATAAGCTATGCTTCTTTGGATAGAATTTATGCAATTTCCGTCTCGTAATTGTGAGCTTAAAATCGATATAATCGATGTTATCAAGTATCAAGTTACAAGTATTAAGTCTTCACTTAATTTTAGAAACATGTATTATATACAATTCCAAATTGACAACATATTTGTCAACATCATTTATCAACATCATGTTGAATTCCAACACATATAATTTTGATATACAAATGTAATTGTTTCAGGTTATACTATCTTTCTTACGTTATTTTTAATTTCATAAAAATTATGTTCAACAAAAAAAAACATTGCTTAAAGCAAACTACCGTTTAAAACGATATAAAAAGCAAATTAAGTGTACACAACAACTTTCCAAATTTTCATGATGATTACTGTATTAATGCATAAAGGACAAACAGATATATGTTCAATTTTATATATATTCAAAATTTATTTACCATGATGACTCAAATGCAAATTACAAAAGATAGTAGAAATATAACTTTAAAAAACTGCGTTATATATCAATTTTTTAAAATTCGTATAAAGAAATTTTTATTATTTTTATGAATTCATGAATAAAAAAACATAATTTAATGGTATTTAATAAAAATTAAAAATAAAACAATAAAAAAATATTTACCACACCCGGAATTGAACTCACTACCTACAGAACATCAATCGAGCACGATTTCCACAACGTAATTTGAAACGTTAAGAAATGATAGATAGATTTAATTCAAAAAATATAGATAGATAGAAATGATTTAAAAAATATATTTTTGTTCTTCAAAAATGCACATAAAACTTGATGACGCCAATATACAAATTTTACTCCATACAAAATTTCATAACGCTGCTAAAGAAGTTTTAACTTCAAAAATTTTCAAACATGGCATTTTCAAAATTTACCCTTTTTCTTTTCTTTTTTATATTTTAAAGATTTATTATTTACCCAAAAGATGCTAAAATTACAGACAGCATTTGAATATGTTATTAGTTTGAAATTTTTGGTGTTTTGTGATATTTACTAAAAATAAGTTTACCAATCTATTGAACTTTTTTTGTTTTGATAGTATTAAATAAGGCTTTATAAAAATAAGTATTTTTTCAGTTATAAATTTTTAAAAATTTAATTTTCAAAGATGGCGTAGTCCGAAAAGCCCTTTTTTTATTTGGTTTTTGTTTTCTAAAGATTTAGTCTTTAAACATACTAAAATTTTAGACAAGTTAGACAGATATTACAAGTATGTTGTGTTTTGCTGACGAGTAATTTAATTTTGAATATTTGCTAACAAAAACGATTCCGGGTCTGGATTAGGTTTTCAATCTATTATGTGGGGAGCATTTATATGTACAAGTATAACACTTTTAAGTCACATCATTTTCCAGTCTAAATGGATGGTTAAATAATGACCGCATGGAGGGACCAATCTTTCTGCGTGGAGGGATAATTTCTTTTTATTTTTGCTTCTTTTTAATTTTGATCTACGGGTGTTACAACCCCGCGTACTCCAGTCCCTGCTATTGACAACGAGCTAACGTGAGATATCACATACCACTGGCAATAGCGGTGAGATATCACTAGCTAAGGTGATATCATAGGGGGGAAAATTTAAAAAAAAACAGCAATAAAACAGATTTGCGCTCATCAACACATTAGAACGCATGTTCTTGTGGCTGTGGGACCTTGGTCTTAAAATGTTTTTATGTGTTGTTGTGACACATATTGTGATTCCTACTACA
This sequence comes from Diogma glabrata, assembly GCA_963693315.1. Lineage (NCBI taxonomy): Eukaryota > Metazoa > Arthropoda > Insecta > Diptera > Cylindrotomidae > Diogma > Diogma glabrata. Next base: position 99,298,151 of record OY856187.1, read on the forward strand.
CAACACATTTTTATTAAAAAGAAAAGTCTATCCAATGTAATGCTTTTTTTATAAGCCGATTTGTTCTGTTATTTCTCTCGATTAAATTTTGACTGTCATTTGAATAATCTCTACAAATAGATAATAAATGTTAACAGACCATTGTATTTGTTGCGTGCTTTATTACCGAGCTGTGTGTTAAGAATGTTTTATTTTGGAATAATTCAATCTAAAATTTAATATGGAATTACTTGTTGCGGGGAATGTATATAAGTCTACATTATACCACGCTATTATTGCCAGAAACAAAGTGTTAGGATAATTTTAAGGAAAAATAAACTGGAAAGATCTTTGCCATTGTTCAGACAATTGAAAATATTGCCTTTGCGATATTTATATATTTTTAAATGCCTTAAATTGTTTTTTATTCGAAGTGGTAATAGGAGTATGGAAAGATTAAGACCAAGATTGAGGAATTTAAATTTTAATCCACCTTTGCCCAGATGTGAACATTTTCGAAAGTTTTTCTTGTTCAATGGGCCTAATATTTGTAATAAGCTACTAATTGATATTAAAAATATAATTAATTTAAAACTATTTTTAAAATGTTTGTGGAAATGGCTGTTAAATCTGGAGAATCTTTTATCAGCAGTTCGTTAATTTTCATTTATTTTTGCTTTTTACTTTTTTTTGTGTTTGCACAGTTTGATTGCTAAAAAGTAAAAAGGCAAGTTGTACAAATTCATTGCTTATATATTCTTATATGGGTAGTTCTACAAACATAGGAATTTTGGACGGCTCTGCTTATTTCGTATATTAATATGAAAAAAAAAATTTTGTTTTCACATGAAATTTGTAAACCTTAACTATGTCTAGCTGGTCACCCAAAATAAACCCGTTTCGAAATATACGTCTTAGAAAAAAAATTATTCAAAACGTCAAATTATCAGTCCCCTGGCGTGTCCCACCTTGAAATTCAAAGCTGGTAAACTAAATAATCAATGATTCTAAGTGTGTAGAGACAAATTTACTCTGTAGTAATAATTTTGAGTAATGGTGCTTTAATAATGTGTAAATAATCATAACATTACTCTATATTTCATATTAGATATATCCTATTAAAGTTTGTCCCACCAATTTGTTATTATTCTCCTGCCCAATCAAAACACATTGAAAATATTGGAAATTCATATTTCTATCAAGTTATCGATCGTCACAGGAATTAATTAAAGTTCAATAAATATAACATTGTAAGTGTTTTACTTAAAATTATCAGTCCCCTGGCAAGCATTTTCGTAAAAAGTATTTTAATTACAGGGAATTTTGTAATTTTATACGTCGTGAATATGAATTGCCTTGGTATAGAATCCGTTTATTTTTTTTGTTTTAGACGTAATTTTGTCATTTTTAAGCGAAATACTGATAAATTATCAGTCCCCTGTTCTCAGTCCCCTGGAAGATTTAAATGCTTATTATTATTAAATGTTTATTTCGTATTTTGAGTTATATTGAGACAATTTTGAGTTAATTTAGGATTAAGAAGGATATTTTTTAATTTTGACTCTTGTATTTTTGTGTTTTTTTTTTTTTTTGTTTTTTTTTTATTTTTTTTTTTTTTTTTTTTTTTGACTGGCCACATTCAGAAACGTTGAAAGAACGTCATCAACTTTAACTAAAACTAGTTGCCAGAACTTATACGCAAAAAACATATCGTGCCGTAATTAGGTCCATTTTCTTCCTTCGTGTGTAGATACGACCCATATATTATTTGTAACGATTTTTTTTTTAACTGTTATTCGTTTTTTTCCTTAATGTACTGTGTTTTTTTTCTCTTGTAATTTTAATATCTGTTTTACTGCATTTTCTTTTCTTTTGTTTTTTTATTGTTGTTTTTTTTTCTTTTTCTTATTCAGTTACCTTTCTTTTTATTTATTTTGATCTATAATTGCAATACTTTTATATCCTTCCATATTTTTTTTTGGTTTGAGTATTCATTTAAAATGTTTTCTTTAAAGTAATATCATAATGGATTTTTGCCCCACTATACAGTTCACTGTCAGAAATGTCATTTGAATTTTTGAAGGAAATTTCGCAATTGATCTAATTTTAGATCACAGAAATTCCCTAATTTTTATTCCCTTTTTATTAATAAAGATCTTATCTTAATTTTCTTAATTTTATAATCAATTTTTTCTAAATGTCAATTGTTTTTATTTATATTTAAAATTGGTTTACAATTGTAAAACTTAACTAACTTAACTTATTAAAAGTTAATAAATAAAATATATTCAGTAAATGGTATATTGTATTAAGGTGTAATAATGTGTGTAGATTTTCCAAACGCTTGCGAAGTTAGATCCACGAGCGACGGCAAAGGAAACTATATCACACAAGTTTGGACATACACACTAACATCAGTAGCACACAGTAGTTTTTGCATTAAATTCACACAAAGTTGTGATTCTCCAAAAATAAACAAACTAAAATTTTCAAGCATCAGAATAAAACCATTTTTGTTGGTTGTTCTTATGGTTAACATATTTATCAAATTAAAATTTTAATAAAATCACAAGCCGATTAAATAAGTATTACTTCGGTTTTGAAAAAAGCTAAGTATTACATTCATGAGCCAAAAGTGAAATTCTTACTCCCACTTTTTTTGGCATTTCTCGACGTTTTAGGACCTACTGATTTTAAAAAAGCAAACAAAAATGTATGTCTGTCTGCTGTTGTCCGGCCGTCACAACCGACGAATTCTAGAAACCGCTGGACGTATTTCAAATTTTTTTTTTTCTAAAAATAGGTTTACTCAATGGTAAGAGCCGAAAGGAGGATGTGTTCGATAACTGTACCGGAAGTGTGTCGAAAAATCGTCAAGTGCGTCAAAACAATCAAATTTGCATATTTTTTGCTTAAAAAACGTTCATTTTAAGTGATTACGAATAGAAACATTGAATTTGAAGAAATTTTGATGGTCGAGATTGGTATGTGAGACCAAAAACTAGATTATTGCATTATAAATTTGTCAAAAAAATGTTGTCAAGTGTGTCAAAAGAAAGATTTTGATTTATTATTATACCCAACTTTTTGGAAAGAAATAAAATTAATTATTTGTATGACATGAAATTTTATTATTATTATTGAAAATTATGGCACTATAAGTTTGTCAAAAAAAGTAGTTGTCAAGTGTGTCAAAAAAAAGATTTTGATTTATTTTTTTACCCAATTTTTTGGAAAAAATAAAATTAATTATTTGTATGACATGAAATTTTATTATTATTATTGAGAATTATGGAATTATAGCTTTGTCAAAAAAATGTTGTCAAGTGTGTCAAAAGAAAGATTTTGATTTATTTTTTTACCCAATTTTTTGGAAAAAATAAAATTAATTATTTGTATGACATGAAATTTTATTATTATTATAGAGAATTATGGCATTATAAGTTTGTCAATAAAATGTTGTCAAGTGTGTCAAAAGAAAGATCTTGATTTAGTTTTTTTACCCAATTTTCTGGAAAAAATAAAATTAATCATTTGTAGGACATGAAGTTTTATTATTATTATAGAGAATTATGGCATTATAAGTTTGTCAAAGAAATAATGTCAAGTGTGTCAGAAGGATGATTTTCATTTCTTTTTTAGAAAATAATATAATTATTTATTTGGATGAAATGTAATGTAATGATCATGATATTATTATTTGAGAATTTTATTGCATTATAAGTTTGTCAAAAAAATATTGTCAAGTATGTCAAAAAAATGATTTTGTTTATTTTTTTAGTCAATTTTTTGGAAAAAAAAATTTTGCTGTTTGTATGACGTAAATGTGACATGGAAATTTTTGAATTTGTTATAGTTTTTGAAATATTTTTGGAATTTTGAAAAGTTTGTATTTTTGATTTTGTAAGAATTTTTGAAATATTTTCAGAATTTTGAAAAATTTTAAAAGTTTTGATTTTATTATACTTTTTGGAATTTTGAAAAAAGTTTCAATTTTTGATATTGTTATAATTTTTGCAATAAATGTTTAGAATTTTGGAAAAATTTTGAATTTTTAAGAATTTTCGGAATATTATTAGAATTTAGAAAAAGTTTAAATATTTGATTTTATTCTAATTTTTGGAATATTTTTGGAATTTTGAAAAAAGTTTCAGTTTTTGATATTGTGATAATTTTTGCAATATTTTTAGAATTTTGGAAAAAGTTTGAATTTTTGAAATTTTAAGAGTTTTTGGAATATTATTAGAATTCAGAAAAAGTTTAAATGTTTGATTTTATTCTAATTTTTGAAATTTTGAAAAAAGTTTCAATTTTTGATATTATTACAATTTTTGTAATATCTACAGAATTTTTGAAAAAAATTTAATCTTTGATTTTGTAATAATTTTTGGAATATTTTTAGAATTTTGAAAAAAGTTTGATTTTATTTAATTTTACAATATTTTTGGAATTTTGAAAGAAATATGAATTTTTGATTTTGTAATATTTTTTCGAAACGCTAAATGGAGAGGTTTTTGAGTAGTTTGCTGGTTGTATCATCTTTTCACTGTTAAGTGTTAATTTATGATCTGTTTACACTAATTATATTAATTTATGATCTGTTATGATTTTCCGGCAACGTATCGACGTGTCGTGTTAGTTTTGTAATAAATTTCTAAACAGAGATAAAAAATACATGTACTTGCATTTAAAGAGTTATGTTTGATATACATCGGTGCCCAAAACTAAAAACCATGTTTTCGTAAAAGTTTTATACCGAAAACTATATCAAAATCTTTATCGAAAACCGAAGTCTTGATATCTCAGAGCTTGAGATTTCAGCCCCTTCATATTTTTCAGAACTATTTTCTGGTGTTCTAAAGGTTTGATACTGTTTTGTGATTTTCTAAACTTTTTCGATATTTATGTCTTGGGCTAAACATTTTTTAATCATGTGTTGAATTAATAGTTACACCCAGGAAGAGAAGTGCATATTTTTTTTTTCCGGAGTGGCTTTGCAACTTGTAGGCTACATATAATTGAGGGAGATGAGATGTGTATTTGCTATTTTTTGAACGATCACAATCTAATTATGATATTAAAGCTAAAATATAATCGTTTAAATTTTAATGAAAACGAAAACTATAAATTTCAAATTCTATCACAGTAGGCGGTTTTTATATATATGGGCACTCTCTGTCGACTCGGCGTGCACCTGCTCTGTCCAAAAATCACAGCACCGTACGAAAATCCACTTAGTCTTTTTGTAATTAAAACCTTTTATTTTTTTTTTTTTTTTTTTTTTTTTTTTATTCAAAGCTAGGCATGTTTAGTGTTAATTATAATAAATTATAAATTAACGTCTCTGAATATCCGAAGATACCATGCCAACTAGGGATAAGAATGGAATGCAAATTAAGATTCTCTGAGAAATTTATGAACGTTAACTTTAAAGCCTTGAGGATTAAATTCATCAGGGAAAACCCAGGAAGGTAAGGCATTCCAAAGATGAGATACTCTGTTGGAAAAGTCACGTTGGAAGGCTACAGTTCTACACCTAATTATTTGAACTGTAAAGGGATGCGCTGCTACGTTTGCTCTGGTGTGACGCGAAAGGTTTGCTGATTTAGGTAAAATCGATTTGATCTCTTCAGAAGCTCGTTCATCCATAATATATTTATAAAATATAGTCAAATCAGCAACATTTCTTCTGTGCTGCAAGGAATCAAGACCGTTAGTAAGACTAGGGTTACCAATGAGTTTAATAGCTCTACGCTGTACAGAATCAAGGCAGTTGAGACTACTCAAGTAAGCTCCACCCCATATGTGAGAACAGTATTCCATGCAGGGACGTATAAAAGATTTATAAACTAAAAGAAGTTGTTCGCTATCGAAAAACTTACGACATCGCCCCAAAAATCCTAACTTTTGAACAGCATTCTTAGCCAGATTAAAAATATGAGAATTCCACTTCATATTATTTCCAATCTCAAGTCCTAGAAGTCTGACAGACTCATTCTCTAAAAGATTTTTGGGGCCAAACGTTAATGGAAAAGGATTGGGTGTCGTTATCCTAGAAAAATGACAAACCTGTGTTTTGCTTGTATTGAGTTCAACACTGTTAGCAATACCCCAATCCATAATTGTTTTAAGATCAGTGTTAAGGGAATCTATCAATTTTGACCTACACTCACTAAGCGCTAAGGGTGTATATAATTTAGGTGCTTCATGAGACGCATGAAGCGTGCTATCATCAGCAAAACTATGTATAGGATGAACCGTTGAGTCCAACAAATCATTAATATAGATAAGAAAAAGAGTTGGTGACAAAGCGGAACCCTGAGGAACTCCTGCATTAGTTGAAAAAGTATTCGATGATACACCGTCAACATTGACCCGAAATTTTCGATCAGATATAAAGCTCTGTGTCCAAGATATAAGCTGCTCGTCTAAACCATAGGATCTCAATTTGCATATAAGGTTGTTATGCCAAACTTTGTCAAACGCCTTGGAAATATCAAGAGCAACACCGAATGTTTCTCCAAAGTTTTCAAGCGACTTGTTCCAGATATGAGTGACAAAAGACAGCAAATCTCCCGTCGCTCTTCCTTTTCGAAATCCATATTGTCTCTCATTAATTATTTTGGAAGACTCTAAGAAGCTCATTAAATTAAAATTGACATATTTCTCAAAAATTTTAGCAACTACCGATAAAATTGAAATGGGTCTGTAATTCGTAGGATCAGTCTTACTGCCCTTTTTTGAAACTGGCTGTACACTAGCCATTTTCCAAATTTCAGGAAAAATTCCTTTCTTATATGACAAATAGAAGATTTTAGTGAGGATTGGTGCTAGCTCCCTAGCAAATGTTTTAAGTATAATCGGAGGAATAAAATCAGGGCCTGTTGCCTTGTTAGTATTGATTTTTAAAAGCATTTTTCGAACAATGTTTTTCCGAAAAATTATCCGCCTCATTTTATAAGAAACTTTAGAAATAGGTTTAGGTTGGAAATTAGGTTCTCTTAAATTAGAATTTAAAGAGAAATAATGCCCAAGCAAATTAGCTTTCTCTTTTGGATCATTGATAGGGACATCTCTATTAACAAGAGGCGGTAGGGAAGATTTACAAAAGTTGCTTTGGACAGCCTTTGCGGCTTTATAGAAATTACGTGAACCAGTCGGATGTTCTGCGAATTTAGATGCTTTTTTCCTATTAAATAGATGTTTCTCTTCATCTATTAACTTACGACATAAATTTCTCTCTTTACGGTACTGTCTAAGGTTTTCATCGGTTTTGTTTTGATTAAACTTTCGAAAAGCCTTTTTTTTTAACTTTTATAGCTTTTTTGCATTTACTAGAAAACCATAGATCAGTTTTCGGAATGATCAATTTATTAGGAATAAATCTGTGCATACCATCAATTACAGTTTCAGAAAAATTTGATGCAGCTATGTCTGGGTCTTGGCCGGTAAGGCAATAGCGTTTCCAAGGAAAACATCTAAAAAAACTTTTAAGTCCTTGCCAATCCGCAGCTTTGTAATCCCAAACATTACGAGGATTCGCTTTAAATTGTTTTGGAATTTGTATATTTAGTTGTGTGGAGATCAAATTATGATCTGAACCACCCAATGGTTCTGATATTTTAAATTGAACCAGATATGGATCGTTTGTCAAAAATAAATCAAGTAAATTACTACTTTGACCAGGAATATCAGGAACTCTGGTTGGCAGGTCTATTATTTGAGTAAAATTGTGATAAAGAGCAAACAACTCAGCCTGTCTACCAACCTCGTCAGTTTTAGAGCTGTGTGTAAGCCATTCTTTATTATGGACATTAAAATCTCCAAGAACTATAAACTTTGCATTAGGATACTCAACCAACCTATCTATCTTCTCAGATAAGTCATGAAATAAATTAGAGTTCTCAGGTGAATTAGGTGAACGGTAAAGTCCAAAGACAAACAGCGTTTGACTTGGGCAACTAATTTTTAGTGACACCATATTGTGAAATTTTGCATTTAATTCAAATTTATTTAATCTCATATATGGTATAGTATCCCTAATATAAGCACAAACTCCATGCTTAATGTAGAAAGAGAATTCAAGTTCATAATTGGGACAAAGGTATCTGTTTTTATCTAAGGTCACAGCACGCGCACTGATAATCGTTTCCGTTAAAAACAAAATATCAGGTTTCATAGTTTCAAGAAAAAGATGGACTGAATTAAGGTTTATATTCAATCCTCTTATGTTCGCATAGCTGATAGATAATTTTGCCATTTTAACTCATAGAGAAATATCAATGAAAAACATACATACGAAAACCACAGTAATGCGAAAACAAACAAACTCAAATTGAAATTGAAATTGACTACTTCAACAGCTGGACAACCTGAATCTAAGTCTAGGTTCACTGTTAAAATCGACAATTAAAATTATGAAATTGTAAACAAAATATTATTTTAGAAACATCAAAACAATATGTAACTCAAAGACAGGAAACTATACATAAAGTGTACTTAAAACCTGTTATTGAGTCAACAAGACCACAAGAAAACTAACTACGAAACCAATAAAATAACTACAATTCTACATAAGTCAACAATAAACAATTATTGTACCTTACCGTCCACGAATATTTCGAATTGTTTATTATATTATGTTTACAATAAACAATTCCAATTTAACAGATTATGTACAATAATTGTACACTAGATTGTTAATATATGAATAAAAACTAAATATTATATTAAAACGCTTATCTTATTTTTATTTTCCTGAATTTCTTGAATCTATGGATCTAAATTTTTGTTGATGTTTTTCTTGTCAAATTTTTCAAATTGATTATTTTTCTTACTTAATAATTTCCTAGAATTTCTAAAATGTAAATCTTCAGTTCAATTTTCTGTTTAAAATATTTATTAGATTCCGTGTTTTAATAATATCACACAAAAAATTACTAAAATATTTTTTCTTTTATTCTTTTTTCTTACCTAAAACCAAAAAAACAGAAAATAATATTAATTATTAAAAATAAAATTAAAATTAGTTTTTTCTATATTAAAATTTTAATAAAATTATAAAAATAAAAAATAATTATTTTTTCAAAATATATGTTAAAGAATTTTTTTGTGAAAAAATAAACACAGCCGTTCAGTTTGACATTTCGCCTACTATTTTGGAGGCTTTTTTGGAAAATTCAATATGTCGAGCCAATATGGTGGCTGCAAGTCAACCGCCTCAACGTGGAAGAATAGTTTTTTCGATGTTGCACTTGTAAAATTCATCAGATCATTTTATTGATTCATTGTTTGTTTGTTTTTTCCAAAATACAGATTTTTGAAAGTTTTTTAGTGACAAAAAGGAGACTTCTAACTAAAAAAGATTTTATTCGTGTTCAGTAAGCAAACATACATCAGAAATTGGTTTTTATTACGTCATGATCCGATAGCTTTTACAAATATGACATCGAAAAAATTATTCTTTGATGTTGAGGTGGTTGACTTTTAGTCGGCATATTGGTCCGCCGTTTTGCATTTTCCAAAAAGACCGTAGATAAAAAAAATACAAGGTTAAAGCAACAAAAAAAATTAAGTGGCATTTCGTATCTTGCTCCAATTTTCGGACAGACAGAGATGGCCGAGATGACATTGAATGTCCATATATTTGTTTGAATTCATCGTAAATATTTCTGTTTCCATGAAAACTAACATTCCTGTCAAAGTTTGTTATTTTATATTCCCTAGGGAGTAAAAGACGTAATACGCTCCTGCAAATGAGGGAGCGGAATTAAACTTTATTTACAACTAATCCAAATAAATATTATTAATAATATATCCATCCCACAGACATAAAAATGGTTTTTTTTTGAATGAGATACCAACAATTTATTTAATAATATTTTTAATTTATTAGAGTCGATATTTAACAATTATTATTGATTATTATGAAAGTTATTTTAAAAAAATCCAAGTCTTTAAGTTTTCAAATGGACTGATCTATTAGATAAATAATAATATATTGTAAGACATTCTTTAAAATTAAATTTTATAATTAATAAAATTTATTTGTGAACTTGGTCACAATAATTTTAACACTAATTTAGATTTTTCAAATCATAATGGTATGCGTTTTTGTGTAGCAAATTTTATACGAAGAATAAAGATTACAGTTACTTCATTATTGTTTTAATTGAAAAATTTCATATAATTTTTCAAAGAAATAAAATAATTAAATAATGGATTTTTATTAAATAAACAAAATTTTAAAAAAACGTTTTGTTTTCATATTATTTCGTTTTTGAATGGAGACGAAGATGAACAAAAGTTTCGTGTCACACCATATAACACTTATGTTTAATGTTTTTTACTTTTAATAATTTTTAAAATTTTTCTTTGTTTTTTAAATTTTTTGTATTTATTGCGATATCTGTCTGGTTCTGGTTGTGCATTAGTGTCGATTATCTCGTAAACTATCAACTCTTTCGATCTCTAATTTGAGATGAGTATAAAACTTGCTTATCCAGTGGAGAAAGCGAGGTCGAAAGAAATACGTTTAACTTTAAACTTTTTGGACCGAAAAAATTAACATTGATAGAAATTTTGCTACGGAAAATATAGCAATAAAGCTAATGTTATATCACAAATAGTTTACTAAATTAAAGCTCATACATTTTTAATCAAATTAGGTTTAAGCACAGGGGAGTAGCAGAGAACGAGGGAGGGTAGAAATAAAATAGTTTTTTTGAGAAGACACCTTTGGCTTCCTATACCATGAAAACTTTATAACTTTATTTAATATCAAAATCAGAGTGTTAAAATTAACCAGATTCTGTTTCTCCTTTCCGCGACTTTTTTTTTATTAATTAGATAGACATGTTTAGCACACTAAATATGAAGTAATTCAAACTCTTTGAATATCCGATGATACCATGTCACCTAGAAAGGTTAGGCAAGGAAACAGTTAGATCCTCTATGCAATAAGATTTTAGTTTATAGCTTTGAGATTTTTATGCCATACTGCACCAAATATTTTAGAAAAATCAAGAGAAATACTAAATGTTTCACCATGGCTCTCCAAAGATTTGTTCCACAAATGTGTAACGTATGCTAACAAGTTTTCTGTTCCATGACTTCTACGAAAACAATGATGCTTATCATCGATAATTTGTGACACCCACAAATATTCCATTAGGTTGTAGTTAACATATTTTTCCAATATCTTCAAATAGCTAAAACCAAAGGAAAATGGTTCTATCCCGGGTAAGAAAACGCTAATTGACCAGACCTGGGTCAAGCCCGCGCCGCGCCTTTTGGGGTCTGGGCCAGGCTTAACATTTTCAAACGGCACAAGCTTGGACCAAGCCTTACGAACCAATTTTTTCGCCAGACCTCCTTTAAATGTGTGAAAAGAGGTTGTGTAAAGACTAACATATAGAAAAATAAGGATAAACATAATATAGCTTGTACATGTTTACAGTGCATTAACCTGGTGAATAACGCGTAATATAATAAACTGAATCTTGGTTCAGTCTAGGCATTTACAACTGGTACAGACTGAAACCAAAGTTAACTATTCAAGGCTTGGCTCGCCAATACTGGTCCAAGATTGGCTCGTTGTTTTATATTGGCAGTTCCTACCCGGGATGTTCATTAAAATTCTGTAAGAAATCGGTTGTACGAATTATCATACTCACAAAGATGTTTTACGTTATTCACTTAAGTAATGGTTAAATGATGCACACATATAGTTATGTCGATGCTAATTTTTTGACTAAGTAAATGAGCGAGATCGCCAAGTAATATTCTCTAACTGAAATTGAGTTTGCTACCATTGACCAAAAATCGATCCCACCATGCAATATATTTACGGCTCAAATTTACCACTGACCTTAAATGTATTTCTCTAAAATCATCATTTTCGTTTCGATTTCTTCTTCATTTTACATAGAATTATCATAAAATTCAACAAATTTCGATGTCTAGATTATAAATTACCTTTTTATTTTATTTCAATTTTAATCAATTCATCAATTTAAAAGTTTTAGCAATATTTTACATGTAATCACTTATACATCATCATCAATAAATTATTTAATTCGTTCCACTTCTATCTTCCACCTACCTGTTGCTGTTTGTAATTTAAATTTATATATCTTATTTTGTTTGTTTGTTTATATTTTCATCATCGCGTTCGTGACTTTGGGATATTTTAGTAATATTAAAACGTTGATTTTGTAATATTTTATTTATTTAATTAGCAACATTTTCTTAATTTGGTTTATCAGAATTTCCCGTTAACATATTTTATTATTTAATATAAAAGAAGATATCTAAATTTGGTAACTTGAATGACTATTTAAAAAAAGTATTACTATAATATCATATTATTAGTACAATATTATTTTATAATGCGCGTTAAGAAAAGAAAAGCTTAAAATAAAAATAAGTAAATAAAATATTCTAATTGGATTTTAAAATGAAAGTTAAAAAAAACAAACTGTGTGTATATCAATTATAAATTAAAAACAGGAAGTTCAATTACCTGGTTGAAAAAAGTATTAAATATTTTTTAAAAATAACATTTGATTGTAATATTATGGAGAAGAACTATGAAACATTCATTCTAGAAAATTTGATTTAACTGTTAAAAAAAATATTATTATATAGTTTGTTAGGTTACCTGACAAATTGTGAATATTAAATAAATACGATTAGTTTATTGTTTGTGTTACGTGAAGATGAGACTAATTGATTGAAATGTTTGAAAAAAAGGAAAGTGGAAAAATATATTCAAATTGATATTGTAGAACAATAGCAAATAATAGATTCTGTTTAAATAACAATTACTCACTTTCTGGAGTAGCCATTGCATCCTGTGGTGACAATTTGTAGACAAACTTTTTTCTCGCAAAATATGGGCTATACAGTATGAAAATTAGATTATGAGACGTATTAATGCATTTGAACACAAATTTATTTACAAAAACTTACAAACCACACAAATACGTAGTCGCTAAATATAGTTTCATTACATCAACTAAGAACCAAGAAGTAGAATGTATAAAATAGCTAAAGAGTACATTCTATACTATTGTGGTATTAACTGTATTTTTATACATCGATACTCTAATAGTATATTGTATTTGTATAATGAGCATAGAATGTAAGTATTCCACAAGTATAACGTTTAAAACTCGATCGTAGCGTATTAAAATTAATATATTGTACGATTTTTATACTGGACTTTTTCTACGACCGAACTACAACTATATTTATTCATATTCTATACCTTTTTTATTTATATTTCATTTTGATTTATTCGACGTTACCATTGACAATTATTATCATTATAAATGGTTTTTTATGACTAATTTTGGTTGTTTATAATTTATTTCATACTGTTACGGTTACCCTTAGTATTTGACAGTATAATAAATAAAAATAAACAAAAAATAGTAATACAAAATAATAATCGGTCTGAGTCTAAGGAAATTTATAACTATGAATTCAAAACTATCAGAGTGATGAAGAAAATGCCATTAGATATACTAACCTATTTTTTATCAAACCAATCATTTACTTACCATAACAAAACAAGTTAAAAACAATTTTGAAAGCCAATTCAATACACTACACCAACACTATTTAGCATTACTTGACGTTTTAGATCATTGGAGTCTTAATAGCCAAAAGAAAAATGTCGGTCGAACGAAAACACGAAAATTACTGGATCGATTTCAAAAAATATTTTTTTAATATACGTTGGCCTAATGCATCAATCTGAAAATCTTTCAACCGCCAGCTATTTGCAAAATCATAAGGAGCAATAGGTCGGTGGCTGACCATGTGATACGAAATTTAATTGATAACAAAAACTCGAAAATCTGGTCGTCTGATTTGAGATTGACTACTAACGGGTTAAATTCTTTAAATGATCAACAACTCGGACCGCATGTTTTTGTCGTACTTAGGTATTTATGTTTTGCTGTGGCACTTCATGCAAAAATCATTCTTGCACAGATTAGTATTACTTGTCTTGTACTTTTGAAATTGATAGACAGATGAACTCATTAGATAGTATAATAATTCAATTCTCTCAACATCTTAACTCAAGTTGTAACATTATTATCGTACAAAAATAATTGCTAATCTCAAAGAATTGCATTTTATTTTATTTTATTACGGAATTTGCATTCAAATTTAGTTCAACAAATCTAAAAACTTATATAATATCATCTCGTAAAAGTACTTAATCACTTCAAAAGCTATTATACACGAAACAAAAAGCTGTTGTTTAAAACTTATATTGTTTATTCATTGTCATCCCACCAAATGAAATTCTCATAAAAGAATCTTCTTCATCATAAAAATAAAATTTGTTCTTTAGGATGAACCACGCTTTGTTGTTTTTAATTGTAACGTAATGACAAAATGTAACAACTAGCGGGGTTTAAACTGTTAGATTTTTTTGCTAAGGTTGATCAAATTTTTGTTGGTATACATATTTAAGTAATGTTGTCAAATCGAATTTTAATTTAAATTTTTGAATTTGATTCTTTTTTATTTGGATTTTATAATATTCTGTAAAAAACCCCATTTTCGATTTCCGCTTTTGTGCTCTTCATATTCTCTTGGTCAGAAACTGCGTATGCATTCGTTTTAATTAAGACTCCACGTCATATATATCATATCATTTTGTTCTCATCTCATATCCCGGTTGGAACCGAGAACTTCAATTTTGCAACTGAAGTAGTTTTCTTAAATTATTTACGGTCATCAAATAGTGCATACTGTACAGATTACACACATCATAAAAATACATCGAATAAAATTTAAAAAATATCCATCAAGTGGAAGAATCATTAAAAATAGTTCTCACATCGCACATTCAACTTAAAAAAAAACAATACAATTTGTCATTGTTATTCGTTTTTTATCGTTTTTTATCACGACAACCACTTTTTTGAATAAGACTAATTTTATAACAATTTATGATATAAGATAAACAACAATTTTACTTACAAAGCAATAAGTTTTTTTACGTTGTCATCAATTTGTCATTGAAGTATCAAACCACAATGTTTTTGCATAATTCAATCAGATTTGAGCGAAATAAATTGCAATACATATTTGTATCTACATAAGTAAATCTGAATGAAAAAGAATTGTAGGCTGTCATATAATAACTGTAGGGAGATTTAAATAAAATAATAATTATAAGTGTTACAAAAAGAGGTCAACATTTTATCTCAATTGACTCAAAGGTTATATAAAGTTAGATCGTTATATAGGGAATGAAATTTTCTGAAAATATAGTCAATTTGATTTTTGATAGTTGCTTTTATAGCGTTGGGACAAAATAAAAATTCTAGAAATAGTAAAAAAAAAGCTTAAAGTATACAATATACATATATAAATTGTTCAACGAACACAGAATAAGAGGTCACAATTTGTTTTACGCCATTTTCTATCTATTTTAGTGAAAACTTAACTAATTCTAAAATAATATTTTATTACATTTTTACAACTTGTTAACTACTTTAGCCCGCCGGAGACTAAAGTACATTATTGATTGACAGTTAATACTATGATATTGTCACGTTTTTCAACCTTACTTCGAATTAGCGTAACTCTCAATCCGATAAACGTATTTCCCAAATCTTCTTCTGGATTCGATCACGAATTAGTAGGCAAAAACACAAGGTTTTATTAAAGTTTTCAACACCGCTATTGTTTCATAACAACAGGAAAACAATTTTGCAAACAACAGTCCAATATAGCTTCACATACTCCTACGGTTGATTGTAGAAATTGTCAGTATACCACAACGTCCAAAATAATCCATAGTTCAATTTATTACCAATTGAAAAATATATTTACTTCTATTTACATGGTTTTATGATCACAATACAGCGTTTCGTTTACAAAATCACTTAACATAATCGCAGTCCACTTAAACTGTTTAGTTTAACTTATATTAATTCTCATTTTGCAAGGAAAATACCTTAAATATAATTAGTACTTAATAATTAGTATAATTACTACTTAATTCCTCGATTATTCGAGGTAAATTCAAAATTTCTTTACAAAGAAAACGCAAGAAATTTTAAATAACCGACGTCATTATTTTGAATTTTTTTATTTAATGTTTTGCTTATCCCTTTTCTTGGAAACAATGTGACGTTGATTTTAGTTTTAAAGTATTGTATAGTGGAAATTGAGGTTGAATACAATTATGTTCTGTTTTTCGTTCTGATTATATAGAATCGTAACAATATAAACAGACATCATACAGCAGAATAAAAATTTAATAGTTTGTCTTTTTTTAATTCAATCAGTTTTAGCCAATAAATCATCCTTTAGCCTATAAACCATCCTTTAGCCTATAAACCTGACAGCGTGGGATCTATGTAACATATGAAACTAACCGGCTATAAAACTGGATAACAATACGTGGATTACAATACGGAATAATGCATCCGAATTAATGTGCGTCGTTGCAACAGTTTTTTAAAAATACTATGCATTGAGTAAAATATAGTACGACGGTTTTTTACAATTTGTTTACGGAAACGTTTACAACTTAGTTTGGCCCTGATTTAAGTATGTATATATAAATTTATATATAAATATGGCAAATTTATTATGGAAAAATATTCAAAAACAAAGCTTGGCGCTTAGTACTGTTATCACATACAGCATATGCTATAATGGAATTACTGAGTGGGGTCACAGTGCCATAGTTTTGTTTTCACAAATAGCTATCTCACGAAATGATAATGTCGGTTAACCGTCATGATTGCCGTGGTGACTCGGACAACCACTAACACGCATTTTTGCTCAACTGTACATGTTTAATTTTGTTGGCTACAATATTCAATAAATAATTTCCAAAAATGTTTATCACTACTACATAAAACTGCAAACGATTTCGAACAATCTTGCATACTTGGATTATCACAATTATCACTGTGTGCAGGGGAATCACCTGTTTTGATGATTCTAGGGATATTTATTACAACTACAAACAAAAAAATTTCACTACAATCATTTAAATCTTTTGTAGTTTTTGAGATCAAAAGAATATATCAAATTTTTGCTCAACTGTACATGTTTTTATTTTTTATGTGAAAAAAAAATTCCAAAAATATTTATCGTTACTACAAAATACTTCAAACAATTCCCAACAATCTTGTATACTTGTGTTATCAAAATTATCACCGTGTGTAGGGGAATCACCTATTTTGATGATTTGAGTGATTACTACTACAATATACAAACAAAATATGTTTCCTATAATCGTCTATAGTAGAATTTTTTTGCCAGCGACGCAGCAAGAGATAAAAGATGAGACAAAAAGTAAAACAGAGATGCATTATTTATTTTGGGATAAATTTGTTTTCAAAACAATTGTGTTAGTTAAATTTCTACTCCTAGTTCGTACCATTTGTTTGTTGTGATATTTGTTTACATAGGCGTCGTTATTTTTATTATAATTATTTTTAATTATCAAAATTTTGTTATATTACCTACAAAATCATTAATAATTTTACTAGTTTTTGGTTTTCTATTATAATTGGTTGAATTTCAATAGTAATTTATTAATTTTAAGCGTTTTTTTGTCCAGGAACCCCAACAGATTTTTTTAATATTTTAATCGAGACACTGAATATTCGCGCATGTCTTCTCAACCGAAATGTCTTCTCACTTCTCAAACGAAAAGTCCGAAATTGACAGAGCGAAAGCCTCAAAACTTACGTCTATGTCTGTTTCTGACAAGAGTTTCTACAGTTCCATTAATTCTTTAAATTCTGATACAAAATTTTCTATTCCCCCTATTATTGATGGTGATTTAATCGTCAATGATTCCGCAAGAAAAGCTAACTTGTTCGCTGAACGCTTTGCTCTGAACTCCACTGTTTTGGAAACTCCTAAAGAAATACCCCAAATCCAGTCTTCAGGAGTTAATATGAATGAACACCACTTCAAACCCAAAATAGTCGCTAAACTTTTAAAGGGGTTAAACATCAACAAAGCATCAGGAATGGACAATATTCCACCCATTATTTTAAAAACCTTTTCCAAAGAACTTGCACCAATTTTAACTAAAACATTCTACCGATCCTACAAATCTGATATATTTCCCTCGTGCTGGAAGTTGGCAAATGTCCAGCCCGTCCCCAAAAAGGGACCAAAATCCGATATCTCAAATTATAGGCCAATAGCTTTACTATCGGTCCTATCCAAAGTCTATGAGCATTATATTAATACACATATTTCAAAATTTCTGGAAGAAAATCATTTAATATCCGACAGCCAATACGGTTTTCGAAACAAAAGATCAACTACTGATCTATTAAACTATGTAGCGCATTGTTGGAACAGCATACTTGATAAAGGTGGTGAAACATACGTTATCGCTTTAGACATCTCCAAGGCATTCGATCGAGTCTGGCATGCCAACTTAATCAACAAGCTCGTTGCGTACGGTTTTCATCCCAATGTTGTGAAGCTGATTCAAAATTTTCTATCCAACCGATACATTTCGGTAACCTTAGACGGATTTTCTTCTGAGTCTAAACTAATTAACGCTGGTGTACCCCAAGGCTCAGTATTGTCCCCAACCCTATTTTTGATTTATATCAACGAATTGTTGAAAATCACCAGTAACCCAATAAATAGTTTTGCAGATGATAGTACTCTGCACAAGTCGTTCGAGCCCCTTCCTTCAAAAGGTAAAATGCCCGAACGAATTAATCCTCCCCGGAGAGACGCTGCCATAAACGTGAACAAAAACCTGAATAAAGTCGCCGACTGGGGTGACCAAAACCTTGTCAATTTCAACTCCACCAAAACACAGCTGTTGATTGTTTCCAGATTAAAGACCGAGTTCCCCAAAGATATTTTATTTAGTATGTGTGATGAACCAATGGGTGAATGTAAAAACATTCGTTTATTGGGTGTCACAGTTTCAAATGACCTACTCTGGAACGATCATGTAATGGCGATGGCAAAAAGCGCGTCTAAAAAACTCGGCCTCCTAAATAGATGCAAAAAAATTTTCACTCCATACCAATTGCTCCATGTTTATAAGTCCTATATTCGTCCCTGTATGGAGTACTGTTGTCAAGTTTGGGGTGCTGCCTCTGTTTCCATCTTGGTCCTCTTGGACTCTGTGCAAAAGCGAGCTATACGAATTGTAGGTGATCGAACTTTGACATCAAAACTTGATTCCCTACAACATCGTCGCACTGTTGCTGACCTCGTTGTTTTTTACAAATATCGTCATCAGCAGTGCTCAGATGAAATCAGCGGCATCATGCCACAAACTTATTCTTACCCCCGTTCCACTCGGCAATCGGCTGCCGCAACCAGTGAAACGGTAAAGATCCCGCGCTGTCATACTGGCAGATCGCAGAGAGACTTCTTTGTCCGAACTGCGTACAAATGGAATAGTTTGCCGGAACACTTAGTCTCGGGTGGCTTCAACCCACAGATGTTTAAAAAAAAGCGTTAATCTACACCTTAGAACGCCAGTTGTTATGGGACCCAGGTCTAGACCTAGGTCTTAAAAGGTATTTATGTGTTGTTGTGACACATATTCTAAACCCTATTACACAACACATTTTATTAAAAAAAAAAAAAAAATGTGCAAATCAATATGCGCATAACAAACAAATTTCGTGTTCGCTGGCAAAAAATTCTATATACGTCGTTTTTAGTTTTTGAGATCAAAAGAATATTTCAAATTTCTGTTCAACTGTATTTTTTTTATTTTTATTTGAAAAAAAAATTTCAAAAAATATTTACCATTACTACAAAAAACTACAATCGATTTCGAAAAATCTTGCATGCTTGGGCTATTAAAATGATTACTGTGTGTAGGGAGGGGATTCACCTGTTTTAATGATTTGAGTGGTATTTATTACAACTACATATGTACAAACAAAAAGATTTTACTACAATTCAAAATTTTTTTTCTGTAGCCAAACAAATTAAAAATGTACATTTGAGGAAAAGTTAAAGTATTCTTCTGATCTCAAAAACTACAAACGACGTAGATTGCAGTAAAATTTGTTTGTTTGTAGTTGTAATAAATGTCACTCAAATCATCAAAACAGGTGAGTCTCTACACACAGTAATAAATTTATTAATCCGAGTATACAAGATTTTACGAAATCGTTTGTAGTATGTTGTAGCAATGGTAAATATTTTTGAAAATTTTTTTTCACTCAAAAAATAAAAAAATATACAGTTGAGCAAAAAGTTGAAAATTCTTTTGATCTCAGAAACTACAAACGATGCTTGTGCATGATTGTAGTACATTTTTTGATGTGAAAACTTCTTAGGCGCGTTGTGCGATTTAGTATTTTTTTGTTTTTTTAAATAAATAGCGTTGTGTAATAGGGTTTAGAATATGTGTCACAACAACACATAAATACCTTTTAAGACCTAGGTCTCACAACATCTGGCGTTCTAAGGTGTTGATGAACGCTTTTTTTAAACCTCTGCGGGTTTAAACCACCTGAGACTAAAAATTCCGGCAAACTATTTCATTTGTATGCAGTTCGGACAAAGAAGTCTTTCTGCGATCTGCCAGTACGACAGTGCGGGATCTCGATTGTTTCACTGGTTGCAGTAGCCGATTGCCGAGTGGAACGGGGGTAAGAATAAGTTTGAGGCATTTTGCCGCTGATTTCATCTGAGCATTGCTGATGACGATGTATGTAAAAAACAACGAGGTCAGCAACAGAGCGACGATGTTGTAGGGAATCAAGTTTTGATGTCAAAGCTCGATCACCCACAATTCGAATAGCCCGCTTTTGAACAGAGTCCAAGAGGACCAAGATTGAAACAGAAGCAGCACCCCAAAACTTGACAACAGTACTCTATACAGGGACGAATATAGGACTTATAAACATGGAGCAATTGGTATGGAGTGAAATTTTTTTGCCTCTATTTAGGAGGTCGAATTTTTCAGACGAGCTTTTTGCCATCGCCATTACATGATCGTTCCAGAGTAGGTCATTTGAAACTCTGACACCCAATAAACGAATGTTTTTACATTCACCTATTGGTTCATCACACATACTGAATAAAATATCTTTGGGGAACTCGGTCTTTGATCTGGAAACAATCAACAGCTGTGTTTTGGTAGAGTTGTCATTGACCAGGTTTTGGTCACCCCAATCGGCGACTTTTTTAGGTGTTTGGGAAAAAATGTATATATTCGATTTATCATCACGCTAAATAAATATATTAAATATAAAATACCTCTATCCGGTCGTAACGTATCAAATAGCAATATGGATATCGCGGTTGAGTGAGGTTGTATAGGTCGAGAGTTCAATTCTTGGAGTGGTACATTTTTTTTATTGTTTTTTTTTATTGTTTTTTTTTTAATGTTTATTAAATTATTAAATTATTGTTTTTTTATTCATGAATTCATAAAAATCATAAAAATTTCTCTTTACGAATTTTAAATTTTTTAGCAGGCAATGCTAAAAATAATAAAATTTGGTTTTCACATCATTATTTTCCATCATTTCATTCCCGTGAAATAAAATAAGGAAAATAAAAACTACTGTTTGAAAATCTATTTCTCTTTCAATATGAGTTAACATCTTCATCACAAAAGATTTTAACACAGTTTAAGGTTGCGAACAATTTACGGTATTTAAATATATCGATAGTATACTTTTTTAAGGCAATCGCTATTGTGTTTTAGCACAGTGTGACGTCAATACGAAGTAAAATTTAGAATGCATTCAGGTGATTTTTACAATATCTCAATTTTTTCTTCAGTTTTTAAAAGAAATGTTTTGTGGCTATTTTGTTTTTTTATACTTTTTGTTGTTGTTTTCTTTTTTCAGTTTTTTCTATTTTCTGTTGGTGATTGTTGTAACATTTTTGAAGTGAAAAGTTCTTTAGGTGCGTTGTGTGATTTTGTATGGGGAAAATTTATATATTCGAGTCATCGTCACGCTAAATAAATATTAAAAGAAAGTGAGATAAATATAATCATTTGTTATTTTCTTATTTCTTATTCTAATTTTCTTAATTTATTCATCTTTATCAATCATCTACGTCGTTTGTAGTTTCCAAAAATATTTTTCTTTTTTTCCCCTTATTTTCGGGTTCCACGTTCACAGAGCTACATATGTGAGTATTATTTTGAACGCTATGTTTATACTCAAAATTTCTACAATCGATCGTTGAAGTTCTAGTTTTTTTTTACTAAACGTGTTGTGTAGCAGGCATTACAACATGTGTCACATCAACAAATAAAAACCTTTTTAGAACAAGGTCCCACAACAACATGCGAACGCATGGAGTTGATGAACGAATTTTTTTTTGTTTTTCAATGTTTTGTTTTAAAGAATGGTTAACTTTTTTAGACAAATTTGCACGAACGTAACTAAAATTGGTTTGCCAATAAACCAGCTTTTGGCATATGCCTTGATTATGTAACGAAAAACCTTTTCCGATGATAGTTTAGATATATAGAATTATAAGAAGACCCGTTTGTTCGAGCGAGCAATAGCGTGCCAGTATCAAGGAATATTCCAAAGGATATCACACTGGTTAGTCATATCATTCTGCTATTACCCGTGGTATGATTTTACGTTAACTCGTATGCCAATAGGACTGGAGTACATAGGGTTGTCACCCGTTGATCAAACATTAAAAAAATAAACAAATTACAGAAAATGACCCTCCACGTGGTTAAACTACGGTATATATTATTTACTGTATTGTTTTCAAGGTGTTGAATACCTAATAAAACCTGGGGTTTTTGCTTATTAATCAGTGATCGGTCGGAGCCAAAGGGAGATTGCGTTTATTGAATTGAGAGTGAAGTGAATTCGAGGAAAGATGAAAAACTTGACGATATCATTCTGTGCTCATTATACAATATGCTAACTAATATGTTTCTAGTTTCCATGTAGAAAAAGTATCGTGCAGAAATCATTAATATCCATTCGTATGAATTGCGTCCTTTTGTACTCGCTATAGAATATACTTTTGTTATATCTATAGAGTATAGAGTTCTTTAAAATATAAAAATATTCTCGAGTGGCCATAACAGTTTTATTTTACGGTCTCTGCAGCGTCCTGAAGAGTAAATTTTATAATTTAATTTCCTTCGACTCCATAATTTTTCAACAACACGTTTATTGCAGAACTCATTTCCTTCAATTTAATAAAACAAAAAAAATTAATCAGTTGCAGACTGTCAAAATAATATATAAATTATGTAACTAACAAAAAAAAAATTAGCAAAACAGATTCATCAATTTTTTTTGATTGATTTTTTTACGTTTTATTAAAATAAGTTTGTATTATAAATATAAAATGTTGTCATATGCAGACTACCAAAAGTAGTACTATGCATACTTCAGACATTTTCTATTATGAAACTGTAAACGACTCGCTTACAACTTGTAAGTTCTCGTGCCCAATCAATCAAGAACAACTTAATTATAACATAAATATAATAATTCACATTTTTCTGGTTTTTCATTTAATTGTTACAAATATAACAAACCGCCTACAAAACAACTATGAATTCTAAACATTTGTGATTTTAAATAACCGCCTCCATAACTGTTGAAACTTAAAATATTGTATCAGGCGCTAAATAATGTTTAATTTTTTATTATAGAGATACATTTTTTAGTTGA
This sequence comes from Diogma glabrata, assembly GCA_963693315.1. Classification (NCBI taxonomy): domain Eukaryota; kingdom Metazoa; phylum Arthropoda; class Insecta; order Diptera; family Cylindrotomidae; genus Diogma; species Diogma glabrata. Next base: position 99,321,796 of record OY856187.1, read on the forward strand.
AGCTTATGTTTTATTTTAACAATATAATCAATCAACGGACAAATATAAAACAATATGTTTGTCATACTAAATTTAAAATTAGCACATTGTCAATACGAGTTTAAATTGATATTTATATATTATTAACAGGGTATATGTTACTCCACATGATGCAAAGGATTGAAGTTTGGTAAAAGAATTTGGTATTAGATGACCTAAGGAGGAAGCTTGGTTTCGGTTCGTGCGACCAGAATTAAAAGTCCCGTCAAAATGTGTTTTTTACAAAAACTTAAATCAATCACTGACTGTAATCAGGCCTAATACCAGCGATAGTTGATACCATAACTAATATTTAGAACAGTCATTTTATAACGTAAAGAAAATTCGTTGTTTTAATTTTCCGATCTAGAGATCGAGCCGAATTCAAGTAACTTGGTTAAGTTATTACAAAATATATTTACGTTTCTCATGCACAAATTATGTCCATTTTCATGCCGGAGCGGCATAGTACTAATAAATATTTTTTTATAACACGTGCCAAACAACCAGATATACAAACCCGATTCATTTTTTAGCACAGAAAAAATCGTGAACTTGTAGCGCCATTTTGAAATTAAAACTATATACAAAACCTCCATAATCATAGCCCTACTGATTCACGCTATTTACAATAAACAATGAACATTGCATATGCGAAAAATTGGATTAGTGTTTTTGATTAAATTTTTTGAATTTTTTATATTTTCCAGATGGCGTTATGGGCGTTATAGCGATTTTTTGAATTTTTTTATATTGAGTTTTAATTTCAAAATGGCGCTACAAGTTCACGATTTTTTTTGTGCTAAAAAAAGAGTTAGGCTTCTATTTCGGAGGTTTTGCTATATAACAAAATCAAAACCCCCGATATATCATAGCCGCATACCCATTCACGCCATTTGCAATAAACAATGAACATTGCCATATGCAAAAAATTGAATTAGTGTTTTTGATTAAATATTTTTGAATTTTTTTTATATGGAGTTTTATTTTTCCAGATGGTGTTATGAGCGTTATGGACTTTGACTTTTTTTTATATTGAGTTTTAATTTCAAAATGGCGCTACAAGTTCACGATTTTTACTGTGCTAAAAAATGAAGAAGGCTTCTATATCAGGGGTTTTGACAAAATTCAAAAAATCGCCTTAACGACAATAACGCCATCTAGAAAAATAAAACTCCATATAAAAAAATTCAAAAAATTTAATCAAAAACGCTAATCCAATTTTTTGCATATGACAATGTTCATTGTTTTTTTAATATGGCGTCAATGAATTGGACTTGACGAATATCGGAGATTTTGCACGTGCACAAAAAGTATTCAATTTTGTTTTGGGGTTTCATACAAAACACAAGTAGAATAATAAAAATTATCAGTTGTAATTTCCCAAGGGCGGTGATAATTCGAAATAATTTTTTGCCAAAAATTTCGAAAGCAAGTATATTGATTAGGCCGTAGGCCGTAGGCCGTAGGCCGTAGGCCGAGGGCTATTATCAATACCACTTGCTTGAGGAATGTTTCAAAAAATTATAAGAATTTATCAACGAACGAGGAGAATTCGTTTAGAAATTTTTTTGCCATTTTTCATTTCTTTATATGTTTTTTATGAATTATACGTTGGCCTACTGTGATATCAGTTAATTATTTCAAAATTAGACTGATAATTTTTAATATCCCAGTAGGCCAGACGTATAAATATTTGTTATTAGTATAATTCAACTGTTATTGGTGAAATTGAATGATGTCATTACATTTTAGGAATTCTCTAATGGGTTAAATTAAAATAAAACTAAGGCAAAAAATTTTCGGTTGTAATACCACGAGTCATTGAAATTTTTTGATTTTACGAATTAAATTATTTAGCAGCACTGCGAGTCAAAGCGCACAATACACCACGAGTCCGAAGGACGAGTGGTTTAAGTAGTGGTTTGATTGAGCAGTGTTGCTTAAAAATAATTTAATGAGTAAAATTGAAAAATTTTAGACAAAAATTTCAATGAGGTATTTCATGAGATAATTTTTTTTAAATTATAGTTTTGTTTAAAAGATAATAATTAATTATTAGTTTCTAAATAAAGTTTTTTCTACAAATTATTCAGCTTATAAAAAAATTATGTAAAATTGCCAATAATAAAAATGTCCGTTTTCATTCATAAATGATTGCATGTTTATGTTTATTTGTCAAAAATAAATTACAAATTTATAGCATTTATGCGCCTACTAAGATAAAATTATATTTCATTTTGTTAGAAGAAAAAATGACAATAAAGAATTTTCATAACGACAAAGCAAAATTATCGACGACAAGAAGAATGGTACAATCCTAGTTTATCCCCCCAAATAGATTTGCGTTTTTTTTCTGATTTTTTCCGCTTCATCCCCCGCGTTTTTCCGCGTCCCTTGCGCCACGGACGCGCGAGGGGGGAGGGGCGCGTGGGGTGGGTCGCGTTGGGGGGGTCGGTGCTATCTCTGATCGAAATTGTGCAATATCGTAGAATTGAGTCAAAAAAAAATTTAAAAATTGAATTCAAAGTCTAAAAAACCAAAGGAGGGACCCAGGTAAAATTGAAAGTTTGATCCTTTATAACTTTTGATAAATAAAAATAAAAAAAAAAAGAAAAAAAAAAGAAAAAAAAAAAACTAAAAAAAAACCAAAGGGGGGACCAAGGTAAAATTGAAAGTTTGATCCTTTATAACTTTTGACCCCCTCATTTCCGCAAATTTTTTTTTCATAATTAGGATGCAGAGGACCTAATCTTTCTATTTATCTGAAAAAAAAACGCAAATCTATTTGGGGGGATAAACTAGGATAATGCCAGAAGAATTGCCGACAGTAAAAACAAAGCCTACTGTTTAAATATCATAGTTTGTATGAATGAAAAATAAAATTTCTGACAGCAAAAAAAAATTATCTATAAAATTTCTCATTTTACTACAATTAAATAATTTAAATTTGTTTATGAACTATTATTGACGATACATTAAGCATAATATTATATAAATTGATTTTGATTTTTGTGATTTTTTCTCTTATCCCCCATTTGCAGCGCCATGGCGCCAAACACCGCAACAGAAAAATCGCTCTATATGATACACATACCTAAAAAATTCTTCGAAATAGTAGAATTCCCCTGCGAAAATATTTGCTACAATCGAAAAAGTAAATGTTACACATCAAAATATTCATAAAACCTAATTAAACGGCCATCTTAATCATAACATTTGTACAATAGTATATTTTTTTTTAGCACAAAGGTGAAGATTGAGATGGCGTGCTTTAGTTTAGTTTTAAATTTCTTAAACTTGTTTATGAATTTGTTAAATAAATTACTTTGATTTCAATTTATTATCATGTGTTAAAGATATATTTTTTTTTAAATTACAGCAAATAAAATCTTGCTTAACTTTTTTATTTATTAGGTCATTCATTCTCTCTGAATTGGTTTGAATAATTGAATAATTGGTCTTCAATTACAATATAAAAAATAAAGTTAGAATTATGTATTTAAATTCATCAACAAAATTGAATTACATTCACAACTTTAAATTAAGTAACAATTTTCATTTTTTTATTTCAGATAAACCATTCAAATAAGTCAATTGTTGATAACACACTTACGAATATTAAAAATAATGAAGAACAACAAAAACCTCAAAAGAATACACCTAATACTAACAATAGTAATGAACGGGATTTCACTAACTATGACGAAGAAGATGAGTATGATGAAAATGATATAGAAGAAAGTAAATTTTGTACTTTGCCCAGAAACGGTCCAAATGCATTTACTATTCGGCAAGTAAGTATATAACATTTAATTATATTACCTACGATTTCCCCCAAAACAAGCTAATAGTTCAATCTAGAATGCACAGCTTTTCAATATATCCGTTACTTGATCAATGGATTATAAATAAAAACATTAAGTACTATAGGTAGCGATATATTTCTATCAACTTCCTAGTTGTTACATGGAAAATTAATTTTATTTTCTTTATTTCAACTTCCATCATGAAGTTTTATTTACTTATTTATGATACAAGAATTAGAAAATCGAACCAAACCCTTAGTTTGCGGGTCCCTTAGTATAATTAATATATATGAAACATGTTGCTATTTTTGTTTTATTTGCAATGATTTGTTTCGCCAGTTTGTAGCTTTGGACTAGACACAAAATTGATTTTTGATTTTACTTCTTACGTGTATTATTTTTATTTTACACAGGCCAAATTTACAAAAGGACCCGGAACAAAAGGACTTGGATTTTCAATAGTCGGTGGTAAAGATTCGCCAAAGGGTTCAATGGGAATTTATATAAAAACAATATATGGCCATGGTCAAGCAGCTGAAAAGGGAACATTAAAAGAAGGAGATGAAATTTTATCAGTTAATGCAAAACCATTTCAAGGATTATCACATCAAGAAGCAATAAATGTATTTAAATCAATTAAAACTGGTGATGTTGTTATATTAGTTGGTAGAAGAAATCCAAAACGAAAACCAAACGAATCAAACTAAACAAATTGAATCACATAATTTATTTAGTGCATCTTTATCAATAAATCTTTGCTGATACTAACAAATCCAAAGTCATGTTTAAAGCTAAATAAAATTTATCGATATTTTATTTTTATTGAATTAAAAATAATCATAACGATATGGTTTTATCAAATATCGCTAATATAATCAATCATATTTCTATTCTTATTAACCAAAGTGAATGAAACAATCGAATTAAAATAATTTTCCAATTTTGCATTAAAACAAAAAATGAAATTTTTCTCTCACATGCCAAAGCCAAAACCATTTTTTTATAACAATTTTTATTTTAATCTTTATATACATTTATATATTTTCTAATTTAAAATTAAAAATGTTTATGTAATTAAGTACATATTAATTATTATAAAACACAAAATATTTTTTAAGAAATTTAAATATAAACGTAATTTACATATTTATATAATTTGCAATTATCTTTTGTTTTCATTATATTTTATTTGGATTGTTGTCTAGGTACGTAAACAAGTAAAAAGCAAGATCATGAATGGATTTCTGCGTTTTGGACCACCCATAATCCAAACTTACAAAATACATTAAAATGTTTGTCTACAGATGTGAAGCTATTTTATTGGTTCTTGCTATTGAACAGGTTGGACGGTACGAAACATATGGTCTAGCGCGACGATGCAATGATAAGTTTATAATTTTCAGCTTTCAGTTGCAAAAATATTGTAATATTTTTTATCAAAACTATTATAGCAGTTTTGGTTTTCTTTTTGTTTTTTAAATGGACCAAACATGCAAATTACGACTAAATACTATCAAATTTGAAATAAGTAATTGCGTATTTAGACTTGATAATTTCAAATTTAACCGACGAGCTAATCGATTTTCAGTTAGCATCAATTTTATTCCAACTAAAATAAAATAAAAAGTTATTCGTTTATTTTTATATGTGCGTTATTTTGCAAGATTTAGCTAAATAAATACTATTTGTTAATAAAGTATTTATAAAAATGTGTTGTCTAATTATCAACGTCAAAACGTGTATTTGTTTGTTATACAATAATAATGGAGGTTCGAAAGCTTTGGCGAAAACATAGAGTGAAAAAATAAAAAGCATATCCAGCACGAAGACTGGTCTTATGAAACATTAATAAGGAAAAGGCCAGATCGTGCCATATCATCGAAAAATCATAACATCTAAAGCTAGAAATTAAAGCTTGTGTTTCTCGCCTTAAATCTAAACAAGAACAGTTAATAATCACAACTTCTTCAATAGTTTTAATTTTTTTGAAATTCTTTTAATACAAGAATTTATAAACTACCTAGTCCAAAAGTATCCAAATATTTGAGCTCTATTTTGATAAAGATAAACTATACCAAAATATCCAAACGATGGATTATAAGAGTTATTTTTTTAAAGTTGGACACTAGGGTGGCCCTTAGATTACACTAGAATTTTTTTTTTCATTGTACAGTTTGCGGCACCCTCCCATTTCGTGTGAATACTCATAAAAATATTATTTGCAAAATCTGATATCAATCGGTCAATTCTAAGACGTGCCTCCGACCACTTAAAGTTGAGAAATTTTGTTCTGGACCCTAAAAAAAAATTTTATTTTTTTTGTGCTACACCCTCTCATTTCGTGTCAATACCCATAAAAAAATTATGTGTAAAAATTGAAATCAATCGTTCAACTCTAAGGGGTGCCCCCGGCCACTTAAAGTTGAGAGGTTTGGTTGTGGCCATTACAAAGAAAAATTTAAATTTTTGTACGACACCCTTCCATTTGGTGTCAATACCCATAAAAATATTATGTGTAAAATTTGAAATCAATCGGTCAACTCTAAGGGGTGCCCCCGGCCACTTGGAGTTGAGAGGTTTTGTTGTGGCCATTATAAAGAAAAATATAAATTTTTTGTACCACACCCTCCGATTTGGTGTCGATACCCATAAAAATTCTATGTGTAAAATTTAAAATCCATCGGTCAACTCTAAGGGGTTCCCCCGGCCACTTTAAGTTGAGAGGTTTGGTTGTGGCCATTACAAAGAAAAATTTCAATTTTTTATACGACACCCTTCCATTTAGTGTCGATACCCATGAAAATATTATTTGTAAAATTTGAAATCAATCGGTCAACTCTAAGGGGTGCCTCCGGCCACTTAAAGTTGAGGGGTTTTGTTGTGGCCATTATAAAGAAAAATTTAAATTTTTTGTACGACATCTTCCCATTTCATGTCAATACCCGTTAAGTTGAGAAATTTTGTTCTGGACCTTAAAAAAAAAAATTTTTATTTTTTGTGCGACACCTTCCCATTTCATGTCAATATGGGGTGTTAAAAAAATTATGCTATTACAAAGAAAAATTCAAATTTTTTGTACGGCATCCTCCCATTACGTGTGAATACCCGTAAAAATGTTATTTGCAAAATTTGAAATCAATCGGTCATTTTTAAGGCGTGCCCCCAGCCACTTAGAGTTGAGAGGTTTTATTCTGGCCATTACAAAGAAAAATTTAAATTGTTTGTACGACACTCTCCCATTTCATGTCAATACCCGTAAAAATATTATTTGCAAAATTTTAAATCAATTGGTCAATTCTAAGACGTGCCTCCGGCCACTTAAAGTTGAATTATTTTGTTCTGGACCTTAAAAAAAAATTTAAATTTTTTGTGCGACACCCTCCCATTTCGTGTCAATACCCATAAAAAAATTATTTGTAAAATTTGAAATCAATCGTTCAACTCTAAGGGGTGCGGGGGGCCACTTAAACTTGAAAGGTTTTGTTCTGGCCATTACAAAGAAAAATTTAAATTTTTTTGTACGACACCCTCCCATTTCATGTCAATACCCGTAAAAATATTATTTGCCAAATTTGAAATCAATCGGTCAATTCTAAGACGTGCCTCCGGCCACTTAAAGTTGAGAAATTTTGTTCTGGACCTTAAAAAAAATTTTTAATTTTTTGCGCGACACCCTCCCATTTCGTGTCAATACCCATAAAAAAATTATGTGTAAAATTTGAATTCAATCGTTCAACTCAAAGGCGTGCCCCCGGCCACTTAAGCTTGAAAGGTTTTGTTCTGGCCATTACAAAGAAAAATTTAATTTTTTGTACGACACTCCCATATTGCGTGTGAATACCCTTGAAAATGTTATTTGCAAAATTTGAAATCAATCGTTCAACTCTAAGGCGTGCCCCCGGCCACTTAAACTTGAAAGGTTTTGTTCTAGCCATTAAGTGGCCGGAGGCACGTCTTAGAATTGACCGATTGATTTCAAATTTTGCACATAATATTTTTACGGGTATTGACATGAAATGGGAGGGGGTCGTACAAAAAATTTAAATTTTTCTTTATAATGGCCACAACAAAACCCCTCAACTTTAAGTGGCCGGAGGCACCCCTTAGAGTTGACCTATTGATTTCAAATTTTACAAATAATATTTTTATGGGTATCGACACCAAATGGAAGGGTGTCGTACAAAAAATTCAAATCTTTCTTTATAATGGTCACAACCAAACCTCTCAACTTTAAGTGGCCAGGGGTACCCCTTAGAGTTGACCGATGGATTTCTAATTTTAAACATAATATTTTTATGGGTATCGACATCAAATTGGAGGGTGTCATACACAAAATTTAAATTTTTCTTTATAATGGCCACAACAAAACCCCTCAACTTTAAGGTGCCGGAGGCACCCCTTAGAGTTGACCGATTGATTTCAAATTTTACAAATAATATTTTTATGGGTATCGACACCAAATGGAAGGGTGTTGTACAAAAACTTTAAATTTTTCTTTGTAATAGCCACAACCAAACCTTTCAACTTTAAGTGGCCGGGGGAACCCCTTAGAGTTGACCGATGGATTTCAAATTTAAGACATAGAATTTTTATGGGTATCGACACCAAATCGGAGGGTGTCGTACAAAAAATTTAAATTTTTCTTTATAATGGCCACAACAAAACCTCTCAACTCCAAGTGGCCGGGGGCACCCCTTAGAGTTGACCGATTGATTTCAAATTTTACGCATATTATTTTTATGGGTATCGACACCAAATGGGAGGGTGCCGTACAAAAAATTGAAATTTTTCTTTATAATGGCCACAACCAAACCTCTTAACTTTAAGTGGCCGGGGGCACCCCATAGAGTTGAACGATTGATTTCAATTTTTACACATAATTTTTTTATGGGTATTGACACGAAATGAGAGGGGGTCGCACAAAAAAAAAAAATGTTTTTTTAGGGTCCAGAACAAAATTTCTCAACTTTAAGTGGTCGGAGGCACGTCTTAGAATTGACCGATTGATATCAGATTTTCTGAATAATATTTTTATGGGTATTCACACGAAATGGGAGGGTGCCGTACAAGTTTTTAAGGGCCACCCTATTGGACACTTTGTATGAGGGTATGATAGTTGATACCTTCAATTTCTCTAAATTTTTAGGATATTTAGTAGTACATACTATGATAAGAAAAGTGCAGTTTACCACCTCTTAAATCTGGCGCGTTTGACCTTGAATAGAGGTTTCAGACTCATTTCTAAATATACTCCATATTGTGTAGATTAAGGTTCAAGCTTAAACCCCATGGGACAAGTATTCGTTTTTTTAATACAAGTTTTTTTTATCGTCCATATGCGTTTTGTATAATGTACCATTATGCACATTTTACCTATTTCTCAGGCTATTTTTGATTTTTTAATAGTCATAAATCAATTTTTGACTAGAGCTATAATTGATTTAGTAAATAATTACAACACCTCAGTTCCACAGGGTAGTATACGAAGTTACGTTCCACGTCAAACGGATCAAGGCTGTGCCCAAAATTCTTTCAGTCGTAAAAGTTTGTTTATGGCCCAAATTGAAGTTTAGTTTATAGAGTTTCTTATGCTGTCTGGCAATTTTCTAAAATTCAAAATAGCGGAAAAAAATATAGCGGCTGCAACCCATCACTTCATCGTAAAAGAATAATGTGCCGAAGTTTTACTAGTAAAACTCATCAGTACCTCAATTCTGGTTCTGTGAGAAAAATTGAAGTGGAATAGAATTATTATTTATCTCGAATTTTGATTTCTCACTAAATAATTCCATTCCACTAATTGGTATTCTCGTTCTCTTTTCGAGATATAGTTTCGAGATATACTTGTACTAAGTTCTAGTAAAAATTATTCACTTGTTTTTTTTGTATCTTCTGTCGTCCTATAGATTTGAATTTTTTTGAATACATTTGAGTTTATTATATCAAAATGACGAAAGAAATTTTTATTTGTTAGGTGAGTAAAATAAATAAGTCTCAATTGTACAATGACGAAGTAATTAATTTAATCTTAGGGGATAGTGGGTACCTACAACAACCGTGATTAATGGCGCAGTATTTTTAGGATATTTTTTTGGATAATGAA